>OX387189.1:19158328-19496740 GCA_947561395.2 Buxus sempervirens
GACTTAACAAGAAGCCATACCTTGGGGTTTCAAACCCTTCTTGTGGTGTGCTTGAACTCCCTTTGAAGCAAGGGAAGTGGCTGGAGCAGCCCCTCCTCCCACCAACAGCAACAAGCCTTCCTCTTGCTTGGGAGTAAAATGGAGAAGAATAAGCGAAAGAAGGTTTGGGTAGTGTTTAGGTGGTGTCTTGGGTGATATGGGGGCAAGGAGAGGTGGAGGAGAGGGGATTCGGAGCAGTGAGGGTGGAGAAGAAAGGTGGAAGCAAGCAAAAAGAAGCCAACCCCCGAAATGGGGCTGCCGTTGCCTTTTTTTATAGAAAACTTAATGTATCCGGCATTTAATGTTGGATACACTGCACTTCCTTTGTATCCGGCATATTATGTCGGATACACTACACCTCCTTTGTATCCGGCATATTATATTGGATACAAACACAATCATTTCGAAAATTAAATGCCGCCGCGAATTTGTCGGGGAATCGGCGCGAATCTCGCCGAGCAAATCTTTGTATCAAACATTTGATGTCTGTTATACACAAACCTATGTGTATCCGATATATTTGACCAGATACAAATCAAAAAATTATGGATTTGCCCCTTGACTTGACCGATTCGACCGATTTGACACTTTTGGATATCTACGGATTGCCCCCTGCGAAATTTTGCTTTAAACCCTAGGATATTTTGCATGTTTGGATATTTACGGATTGCCCCTTGAGATATTTTCTTGCGCCACTCGCCACTTGCCACGTGTGCAGTTTCCGGTTTTTCTGCTCGGAAACTTCGACAGCTCATATCTCCCTTATCCGGACTCCGATTTGAGCAAACTCAGTTGCGTTGGACTCATATCGGAGCCCTCTATTCGATGATAGCTAAGCACCTGGCTCGGGGTTCGAAAAAAGTCAACTTTCGACTCACCCCCAAGTTTGATCGACCCATAGATCCTTCATCCGGACTCCGATTCCAGCAAACTCAGTTGCGTTGGAACCGCGTCGAGATTATCTATCCATTGAGATAGGGCAAGGTGACCAATTTTCTCTTGATCAAAAAGTCAAATTTTGACCCCTCAGGGTTTGACTTTTCTGCTGTCTTTTAGCACATTTTTTCTCTTTTATTTGGTTTGATCAAAATTTGGGTGCTTACATTGCCGATCAAATCTTGGACATCATGCTTCAGTTCCCAGCAGCGATTGGTATGATGTCCAGGGGCTCCCATGTGGTAGTCCAATACTCATTGGGGTTATAGGAGCGACCATTGGACGGTTGCTGAGTTGGCTGCTTCTTCTGTAAGTACCCTTTCTTCAATAGGGTTGGCAACAATTCTGACAAGGGATAAGGTAAGGGTGCGAACACCCGGTTCAACCTTGCTTGGAATTCCTCCTTGGTCCACCTCGGCCGACCTGCGGATTGTGCCCCCTGGCCACTATTCTGATTCTCCCTCCTGTCGGGTGCCGAGAAGTGGAATGGCCTATTCTGCTGGACATAGTTGACATTCTCGTCGTCTCTCTTTCTATCCATGCCTCTTCCACTGGTAGGGCTCCTTCTTTGCTCTGTTGCAAAGCCAGCCACTCTGCCAGACTTCACCCCATCTTCTATTCTGTCCGCTACCATTACCAGATCAGCAAAACTGGCGGCAAACTGCCCCAATAGAAGTGTATAGTATGGCTGCCCCGGCATTGAGATGAATAGTGTCACCATCTCCTTCTCTAGCATGGGTGGTTGCACCATTCCGGCCATTTCTCGCCATCTCTTTGCATATTCCCGAATGGATTCAGTGCTCCTCTTGGCCATTTTTTGCAATTCCATCCGAGTGGGCAGGACCTCCGTGTTGAACTTGAAGTGTTCAAGGAATGTGCTAGCTAGGTCGTCCCAAGTCCTGATCTGGTGTAACGCCCCGGATCCAAGTTACGTATAAAAACCATAACTCATCTCCAGAGGTTAATATGTCACACAGGATCGCAATATCAGAGTGAAGGAAAAACATGAATACAACAATAACTATATAACAGAGTGCGCTAAAATAATCCCAAATGGAAATAAACTCACATGACCAAGTAACTACCCGCAAGTATCGTCCTCTCCAGGAGCAGCTGAAAACAAAACAAAACAATACGGAATGAGATACGAATATCCCAGTGAGCAGCACATGCATGCACAAATACATTTATTTCAGTTCTAAAACATGCCACGATTATAAACCATATACAATGATGATAATACGCATATTCCGAATAATCCAACTAAACTTCATTAATCCAATTTATATCAGTGCGAAAAACCATCAGGTAAATCAAGCAATAACAATCCGTTTCCAATCTCGAAGATATCGATAAAATAATGATTAACTGACAACAACATAGCGAATAACCATAATTTCGTATCTCAAGATATAATTCCAGATATACCAATGTCATATAACACAAAGTCTTCTCATAACCATGCCCACTCCTCCAAATGTATATCCGGCCTACTCAGGGTTTCGGATATTGAAATGACTGCGTCATCCAATGCAGGCCTACTCCCCGGGTTTCTGCATTGACAACTAGGCCTACTCAGGGTTTCTGGCTGCTCTACACCGGCGGGAGGTACAATACCCAATAATCGGTAAACAATATTCCATGAACCATAAATACCAACAAACCAATGAATAAAACATATCACGTCAAACAAAATCAAATACCAACATTGGTCAATGTCATGTAGTTGTTTACATTGGTTAATTGACATGCCAAGGCGGCATCCACCCCTCCATTTACACAGTTCCGGCCTACTCAGGGTTTCGGACACTCTGAAATGACGGCCTACTCAGGGTTTCGTCATCCAATGCAGGCCTACTCCCCGGGTTTCTACATTGACAACCAGGCCTACTCAGGGTTTCTGGCTGCTCTACACCGATAGCGGCAACACTCAAGGCCATGCAATTACACCAACGAAGCAATAACATCACATTACTAAGCTTAGACTTTGGATCCAGGACAATCTAAACCAGTAGTAAGTATAAAACTAGCAAATCAACCCAGTGTATTTTCCATCATGTAAAACTGATATATATAGATCAACATGTTCAAGTGCGTACCATAGGTCACTCAGGACCAGCTTACTCCCTCATGGAGTCCTCAAAGAAATTCTCAAATAATTTACTAGAACAGAATAAGATATGATTCTAAACCGGCCACCGATATAAAACAATATTCAAGTAAATCATTCCTGAAGTGCACCGTGCATTCAAAGGTGAACTAGCATAATAGTGTAGATGCATTTCAGCAAAAAATATATGGTTTCAAAACTAACTTTTCAGAATAAAGCACATTATACAGAAATGATTTCAGCATCCAAACTTTGATTAAACATGAATCAGCAAAACATCTCCTAGATTCTCAATTTCGCTTTCATAATCCAAATCAATCAAAACGAATGTTGTAAAAACCTCAAAACACATTTTGGATGAGTGGAATAGTCTTAGGATCCCCTATAAGGTCACCATACCAAAAAGCAATCAATTCTGAGACAAAAAGTTTCGGACCTCAAAATATTCTAAGTCTAGTTAAAAACGTTGACTTTTGGTATATAATTTTTCTAGACAAATCTACAAGGAGTTTCGGGCTCAAATTATGGTTGTAGTCTATTGAAGGGTAAATACATCTCCTAGAATTTTATGGGTTCCTAAATCACTCATCTGGGTATTAAACCCAAACCGGGCTTTTTGATAAAAACCGGGATTTAGGCATGAACTGGAAAGTTGACTTTTTATTGGCTGGGAATTAGACCTTGGAAGTATTTTTATTGGTTCCAAATGGGGGGTAAAACCTTATTTACATTTTTTTTTGGAAGGTAAGACCAAAGTGCATTAATAAAGAAAAATATGTACAATATGGTTCAGAACATAAACAGGAACCCTAGTAATAGGGTACATGAACATACAAACTATCCCAACCCACTGGAAACAGCAAGAGTGACCTTTAGTAGGATATGAACTCCCAATTCAAGTCCCAATTATAGACTAGCTGACGATGGAGAGGAGTGTCTTGAAGCTTCACCCTCTCAAGGTTGGCTTTATCACGGACGTCCGATGTAATTGCTTGAATCAGGTTCTGCCATGGTAAGTATGCATTACTAAATACACGACGGTTCCTTTCTCTCCAAATGTGGTAAACTGTGGCTGCAAGTGATACCTTAAATATCATTCGAGAGTGTGCACTACCCAACTGCAATGATGACGCCCAATGAACAGTCGCTTCCCAGTCCCGATGAACTCGACTTGTAGAATTCAAGGAGAGAATGTGGAACCAGATCTGGTTACTATACTGGCAATCAAAGAAAAGGTGTGAGTGTGACTCGGCCATGAGTCTACATAGCACACATGTTCCTTGGTCAACAACACCCAACTTGTGAAGCCGGTCCTTGGTGAGTAACCTTCGATTGATAGCTAACCATAACAGGAAAGCATGCCTTGGTATGTGTAGAGGGAACCAAACCAATCTACACCAGTGGACCTGCACATGCAATGTATCCATACTCTTATATGTGCTGCGGATATCAAACGCACCTGACTTGGAAGGAGTCCATATCATCGCGTCCTCACTGTCCGGATTTGGGTTACCAAGTTGGTGAAGTTTGCCCCATACCTCTCTAAGGTCAAATGAAGCTGCCACTGGAGGGTCCCAATTGCTACCTGATATGATATCACTCACCTTGGCACTAGTAGAAAGACCGGAATCATAAATCAAACGAGCACCATAGGTAATGAACAATGGACCATCCGGATGCCAGTTGTCATACCATAGTGAAGTGGTGTGACCATTCATTATCCTCTTCTTCAAGCGTTGGTGCACATCTGGCCTTGTCTTGAGTATCTTACGCCATGCCCAGGAACAACCCGCTGGTATATTTATGGTCCAGAAGTTTCGATCCTTCACAAGGTACTTATGCACCCATTGTACCCACAAGGAATCACTAAAGCTTAAAATTTTCCATACGTGCTTCATAACTGCGGCTTTGTTCCAAAGGCTCAACTTAAACAGACCCAGCCCACCTTCCTCACGTGGTCTACAGACAATGTCCCAACTAATTGGAGTCATTTTCCGCTTGAGATCTGGACCCGACCATAAGAACCTCCTTGAGATCCTTTCCAATTCCATAAGAACACCTTTAGGGATAATAAAAGTGGTTAGCCAGTGTACCTTGATGGAGAAGAGCACAGATTTAATGAGTAGAAGTCTCCCCGCATACGAAAGACTCCTTCCTTTCCAAGCTTGAGTCCTAGATTTGACTTGTTCAATAAGTGGTATGCAGTCCCTCCATTTGAGTTTAGACGTAATAAGCGGAATGCCAAGGTACTTAACAGGCAGCTGACCCAATGGAAACCCAGACAACAGGCTCAATTCGGCTCTCGTGGCTTGATCCACCCCACTTAAAAACATGGAACTCTTACTTTTGTTAACACATAGGCCAGTTAGAAGCTGGAATTCCTGGAGAGCAGCGGAGATACATAAGATGGAGGAGTTGTCGGCTTTGGAGAAAATGAACAGGTCATCGGAGCAAGTAAATATGGTTTCAAAACTAAGTCTTTACATGTAAAGACTTAAGTAAATGGAGCAATAAATACACAGGACATTTACTTAAGTCTTTACATGTAAATAAGGTTTTACCCCCCATAATAGTGTAGATGTATTTCATCAAAAAAATATGGTTTCAAAACTAACTTTTCAGAATAAAGCACATTATACAGAAATGATTTCAGCCTCCAAACTTTGATTAAACATGAATCAGCAAAACATCTCCTAGATTCTCAATTTCGCTTTCATAATCCAAATCAATCAAAACGAATGTTGTAAAAACCTCAAAAAACATTTTGGATGAGTGGAATAGTCTTAGGATCCCCTATAAGGTCACCATACCAAAAAGCAATCAATTCTGAGACAAAAAGTTTCGGACCTCAAAATATTCTAAGTCTAGTTAAAAACGTTGACTTTTGGTATATAATTTTTCTAGACAAATCTACAAGGAGTTTCGGGCTCAAATTATGGTTGTAGTCTACTGAAGGGTAAATACATCTCCTAGAATTTTATGGGTTCCTGAATCACTCATCTGGGTATTAAACCCAAACCGGGATTTAGGCATGAACTGGAAAGTTGACTTTTTATTGGCTGGGAATTAGACCTTGGAAGTATTTTTATTGGTTCCAAATGGGGGGTAAAACCTTATTTACATGTAAAGACTTAAGTAAATGGAACAATAAATACACATGACATTTACTTAAGTCTTTACATGTGAATAAAGTTTTACCCCCCATAATAGTGTAGATGTATTTCAGCAAAACAATATGGTTTCAAAACTAACTTTTCAGAATAAAGCACATTATACAGAAATGATTTCAGCATCCAAACTTTGATTAAAGACTTAATCAAGAGGGGCAGCCGCTTGTGTATGTGAAACCACCACACATTATACAGAAATGTGGTGGTTGCCGGAGCAACCACCACCATCCACATTATACAGAAATGATTTCAGCATCCACACATTATACAGAAATGATTTCAACATGGTCAAACCACCAACAAGAAGAAACTTCTTGTTGACGAAGTAGCCATGAAACAAGCTAGGATCAAGCTTAATGGAAATGAGCCTGGCAGGGAAGGCAGTGGAGGGGTAGACTCTCGATCTCATGATTAATATAGCCACATGGAACATCAGAGGTCTAAATGACCTCTCTAAGCAGATGGAGGTTAAGGATCTAATTCTTAAGCAAAGACTTAAAGTGCTATGTTTGGTGGAAACCAAGGTTCGGCAGGTTAACTCCCACGTAATTAAGAATCTGATTTGTCCAAATTGGTCCATGCTTTCCAATTATGACCAGGCACTAAAGGGTCGCATTTGGGTGCTGTTCGACCATCATTTCATGCGTGTGCAATGCCTTTCAGTTTCAGATCAATTCATCCACTGCCACATGGAGATTTTAAACATGCAGAAAGGGTTCTTTGCCACCTTTGTTCATGCTGCAAATGATCATAAAGAAAGAACCATTCTTTGGCGTGATCTTTGCGCCTGTTCTTTCGCTAGCCCTTGGATTCTCATGGACGATTTTAACTGTGTTCGTCACAACAACGAGAAATCTTGAGGTAAAAGTATCAAAGCAAGGCCAATTGAAGCCTTCAACTGTTTTATCAACTCTTGTGAGCTTGCTGATCTAAAATTCAAGGGCCTCCTCCATTCCTGGTCCAACCGAAGTATGGGTTCCAAAAGGATTTCTTGCAAACTTGATAGGGCTCTTGTTAACTACGGGTGGCTTACTGAATTTTTGTCTTCTAAAGCCGAAGTCCTGAATGCCGGCATCTCTGACCATAGCCTGATCGTAGTGAGCATCTTCCCTCCGGTTGGTAAAGGTCCAAAGCCCTTCAGATTTTTTAATTTTTGGACTAACCATGACCACTTTCTCCCCCTTGTTTCTGAAGTCTGGAAATCAGATGTTGCTGGCACGCCCATGTTTCGTGTTGTTAATAAGCTTAGGCTGCTGAAAGCCAAGCTTAAGGTGTGGATTTCTCAACAGAAATTTGCGGAGATCAATAGCAAAGTAGCACTCCTTCGCTCTGACCTGAATGACTGTCAACAACAATGCCTCAATGACCCATCTAATGACAATTTGGTGATCAGGGAAAGATGTATCCGCAGTGATCTGGTCAAAGCCTTAAGATTTGAAGAGGCTCAAGTGAGGCAGAAGTCTCGTATCACCTGGATGAAAGATGGGGACCAAAACTCAGCTTTCTTCCACAAGAATCTGTTGGCAAGACGTTCAGTTAACACCATTCTATCCTTGTTCGATGATGTTGGTTCTAAACACTCAGACCCTAAGGTGATTAGGGGCCTAATCCTAAATCACTACACTTCCCTTTTAGGCTCTGCCCCTGCCCCCTTGGCAGTGCAACTCCCACCTTTTCTTAGGAGGTTATCGGATAGCCATTGTGCTGACATCCAAAAAGAGGTTACACCTGAAGAAATCACAACCACAATGTTTGCATTGAAGGATGATAAGGCCCCTGGCCCTGACGGCTTCACCCCCAAGTTCTTCAAGAAAGCATGGGGTATCGTAGGGGAGGATGTTATCCATGCCATCTCTGATTTCTTCAAGTCAGGAAGGTTGTTGAAGCAAGCTAAATATACAGCCATCACCCTTGTTCCGAAGTGCCAGAACCTATGACTTGTTTCTGATTTCAGACCAATCTCATGTGTTAACACCATCTACAAATGCATTGCAAAGATCTTGGCAAATAGATTAAAAGGTGTCGTCGATAACCTGGTTGGGGACTACCAAACCGCCTACATTCCTGGTAGATCAATATCTGAGAACATCTTATTGACTCATGAACTCCTTCATCATTACCACCTTACATCAGGTAGGCCACGTTGTGCAGTTAAAGTGGATATCAGGAAAGCATTTGATTCCGTTTCTTGGGACTATGTGAGGAAGGTCTTATCAGGCATGGGATTCTCCATCATGATTAACGGTGGTCTGAATGGTTTTTTTCATGGCGCCAAGGGCCTTCAGCAGGGAGACCCCATGTCTCCATACTTGTTTGTTCTTGTCATGGAACTCTTCCATGTCATCCTTGAGGATCACACCAAACCTCCTTCATTCAAGTTTCATCCTAAATGTGCAAGCCAAAAGATTAAAATGTTAAGCCAGATGACCTGTTCCTGTTCTCTTCGGGTGATGAAGACTCCATTGCTTCTTTCATGAAGGCCCTTCAGGCCTTTGAAGCAATAGCCGGCTTGCAAGTCAACAAGCAGAAATCCACCATCTTCTTCAGTGGCCTGGAGGAGAATCATTGTTCTTATCTCAGCTCCAAGTTTGACTTGCAGCTTGGCAAGCTCCCCATCAGATACTTGGGTTTGCCTTTGATGTCTTCCAAGCTCTCACCAAAAGATTGCGAGCCCCTCCTCTTCAGAATCAAGTCCATTCCTGGAGGAATAAGTGTTTATCTTATGCAGGGAAGGTCACTTTAATAAAATCAGTGCTTTTTTCCCTCTTAGTTCATTGGCTTTCGACTTTCATCATTTCGGCTAGCATTACTACCCTTATTGAAAAAGAATGCAGATCTTTCTTATGGGGAAGTCCCAATCAACCAAAGAAGATACGGCCGGTTTGCTGGGACGTTGTTTGCTCTCCAAAGAAGCAAGGTGGTTTGGGGGTGAAACCTATCAAAGTTTGGAACAAGGCTGCTATCCTAAAGTATGTATGGTTACTTGCTACAAACAGTAGTAGTCTTTGGGCAAGATGGACCAGAAGCTATCTCATCAAAGACTGGAACTTTTGGGCTTTAAAGACTCCCTCTAAATGTTCCTGGGCATGGAGGAAGATACTTAAAGCCAGACATGAAGCTACTTCAATGATTAAACACAGGATCTTCAATGGGGAACACACATCCCTATGGTACGATAATTGGCATCCTGATGGTCCAATCATGCCAAGGTTAGGACGTCGTGTCCTCTATGACTCCGGTCTCCAAGGGCAAAGGTGAGTGCTTTGATTGAAGATGACAACTGGTCCGTACCCCCAGCAATTTCAATTGATCTCATGGAGCTTTTTTTTTTTTTTTGCAAAGTAAGTAAATAATATATAAAAAAGGGAAGAATATACAACATAAGAGCTTCACCCCACCCTGTGGCGCAAGCTACCAGAGCCAAAGCTCACAATTACAGAAACACAACCTCCCCAACCTACACGAAATCACATAATCACACCTTACACATTCCAATTGCTCACCACCTGCTGCTCCAAAGGGGTGGCCTTTAGTCGCACCCTCACCGTGATGATCTTGTCCCTAACATCATGAATAATGTGGTTAAGAACCACTTGATGTGGTAGGAAACTATTGTTGAACGTTCTCCTGTTCCTTTCCCTCCATATATGATAAATTGTTGCTGTAAAGGATAGCTTCATTGCTATGTGGCGAAAGGAGTTGCCTGCAAAATGCTGCCCCATCCATTCCAAGTTGTCATGCCATAGCCGTTCAACTTGTGATGCACAATTTAGGCTTAGCAGTTGACGCCATACATTACGGCTATACTCACATTGGAAGAATAAGTGGTGTTGTGTCTCATCATACCTTCTACACAAGATGCACATAGCCGATGATATCACATTCCACTCCACCAACTGGGATTTAGTCAGTAGTCTCCCGTGAATTGCTACCCAAGCAATGAAGGAGTGCCGTGGAATCGCTAGTGAGTGCCAAATGAGTTTACTCCATTGCATTTGCTGCCGTTCCCCATCTATGAACTGATAACAGCTCCTGATGTCATAGATTCCAGACTTAGAAGGCACCCATATGGGCTTGTCACTCCTTCCTTGATCAAGGCTAGGTAGGTCATGAAGTTTCTCCCACACCTCAATCAAGTCTATGGTGACTGTAGGAGGTGGATCCCATACATTATCTGTAATAATTGCATCAACCATTGCTCCTACACCAAGCCCAGAGTCATAGATAATCCGGTTCCCATACCTGTTGAAAAGTGGTCCCAAAGGGTGCCAGTGATCAAACCATAGCGAGGTATTAGATCCACTATAAACCCTAATCTTTATTAGCCGTTGTGCCAGCTCCCTTAGCTTTAGTGTCTTCTTCCAAATCCACGAACCAGCAGCTGGAATATTTAACGCCCAAAAGTTCCGATCCTTAACCAAATAACTTCGCACCCATCTAAGCCATAGCGAATTTGCACCACTTACAATGTCCCAAATGCTCTTCAATATAGCGCACTTATTCCACATGTGAATCTTGATCAACCCAAGTCCCCCCTCTGCTTTCGGAGAGCATACTACTTCCCAACATATTGGCACAACTTTCCTCTTCATGTCTGGTCCAGCCCATAGAAACGCTCTACACAGTCTCTCCAGCTCACGGAGTACCTTCTTAGGAATCATGAAAACTGATAACCAGTAGACTTTGATAGAAAATAGGACGGCCTTGATAAGTGTAAGTCTACCTGCATAAGATAGTGCACGCCCCTTCCAAGTCTGAATCCGAGCTTTGACACTGTTGATGAGAGGCTCACACTCCAAAACAGATAACTGAGATGAAATGAGGGGCAATCCAAGATACCTCACAGGAAGCTCCCCAAGCGGCAACCCAGCTTCCATTGACATTTGTTGCTTCACATGTTCACCCAAACCAGCAATAAACATTAGGCTCTTTGACTTGTTAACTTCTAACCCCGAGCACTCCTGGAACTTCTGTAATGCCTTGGTAAAGCATGCAACCGACAACGAGTCACCGTGGCAAAACATTAGTAAATCATCAGCAAATGACAAGTGCTTTATGCCTTGCCTCTCACACCTACTATGGAACTTAAACCCTTCCATCGTTGCCTCCTTCACAAGCATATGAAATAATTCAATTACCAAGGTAAAAAGATAGGGTGATATGGGATCGCCTTGGCGGATTCCCCTCAAGCTTGGAAAGAACCCCACCATACCCCCATTGAGCATAATGGAGAACATAGGGGTAGATATACATTGTTGAATCCATCCAATGAACTTCGGTGGGAAATTCATACCTTCCATTACCTTGATGATACAATTCCATGACACCGTGTCGTATGCCTTTCTTAGGTCCACTTTGATAGCACACTTCGGCTGCGTGTCTTTGCTATGATAATTGTGAACAAGCTCATGGGATAGCCGGATATTATCTGTGATTGCTCTTCCTGGGATAAATGCCGACTGATACTCCCCAACTAAGTCTCCAATCACACCCTTCATCCTGTTTGCTATTATTTTAGCAATACACTTGTAAACAGAGTTGACACAGGAAATCGGTCTATAATCTGCCACAGTAGATGGGTTTTTACCTTTTGGCACCAGAGTGATTGCCGAGCAGTTAAGTTGCTTCAAGATCCTACCGTAGGTGAAGAAGCTCTTTACTGCTAGAGTAACATCCCCGCCAACAACAGACCACGCTTTCTTAAAAAACAATGGGGTGAATCCATCCGGCCCAGGCGCCTTGTTGTCCTTGAGGCTAAATAGCGTATTCTTGATTTCATCATCCGTGACTTCCCCAGTTAGCATATTTGCTTGCTCTTGACTGAGTCTCCTATCAAAACATGGTAATTGAGAATCGACATGGTCATGCACTCCTAGCAGTTTTTTGTAATAATCAATTACCATCTCTTTAACTTGGTTGGGATCATCTATCTTGGCTCCTCCATCATCGTACAGGCTGCAAATATTATTCCTTGATCTTCTTGCCACAATGGAGTTATGGAAGAATGTCGAATTCTGGTCCCCTTCCTGCAACCATTGAATTCTGGATTTCTGCCTTAATTGGGCTTCCTCAATGCGTATCACAGTCCCCATCTCCTCCGTTAGCCTCTTCTCTTTCTCACCGAGCTCCTCATCTTGTGGATGCCTTTGTAGAGCAGTTTGATATTCCTGTAACTCTCTTCTAAGCTGCTGTACTTTAGCGGATATATTGGTAAAACTCATCGTATTGCTCCAATCTCTTAACGCACCTTTAACAATCTTAAGCTTCTTCGCAACAATAAACATGGGAGACCCATACACTTGTACATTCCATACTCGCTCAACCAATGCAAGAAATTCTGCATGTTCTGTCCAAAAATTGAAGAAGCGAAAAGGCTTAGCTGTTCCCACATACTTCGGCATCAAGGACACTATAGCCGGGCTATGATCTGATATTCCTGGAGGCATAAAATCAGCCTCAGAGAATTTAAACTCCTGCATCCAACCAAGGTTAACCAAGACACGATCCAGCTTACAAGATATCCTTCGGCCTCCTATACTTTTATTGCTCCACGAATAGCGCTGGCCCTTGTAAGCAAGCTCCATACATTCACATCTATCAATAAATCTGTTAAACTCATCCGTAGCTTGCCTATTAATGTGCTTCCCACCCACCTTCTCCGAAGACTCCCTCACACAATTAAAATCTCCAATCATCATCCATGGCCTGGTAGTAGCCACATTAGTGAGGTCTCCCCACAATACCCGCCTCTCCCCCTGATCATTTGCTGCATAGACAAATGACATGAATGCATACTTCTGAGAATGTACAAGTTCAACATAACAATGTATTACTTGGTCCGATCTAAATAAGCTTTGCACCTTGAAAACTGAGTTATTAAACAAAATCCATATTCGCCCCTTCAAGGCCTTATCATAATTTGCTATCAGGTCCCACTGAGGGCATATTAGGCTCTTAACTACAGCAGAATTCACCTCCCTCACCTTTGTTTCAACTAGGCATACCATATCAAGATGTTGCGTTAAAATCAGATTCTTGACCTCATATTGCTTGGCGGGATCATTAAGACCCCGTATATTCCACATTCCAATCTTAATCATTGATCAATAGGGGGCGTTTCTTGAGCACATTCTATGCTCTTCTCCATTGGGCACACTACTCTTCCATTCTTACTATTCTGCCCTTGGCCCTTTGCATGTTTCATTGCAACCTCATCCACTAAAAGCCTCTGCCTTATTTTCTTCTTTTGCTTCTTTTTAGAGGAAGATGATCGTACTAGGTCTTGGAGCTCCATCTCTGCCCCTCCTCCCAGAAGCCCGAATGCATTCTTGAATACAACATTAGGCTCCCCCTCCTTTAGTGCATCTGGTGAATCCTCGTGCACTCTTAACATACCTGCGGGCTCAGCCTCTCCCAACACTCCAAAGTCCCCGGTGGATGGTAAACAATCATTGTCCGCCCCCATACGTGCATGGCTATCCTTGCGCCCATGCAAAACCACCTGCCATTGCTCCTCATTTACTTCCGCCAAAGGAGTTGCTTCCACTGGATCATTCGACACAGCCACCAACGCTCCTTCCTTAGTCTGCACATTGTTCATTCTTCCTTCCTCTTCATTGGTTCCTTCGTGGCTCTCCCCCATGGTACTGCCACACATCCGGTTACAGTCTTCATTCTCCTCCGACGAGGCACCAAGTTCCCCATCACCCATTGAGGGGATAACATCGAATGTCCAACCTGTAGCCTCCCATCTTTTAGCCTTCTTCATCAAACACTTTTGATCCGAATGGCCGAACAAGTTACACAGCCTACATTTCACGGGTTTCCAGGGGTACTCGACCCTAACTTCTTGCAGCCGATCACCCAGGTTGAGATGCATTGCCTCTGGAAATGAACATTTGTTATCTACTTCCACACACACCCTTGCATAGGACAACTTTGAGTGCGTCTCAGTAGCATCGTCCATGAACAGTGGCTTCCCTATACCACTTGCAACATAACTCATCCCTTGGTTTGTCCAGTATTCAGTAGGAATATTAAACATCTTTACCCACAGAGGCACTCTAGCAAGGTCTTCCTTCATCAGAGCCATTTTTGGCTCCCACGATCTAAGCACAAAAAGTCGGCCTGCTATGTGGTAAGGCCCTGCATTGAGCACCCTTTCCTTCGCCTGAATCGAAGAAAACTTGCAGAAGAAAAACCCTGTCTCATTAGCAGTGACACTGACTTTCCCTTCCCTATTCCACCATCTGTTCGCAAATGCCCTCACAATGGACAGAGGTAGTTTCCTGTCTAGGAAATGGCCTACTAAACAGGCTTGCCAGGCTGCGCAGCCTTGGTCTGCAACTTCAGGAGGAGGGTTGATGATGATTCGCCCGTCCACTGTGGCCGGCTCATAAAACGTAAGTCTCTGGCGCACGCAGTCAGCTCCAAACAGAGACCTCCACGAAGCTTGGGCGGGCTGATTAAAATTTGAATCCTCGGGTAATACCCCTGGACCGGGTCGGGGCCTGGATCCATCGTCTTCACCACCCGCAGCCAAGGGCGGGAAGTCCTCATCCACCATGAACTCACAGTTCACTTTTTACCACAAAAGCAGCAACCAAGACCAGCAGACAGTAGCAGAAGCACACCACCACGGCGGCACCGTCACATAGCAGGCCAGCCCTGGCTCACCACGTCGTCGTATTGCACAACCCCCTTCTTGCCACAATCCACCGTCACCTTCTTCACACCACAGAAGCACGGCCACCCAGCAGAACCACAATAGCACAGAGTCACAACTTCTACCCCTTCTTACTACAGTAGCATAATGGCTGTCGCACCACAGCAGCACGACCACCTTCACTCCACGACCTCGCAGCCACTCGACAGCCACGTTCACAGTCACACTCCCGCCTTCACCGCACGGCCCCCACCGCATCACACATCACCACTACCCTTTCAGACCTCACAGGCAAACTCACCGCAAACCGATAGTCTTCACAAAAACGATAATCTGTCCAGACTGATAACGGAAGAACTGCCCAACTCGCCCAACCACACCAGCACAGACCCAACCAGCACGACCACGGAGCCTTATACGACTTCACCCGCAAAACCCTCCCAGCCTTATACGACACGGAGCGACCACACCATCACGACCACCCCAGAACGTCCACATCAGCACGACCATACCAGCACGACCATCAGCGACCTTAGGAGACCCCTCGCGACCAAACCTGCCTTGGAAGATCCACGAACCAGCACCAAGACCAACGAGCCACTGAATGCCAGCAGCGTCTCACGACCACCAGCGGTTCACCACCAGCACCTCACAGCACCAGCACCTCAGACCACCAGTTCCTCCCACCAGCACTCGACCACCACCATCTCACGACCACTAGCACCAGCTCCAGACCACCACCAGCTCACGACCAGCACCAGCTCACGACCACCACCAGCTCACCACCAGCTCACGACCAGCACCAGCTCACCACCAGCTCACGACCAGGTGGTTTGGGTGCCTTCTAAATTAGGTACTTTTGACATTTGTGGCACCTTTACTTCCCTATCTTTAACCAAACCAGTTGTATTATGGCACAAATTGGTCTGGTTTCCCCTCTCCATCCCTCGGCATTCTTTTATCCTATGGATGACCCTCAATCGTGGCTTGCTCACCCGACAAGCTAAGCAAGTGGGGGATTTGTGCATCCCAAGTTTGTGTCCTTTGTAGAGAGAAAAATGAAACCATGCAGCATCTCTTTTTCTCATGCACCTATAGCTGGACTATTTGGGGGTCCTTGCTCTCTTTGAACTGCTCCAGAAGACTCAATAGATCGTGGAGCCGTCTCATCCCTTGGATAGCAAGAAGATGCCCTGGCTCCAACCTCTTGCATCAAATTTTCAAGCTCTCTATTGCGGCAGCTGTCTACCATATCTGGAGGGAAAGGAATAAGAGGATATTCACCAGCAGCTATCTTCCTCCAGGTGAGGTCGTGAACTTCATCAAGCTTGATATTGTAGCAAGATTATCTCATGCAAACCTATCAGTTGCTGATTCGGACAAAGCTCGAAGTATTGTTGACAATTGGGGCATTACGTGCCAATTCACTCCACCCATCTGAAGTTATTATCATTTGTAGTACCATTGGTATGCCACGGCTGTTGTTTTTTTCTTGGAAATTAAGTTCCATTAATAAGAAAAGAAAGATAGGAGATATGTACAATCAAGGCAATGCCCACAAGGAGATTATACTAAGTCTCCAACTAGCTAAAGACAAAAAAGACCTACTCAGTGTTGTAACATTTTTTTTTTGGAAGGTAAGTCCAAAAGTGTATTAATGAATAAAAATGTGTACAATAAAGATTCCAGCAGCCCTAAGGCACCCAACTATAAGTTGGCAACAAACAGGAGAAAGATACTAATAGATGTCATTCATTACAACAGTCGCCAAGTAAGTCCCCATCTATGAACAATTTGCCTATGGTTGGGAGCGTCCACTAGCACGACCTTGGTGGAGGAGAGTTTGCCAAGTATATCAGCCACGATATTGTGTAGAACCCAAGCATGGGGGTGATAACAGTTTTGAAAGATCCGACTATTGCGTTCCCTCCAAATCTGGTACACCGCAGTAGTGAAAGACAACTTTGCCAAGTTGGTGAGAGGCCCTTGGTGGGAGAAGGCTGTGGTGGCCCAAGAAATCCAATCTGTCCAGGTTCTTGTACCTGTAGATAAGCAATGAAGGTCCCAATTGTTGTAACATGATTACAAGAAAGACCAATGGAGGTCCCAATTGTTAACAATTTGCCTATTCAAACTTGAGTCTTAGAGAACCACTTTGTCAAGCCCACACTTGAGCTGTATCTCAAATTTGTAACAATTTGCCACGGTTGTTGTTACTTTGTGTTCTTGTAACTTTGTAACCTTGTGTTCTTATGATCTTGTGATCTTGTGCTTTGTCGACCCAGGTTCTTGCCTTGGGTCTTTGCTGTTGTACATTCTTCTTTCTTTTTAATGGAACTTACTTAATTTCCAAAAAAAAAAAGTTGGATTTCATTGGAAAAGTTGGATATTATAAAGTTTTGATTTGATGATTTAAATCTCTCTTTAAAAATCAAGAAAATTGTTGCTCATGGGTGGTTTAATTTAGAAAGAAATCTTAGATAAATTTTAACCACCAAGATTTGATTAGGATTGTCTTAGAAGTAATTTAGAAGATTTGACCTCCATCTCCGGCCATGACCTTCACCTCCATCTCCGGCCATGACCTTCACCTCCATCTCCGGCCATCCATCTCCTTGATCTCCACCTCCGTTTGACCTCCATCCCCGCCTGACCTCCATCTGACCTCCATTCCACCTTCATCCCCACCTGATTTCTTTGTTCGTGAGCCTCTTTGTCCGTGAGCTTCTTCTGTGGGCGTTCCTGCTTGTGAGCAAGATCTACTCGTGGACAAGGTTTGTGGTCCTGTTCCTGAGCAAGATTTGCCAAGGTTCGTATCTCTGTTCGTGAGCAGGATCTGTTTGTCGCCAAGGCTTGGGGTTCTGGTCACGAGCATCTTTGTTCGTGGGTGGTCTAGCTTGTGACCAGGACCTGCTTGTGGCCTCCATCTTCAACTGACTTCATCACCTTGTGAGCAAGATCCCCATTCTGTTCCTGAGCAAGATCTTTTCGTCGCCAAGGCGTGAAGGAGCTGCTTGCAGCCCTGGGCTTCGTAGCACTGGGCTCCTGTTCGCGGCCGTGGGTTCTGTTCGCGGTGGGTTCTGTTCGTGGCCGTCGGCTCCTGCTCAGCTGTAGTGGTACAGGGTTTCTGTTCGTAGCAGTGGGCTTCTGTTCGCGGATGCATGGTTGCTTTGGGGTATTACCGATTATCGTGAAGCGCCCGATCTAGCTGGGCTATCAAGATCTGGTGCTACTGTTCGTGGGTTCTGCTCGAAGGTTCTCTGTCTACAAGCACTGTGCGTGGGCGTTCAGCTGGAATTTCTGGCCGTCAGTGCTTGAAGGTTCTTTACTTCTTATTGCTCGAGAATATCTTTGTACCTGGGTTCATCTGTTATTGCCCGTGGCTAGCTGTTCGTGGAGCTTAACATTGTTTGTGGACTATCATTGCTCGTGGACTATCATTGTTCCTCTTCTGATACTGTTTGCAAGATATCATCTCTTTCGGGAATATTTACGGTCTCATTATCATTCGTGGCTTTCTACTTAGTGGTGACTGTTATTTCTGGGCTTTCCGGTGCTACTGTTTGGACCTGCGCGAGCTGGTTTTGTGAAGGCGGTTCTGTTCGGGCTTGAGCAAGTTGAAGTCTCGGCATCTCTGTTGTGTGGTCATTATCTGGCTGTGAAGATCATCAACTAAGGAGGATTTTGTTCGTGTTCTTTGTTCGTGGATGACCGTGACTGTTCGTGTTCTTTGTTCGTGTGCATCATTCGTGATTTCTGGTCTTCGACTGCGGATTATTGGATTATCGGATTATTGGATTATTCGTCAGCAGCATTCGTGATTTATTCCGGTTCTACCGTTCGTGGTTTATTGGATTTCAGTTCGTGGGATATTGACATTCGTCATTACCGTTCGTCGACTGCGGATTATTGGATTATCGGATTATTGGATTATTCGTGAGCAGCATTCGTGATTTATTCCGGTTCTACCGTTCGTGATTTATTGGATTTCAGTTCGTTGGATTTCAGTTCGTGAGCAGCATTCGTGAGCAGCATTTGTTATTCTTTCTTGTGGGATATTGAGGATCTCAGTTCGTGGATTCATCCTGCCGTGGTTCCGGAAGTGTGTTCGTGCTCCAGTCTCCGTCGGGTCCTGTGTGTGCTCATTCCGGTTATCGTTGGTCCTGCCTGTGCTCGTTCATTGCCATCCCGGTGGTTCTCGTTGGTCCTGCCTGTGCTCCTGCTCCGTGCTGCTGCTCGGAAGTTTTCGTTCCTGCCCCTTCGATTGCAGGCTCTTGGGCCTGTGTTATCTTTCCGAGACTTTGATTGCCGCTGTTCATGGTTTCTCCGGTGTTCCCTGCCATTGGTTCTCCGGTAGCCTCTGCGCCCATGTCATCGGCGTCTGACCAACTCCTTGCAGGTGCAGGCGCTGACCTTCCCGACCATATCAACCCAGCCGTTCCAGTGCCTGCTGATTCAGTGCCTGCTGCATTGCTTCCTGGGACTGCAATCTTTCCCGTTTTAGCTCCGACGGCTTCTGATAAACATGTACCTGCTCTGCATGCAGCTGAGAATAGCTCCCATACAGGCCTCTTGGGTCGGGTCAGCGACTGCCTTCTACAGACCCCTGCTGCCCCTGCTGACACTGCTGTATCCCATGCGCATCTTACTTCCCATGTGGTTCCGCCTGCGCCTGCTGTATCCATGCGCATCTTGCTCCAACCAGGGTGCCTTCTCCGGGTAATGACGAGGCTTACTCGGGCTTGGACCCGCAAGTGCCTAAGACCTGGTCCGGTCTATTTGGATCTAATAATAGAGCAAGAAACAAGCTCTCCTATGCTGAACCTCAGATTGTCAATGGTAAAATAATTGTTTCTCCTCCTCATGTAGTCCAAGACGGCATCAAGCATTGGGAGGGTAGTCTTGTAGGCTACTTCCTTGACAAAAATTTGCCTTTTCCCGTTGTAAGAAGCTTGGCAGAGCGTCTATGGGGTAAGCTGGGTTTAGTCCAAGTTTCCGGCACCGATAATGGCTTCTATATTTTCAAGTTTGGGGACGCTGTAACTCGTGAGAAGGTCCTTCATGGAGCACCGTGGCACTTTGCTGGTCGCCTGCTTGTCTTACGTGAGTGGGAACCGAACATGCAATTTGTAAAAGAGCGTCTTAGTAAGGTCCCGGTGTGGATCAAGTTGCTCAATGTTCCAATGGAATACTGGACCCCGGAGGGTCTTAGCTTCATTGCTAGTGGAATTGGTAAACCGATGTTTCTTGATAGGCAAACGGAGAATCAATCTAGACTTAGTTTTGCAAAGATTTGTGTGGAAATGGATGTTGGCAGTCAGTTTCCAAATTGTATCTTCCTTAACACTAATGGTGATCCCTCTAATCCAGTTGACCACCTTCAAATTGATGTTGAATACACATGGAGACCTTCTTGCTGTAGCTTTTGTCAAACTTTTGGACATTCTGATAAGCAATGTAAAAGTGGCAACGCCATGAAGATGAAGGAGGCTAATGCTTCTACCCTGGATAGCAACATGCCTAATGAAGGTGGCCAGGTCATTGTACCAAGTGCCATGATTCACCATGAAAGCGTTCCTTCCCCTCAAAGAAGTGCTACACCGATGGTTGGACAGGAACAATGGCGAGTTGTTCAGGCCAAAGGGAAAGGGAAAATGCCTAGCTCCCCATCTAGAGGTGATGGTAACCATGGAGCCTCTAGTGACGGTGTTGGTGTTGTCTCCACGTCCCCCACCCCATCTGTTGGTTGCATGGACTATGATGCTCTTGGACGTCCCAATCACAGCAATGGTAGCATGGCTCATGGCGAGATCAGTGAAGCCACTCCATTGGCCGAGCCCCAAGAGGTTAGTAAGGGCTCTCTTGATGCAATTCCCGGCATGCACCATAACAAATTCACTATTCTCAACCTTGTTGAGGACACTGACAGCCCGTCCCCAACTCCTCCTGGCAACAGTAGCCAAAGTAAGGCTAAAAAGAAAAAGAAGAGAGGCATACTTGTGGACGAGATTGCCATGAGAGATGCAAAGATGAAGGCTTCTTCTAAGCCCTTGCAGCTCAATGCAAGTGACAGTGCTCCTCATAACCTTGCTCTCCATGATTAGTTGGGCCATATGGAACGTGAGAGGGTTGAACGACCCTGCCAAGCAACTTGAGGTTAGGAACCTCATTGTCAAAGATAAGCTATCTTTGTTTTGTATGATTGAGACCAGAGTAAGACAGATAAATATGACCTCTGTCCTTGCAAACATTTGCCCCCAATGGGGCTCATTACACAACTACTCAAGTACTCTTAAAGGAAGGATATGGGTATGTTGGGAGCCAACCAAGCTTCAAGTGCATCCAATATTCATCTCTGATCAGGTTATCCATTGCCAGATTGTTTTTGCTGAGTCACTCAAGCAATGCCAAGCTTCCTTTGTATATGCTTCGAACAACTACCTAACTAGAAGATCCTTATGGTATGATCTCCGCCTGTATTCCCCCCCTCAGCCATGGGTGGTGATGGGGGACTTTAATTGTGTTCGCTTCCCCAGTGAGAAGATTGGAGGTAATCGTATCCACACACAGGCTTCTAAGGACCTGAATTCTTTTATTGATGATGGCTCTTTACTTGACCTCAAGCAAAAAGGTTTCCTTCATACTTGGAGCAATAGCAGTTCAGGAAGCAGTTTGATTTTGTGTAAGTTGGACAGAGTCTTGGTTAATCTTCCGTGGATGCAGGAATTTCCAGCTGCAGAAGTTGATTTCCTCCCTCCAAATATCTCGGACCACTGCCCTGCCCTTATCAACATATTTCCTGATGTCTTTTATGGCCCTAGACCGTTCAAGTTCTTTAACTTTTGGTGCAAGCATGTTGAGTTCCTTCCTATAGTTGCTGATGCATGGTCTGCTCATTTTGCTGGTTCCCCCATGTTCTCACTGGTGCAAAAACTTAAGGCGGTTAAGGCCGCTCTTAAGGTATGGAGCAAGGACAAGTTCAGGGATTTGGATCATAGACTCAAGGTGTACAGGGATGAGTTGCATTCCTGCCAGGTGGACTTATTTGCCAACCCAAGCAATGCCAACTTGGCGACCAAAGGGAAACTTCTATCTCAGAAACTGGCTAGGGCAGCAGCAGATGTTGAGGCTCAAGTAAGGCAGAAATCTCGTATCCAGTGGCTTGCTGAAGGGGACGCAAATACAGCTTTCTTCCATAAAGCAATGTTATCTAGAAGGGCGCATAATAAGATCCTTTCAATCTATGATGATAGCGCAAGGAAGGTTACTGATTGGGGTGAAGTTAAGAGCATGTTCGTGGCTCACTACACTGCACTTTTGGGTGGTAATCATATGGCTGGCAGTTCTCCTACATTTGACCACCTCATATCTAGGAAGCTCGATGATCTTCAGGTCAGTGAGCTTAGTAAGGAGATTACTGATCAAGAGATCAAGGATGTGATGTTTAAACTCAAGGATAACAAGGCGCCGGGACCGGATGGTTTTACTCCTTTGTTCTTCAAGGAAGCTTGGCATATTGTGGGCAAGGACACTACTGTGGCAATCAGAAGTTTCTTCGACTCAGGAATGCTTCTAAGGTAGCTAAACAACACCATCATCACCCTTGTTCCCAAGTGTGCCAACCCTTCTAGCATTGGTGACTATCGTCCCATTTCTTGTGTCAATACAGTCTACAAGTGCATCTCCAAGTTATTGGCCAATAGACTTCGGAAGGTTGTTGCAGACCTCGTTGGGGATTATCAAAGTGCCTTCATTCCTGGAAGAAAGATTTCTGACAATATCCTAATCACTCAAGACCTCCTTCATAACTACCATCTTAATCGTGGTAGTCCAAGGTGTGCCATCAAGGTTGATATCATGAAAGCTTTCGACTCCGTCAAGTGGGATATGTTACCGCCCTTGTTGAGAGCTATGCGGGTTCTAGAAATCTTCATTAAGTGGGTAATGGCGTGCATCTCGACTCCTTCTTTTTCTCTAAACATGAATGGTGTTTTGGCAGGGTTTTTTCAAGGAACAAGAGGGTTGAGGCAAGGAGACCCTTTGTCCCCTTATCTCTTTGTTCTTGTTATGGAGTTGTTCCACGCTATTCTTGCTAAGAACTCCCCACAAGGCTTCCATTTCCATCCAAAGTGTGCCAAGCTAGGCTTGAGGGCGTTGTGTTTTGCGGATGATCTTATGGTTTTCTCTAAAGGGGATGTCCTGTCTATCAATACTATTTTTGCTAGCTTTGAGGAGTTTGGTGGCCTCTCAGGCCTTTGCATGAACAGATCCAAAACTAAGATTTTCTTTTGTGGGGTTCCTACTGACATTCAGCAGCTTGTCACTACTACTTATGAAGTGGAGATGGGTAACTTGCCGGTCAAGTACTTGGGCGTCCCCCTTCTATCTTCAAAGCTGAAGGTTGCTGATTGTGAACCTCTTATCCTCAAAATCAAAGCTAGGATTCAATCCTGGAAGGCCAGATCCTTGTCTTATGCAGGGCGAGTCCAATTGGTAAGAGCTGTCCTATTCTCTACTGCTGTTCACTGGCTCACTACCTTCTTGCTTCCAAAGCAGGTTCTATATGAGATTGAAAGACTTTGTAGGCGGTTCCTCTGGTCTGGCCCTGATCTCACTAAAAAAATTGTTCCCATCAAATGGAGTGCTGTTTGCGCCCCTAAGGATGAGGGGGGCGTGGGGATCCTGGATATTCACTTGTGGAACAAAGCTGCAATCACTAAATATCTTTGGCGTATAGCTACTGCTGACAAATCATTATGGTTTTCCTGGGTTTCTGAGACTGCCTTGAAGGGTAGGAGCATTTGGCAATTACAGGTTCCCTCTCAACCTTCATGGATCTTGGATTCTCAGCTTGAGGGTAAAGGTTTATAACCTCATTAAGGTTACAGTTAGAGATGGTAGAAGCTCATCCTTATGGTTCGACAACTGGCACCCATTTGGTTCCTTGTTTAGCAAATATGGTGAACGGATCATCTACGACTCCGGTCTATCTAAAGATGCTAAGGTCTCCTCCATTGTGCTCGGTGAAGAATGGGATCCTCCTGTTGCTCAATCCCATGATCTCTTGGAAGTATGGGATGGCCTATGTCACCTTCCCAAGCCCAACTCCGCTCTCCCTGATAAGGTAACCTGGATTCCTCTTGCTGCTTCTCAGTTCTCCTTGAAGAGTGCCTATCATGTGCTCCGGTCTCAAGGCCCAAAGATCCCTTGGTCGTGTTTGGTATGGTTCACAGATCACATTCCCCGACATGCCTTCATCTTGTGGCTTGCCTTGAATAATAAGCTCCTTACCCAAGATGTGCTGCAGCAACGTCATGTCTTAAACTCCTCCTCATGTGTCTTCTGCCGAGCAAGCAATGAGGACCTCAATCACTTGCTTTTCTCTTGTGTCTACTCTAGTTCCACTTGGAGGACAGTGATGAGCTACAATAATGTGCATAGAACTCCTACTTCTTGGAACCAAACTGTCCTATGGGCTTCTCATAGCTTGGTGGGTAAAAGTATTATTGCTTGGTTGAAAAGAACTTCTTTGGCTGCCATGGTTTACCACATATGGCGGGAGCGAAATAGACGGATTTTCCAAAACAAGGCAATGGCCTATACTGACTTGGTCTCCCTCATCCTTATGGACGTCAGAGGGAAAGCAGCGGGCTGGAAGCAAGTGGTCAAAGACACTCCACGTAATAGATCTATTTGCCATTTATGGGGCCTTAATGTAAACTTCCTTTGATTGCTTTTGTCTCCTTAGGTTTCATGGTGATAGATTGCATGGGAACTGGTTCACGTTAGCCTAGTTGTTTTCTCACTCTACTCAGGGTTGGGGTCCTTGTATTTATGCCTTGCTTTAAGGCACTGGTTGGTTTAACCCAGGATGCCACTTCATTGTAAATTTCTATTTCATTAATACACATTGGACTTACCTTCCAAAAAAAAAAAAAAATTTGGAATGAAATTTAGATGTTTAGAAACAATTTAAAACCATAGAAATTTGAGAAGTTTCGGAAATTCTGAAAAACCCAGAAAAAATGAGTTTTGGGCAGAATGCCCGAAAGGCTGCTCGAGCGCCCAATCTGTATACCTTGAAAACAGAACCTGAACCCCAGTTGCTCTAATGACTGCTCGAGCACAACCACGGGTGACTTGCCTGTGTATCTAAAACAGAACCTGTAATTATAGCGGCTAGAACAGTCACTCAAGTGCCTGTTCGAGCGACCAATGTCAGAAATTCCAGGTTTTGGGATTTGTGCCCAGATTTAATTTTTAATTATTTTTCTGTAAATCCTAAAGTTGTAACACTTGTAACTAGGTTAATTTAAGATGTAGGAAGTGGCGGAATTAAATTTGAATTAAATAATAGTAATTTGGGACGATGATTGTAAATATGAAACTTTTGGAGATATTTTAAGTAGAAAGAGGTCACAATCTATTTAAATCTGATTTTGGGTAATCTAACCTATTCTTAAACTTCAATATAGACCTAAGTTACCTTCTGGAAGTACTAAATAACAGAGTTAATCAGTTTTGACACCTTAGGTTCTTTAAAGGGTAAAACTTTGGGTATTCTCTAGCAAATATCTAGAATAAAAACCAATTAGGGGATGAATCTTTGTAAATCATAAAATACTGACTTGGCAAATTATCTAACACTTTCACATGGGCAAATTAAGGGTGATCATATTATTAAATTAATGTTTAGAAAATTAATGAGTGATTTGGGCATGTTTAACTATAATATTGTGTCTTCAAGACCTGGATTGTGTCTTCTGTTTATTTCCAGATGTGATCCATTTCTTACATTTGATGTTATATCTCTGGACATTTGCATATGGTTTCATTAATGAATTGGTAGAATTATTGAAGACCTCTGTGTACCTCGGGGATGCCCCATGTATCTTGGGATGAAGTATTAAAGACCTCTGTGTACCTTGGGGATGCCCCATGTATCTTGGGAAGATATGATTTTGGTTAATTTTCCTTTCTTATGTATCTTGAGATGAGTTGTCTATTGAGGATTTTAGAACTTATAGTATTATTAAGTTATTATGAGTTTTTGGTTGTGAGTTGTGTCCAGCAGGCTTAGCTCTTACATAGATCCATTAGAGTAGCTAGTAAATGAAATTGTTTTCTGGAGTTTCTTATTCTGTGTCATAGGCATTCCATCATCTCGAGGATAGTACCGCTCCTGGATTGGTCGATCGTTACGTTACCCACTCCTGGATTGGTTGGGTCGTGCATGCTAACCCATTTGGAATAGCCAGTCTGCAGGGCGGCCGGTTATTGGTTATTGGTTGTTGGTGGGTTCTTCCGTCGGTGTTGAATAGCCAGACTGCAGGGCGGCTGGTCCATTTTTAATTTGGAAGGTAGCATATTGGCACATGTCTGTAGAGCTCTGTTTACGATTCCATTAGTCCTGTGATGTCACAGATGTGGTATACTGTTTGCCGTGATTTCTCTATATTATCGCTTTTCTTGTTGATGTTGTTGTCGTTGGTTTAATCGTATACCTCATGACTTATTTTATATAAACATAGACTGATTTCATGCATGCACCTTGCTACTTGTTGAGATTTATTCTCACTTCGGTTTCTCCCATTTTTCAGGTATTCTTGGAGAGGACGACAGCATTGGGCTAGTATGAAAAGTGGTAATCAGTTTAGTTGTAAATTAGCTTCTTGAGATTAAAAAAAAAATTGTAATGGTTTAAAGTTTATTTGTTAATGGATATTATTTCAAGTTTCCGCATATAACTCTGATGATGAAATTAATTGAAGGTTTAAATTGATCAGATTTTTAGTTGCTTTTGTGACCCACACCTCTCAAGTGGTCCCCATCAGACTTGAAATAAAGTGTGCATGTTTTGGCTTAGGAAATTGGGTGAGATAGACCGAGTTGACTTGAGACCTTACATGGAATCTCAAGCCGCAGACCACCTAATAGACAAACTCTAGGTACCCAGGTGTCTGCCTGCACCCCATCAGGTACTAGCGACTCCAATTCCCCATCTTCTCCCAAAGGAGATCCCAGTCATATCCCAGAAGTGCGATGCTAGGTTTCCGGATGCGTGCACAACCGCCTCTAGGCTCATCTGAAGGGTTGGTCTTGACGGGGCCATCTTCAGACGCCACCAATTTGGATCATTGGATCCAGGGCAAAAACCGAGTGATCTTGTGAATAAGATGCATTCGAGTGTTGTAAGCACCTCATTTTTGCACCTCTTGGAAGTGTCGGAAGTGCAAACCCTAACTTGAAAGTCAAACCCTGAGGGGATAAAAGTTAACTTTTTGATTAAGTGCTAATTAGCTACCTCGCCCTATCCCGATGGACAGAGATTTCCAACACGGTTCCAACGCAATTGAGTTTGCTAGAATCGGAGTCCAGATGAATGATTTAAGGGCAAATCAAGTTCGAGGGAGCAGAAATTTACTTTCTGCTGAAACCAAGATTAGCTGTTATTTTTGTCCCAAAGGAAAGAAGATTCCGACATGATTTCGACACAACTGAGTTTGCCAGAATCGGGGTCCGAATCAAAGAGATAAGAGCGGATTAAGATCCCAGATGCGGCTTTGGCTTTTCTGCTAAAAACTTGAATTTTCTGCAAAACCTTGTCCCAGTGGATAGAGGATCTCGACTTGGTTCCGGCACAACTAAGTTTACCAAAATCGGAGCTCGGATGAGAGAGTTATGAGCATTTCAAGCTCTCAAGCAGAATTGCAGAAAGCTGCCTACGTGGCAAATGGGCAGAAACCTGCTACGTGGCAGAAAGGACGGCCAATGAAAAATATCTCAAATAAAATATTAGTTTTTAGGAAAATATCTTTAGTTTTTGAATTAAATTAAATAAAAAAATCATAAAATCATGATTTTCTCATTATGAGCAAATCCAGTCAAATCAATCAAATCCAGGGGTAAATCTGTAATTTGCCAAAAATATCCGAAAATATTTTTCGGATACAAAAAGATTCTTCAAATATTGTGTCAAATTCTCCGACAGATTTTCTGAGAAAAATTATTTGCTGAAAAGAAATATTTGTATCCGAAATGATATTTCGGATACAAATGGTCTATTGTGTATCCAACAAACATGGTCGGATACAAAATTTTGCTTATAAAAGGGGCAGCAGCCCCACTGGCCAAGGGTTGTTGCCCTTGTCCTTTCTCCCCCACACCCTTTGGTGTGAAACCCTTTGCCCTAACCCCCCCCCCCCACCATTGCTTCCTAAACCCCCCCCCCCCCAAACACCATCTAAAGACCATTTTAGTCTTCCCTAACCTCTTCTCCCTCATTCAACGCCTTGTGAGCTGGGTCTTTGAACATCCTCTGGTGTTCGTGCTATCGTGAGTAGTTGGAAGCATCTGGTTGTGTTCGTGTGCTGGAGTTCATCGCCAGTGGCATTGGGAAACCATTATTCCTTGATAGGCAAACTGAAAATAAGTCCAGGTGTTTGTGAGCTTTTGGAGCAGTGGGTTCACTCCGGTGTTCGTGAGCTTCTGGAGCTGGGTTCGTGAGCTGGGTCTCTGAACATCCTCTGGTGTTCGTGCTATCGTGAGTAGTTGGAAGCATCTGGTTGTGTTCATGTGCTGGAGTTCGTGAGTCCTAGGAGTGGGTTTCTGGAGCAGTGGGTTTCTTCGGTGGTCGTGAGTTGGAGTTCGTGAGCATCCTCTATTGTTCGTGACCTTCTGGAGCAGGGCGCATCTGGAGTCTGTGTTTCTGGTGTTCGTGCTATCGTGAGTAGTTGGTAGCATCTGGTTGAGTTCGTGTGCTGTCGTGAGTTTCGGGTGTTCGTGAGCAGTGGGTTTGCGAGCAGCTGGAGTTTGAGAGTTTCTGGTGTTGGGCTTCGGGGTTCGACAGTCTCAGGAGGTGTGAGCAGTTGGAGCAGGGAGTATCTGGTGCTGTGTTTGTGAGCATCATCTTCCGTCTGCAAGTAAATCTTCTGGAGCACCTGGTGTTCGTGATCTTCTGGTTCTTCTGGGGTACCTTGAATATTGAGGCCATGAGCTTGGGAGACCCTGGAGCAGTTCAGTGAGTGCATGCTTAGTGCCTGAGTTCGGGGCTCTTTCTGCCGTGTCCTGCAAGTGTATGCTTTGTTCCTGCATCGCTTGTTCGTGAGGTGTCGTGTGCAAGGTTCGTGAGCTCGGTTTCTGGGGCTGTGAACATCTGGAGTTGGGGAGTTTCCTTTCGCTTGCGGCAGGTTGGGTGTCTCCTCGGTTGGTTGAGGACGCAGGTAGGTATTGTGTTGGGAATGGTGTCTGGGCCATACCTGACTTAATATGGAGGACCTTGGGGCCTGTGGTCGAGGTCTGTTTGGTTTGAATACAGACCTGGTTATGGGCGGCAGTCTGTTGCCGGGTAGACATGATGAGGTTACGAACCAGGTTTTGGGTACCCGACCCGTAGGAATGGTTCCTAATTCAAATTTTGAGCTCGATTTCCCTCCTTTGTTGGAGTCTACTGGGGGTTAAACAACGTCACCTGCTGGAGACAACCTACGACCTGACATTGCAGATAAAACAGGTCGGCCTGTTGACCTTGGGGAGCTCGTGTCTGATGCTTATTTGCCACCAAGTGAGGGTCGTCCAGACACGTATCATGGTGAAGGCAGGATGAGGAATGCTACTTATGGCAAGAGCTGGGTCAACCTGTTTGGCAGTGTTTTTTTTTTTTTTTTGGATGGTAAGCCAAAAAGTATATTAATAAAGAAAAAATGTACAAAGGAGAACAGACACTAGAGAGGACTCTCAACAAAACACGGGAAGGGACAAGGCAGCTGCCATCTATGTGGGGAACCTGCCATAACAAGACCTACAAAAACCCTGATACGAGGGCATCATAGAAACAGGCTCAATTACAAGAGGCAAACAACTAAACTAGGAGCAAAAACTCCAACTATACTCCGAAAAGCCAATCCAGCCCCCAATCCCTCACTATATTCCTGTTTCGTGGTGTGTCCTTAACCATACAGTCCTTGTTTGGCAGTGTTGATGTTGGAAGAACAAAGCTGGCTTACCATGAGCCGTCGGTGATTGATGGAAAGGTGGTTGTTTGCCCACCTCAGGAGGTAGTGGATGAAGGTACTCGTGTCTGGGAGGGGTGTCTTGTGGGGTACTTCTTGGATAGAACCCTCCCTATCAACGTGGTGAAGAGCTGGGCAGCAAGAATGTGGGGCAAAGTTGATGTCATGACCATTGAAAATGGGTTCTTTATGTTCAGGTTTGCAGATAACCAGGTCAGAGAGAAGGTGCTGATGAATGGCCCCTGGTATATGGCTGGACGCTTGTTGATTACCAAGGAATGGGAGCCCAACTTTTTTTTTTTTTGGAAAGTAAGTAAGTGATTCATTCAATGGTAAAAGTATGTACAAAACACATCAAGGTGACAATAGTCCACCTTGGACAGAAGGACGCCCCTTAGGCAAGAGCCTAAGCATCATTCAATCATGAATCCCCAAACGAGATCCAAGATCCATAACACAAACAAAGTACAATAAAAACTAAGAACGTGCATGATAAGGGGATGGTTGCCATCTTATCTCCCACTTCTCCAAAACATGTCTTGCCCGGTCATACTCAGTAGGTTGGATACTAAGTGTTGCAACCATATCCTTGATATCGGCCATCACCATTGAGTGGACTTTTTGTGCTGGGAAGTAGCTTGCTTTAAATATTCGTCTATTTCTCTTCTTCCAAATATGGTAGACACTTGCTGCAAGTGACACTCTAGCAAGAGTTTTTGCTAAACTTTTCCCCGTAAAGTGTTGAGCTGCCCATTGAATGAGGTTCTCCCAAGGCCGGTTCAGTGCCATGACTTCATTCCTTTGTAGTAGTTGTTTCCATATCTTCCAACTATATGTGCATTCAAAGAAGAGATGTGGAATGGTCTCCACCTGTAACCTGCAAAGAACACATGTGTTGCTCCCCACAATGCCCCATTCATGAAGCTTGTTAACTGTGGCAAGGCCATTCATGATTGCTAGCCATAGTATGAAAGAATGCCTCGGAATGCAAGGGGTGGACCATACCAGCTTTGACCATGTAACAACTGGCCTTTGAACAAGTAATGCTCTGTACGTTTCTCCCATTGCAAACTTTCCAGATTTTGAAGTACTCCATGTGATGATGTCTTCAAGACTGCTGTTTGGCTTTGGAAGAAGGTCAAGCTTGTTCCATATCTCAATTAAGTCAGCTGACACTGCCACTGGTGGATCCCAATCTTGTTGATGAATAATCTCTTCAACCATTGCTGTTCTTTGGAGTCCAGAATCATAGATTGCTCTCTGCCCATATTTTTCTTTAAGGGGACCATCCACATGCCAATTATCATACCACAGTGATGTACTTTTCCCATTGTGAACACTATGCTTTACAAACGGGCGTGCTTGAGCTCGGTTCCTCAAGATCTTCCTCCATGCCATGAACATGAGGAAGGGATACTTACCGCCCAGAAGTTATGGCCTTTAAGTAGCCATTTGTGTACCCATGCAGTCCATAGGCTGTCCTCATGTGCCACTACTCTCCATATGTGCTTGAAGATGGCAGCTTTGTTCCATTCGTACATACTAAAGAGATTCAGTCCTCCAGTATCTTTCGGGGCACAAACTGCAATCCAACTCATAGGGACAATTTTCCTCTTGTGCTTTGACTGCAGTCCAACTCACAGGGACAATTTTCCTCTTGTGCTTTGACCCTATCCACAAAAACCATCTACAAAGTTTATCAATTTCTTTCAATACTCCCTTAGGGAGCATAAAATTTGATATCCAGAATAGGCATATGGATTGAAGCACCGATTTTACAATTATGAGTCTCCCGGCATATGACAAATTTCTACATTTCCATGTTTGCAACCTGGCTTGGACTCGGTTAATCAGGGGTTGACAGTCTTTTGCTGATAGCCTTGTTGACACGAGTGGAAGCCCCAGGTACTTTACAGGAAGTTCTCCTTCTAGAAGGCCCGACCTTTCTAGCATTGAGTGCTTTGTGTCTTCCTCAACCCCACAGAAGTAGATGGAGCTCTTTTCTTTGTTGGTTTTCAATCCTGCCACCATCTCAAGTTTCCCAAGGCCTTGGAGCATACACTGCAGTGAATTCATATCCCCATGGCAAAATAAGAACAAGTCATCAGCAAAGCATAACATCTTTATATTTTGAGTTTGGCATCTGTGGTGAAACTTGAAGTCAACATTCGTTACTTCCTTTATCTGCATGTTGAACATCTCCATAACTAGCACAAACAGATACGGGGAAAGAGGATCACCTTGTCTAATCCCATTTGTTCCTTTAAAGAACCCAGTCAAGCCTCCATTTATCATTAATGAGAAGGAAGGGGTGGAGATGCACTCCATCACCCACTCTATAAACTTTGTGGGAAAGCCCATATCACTTAGGATTCTTCTTACACACTTCCACTTCACCGAGTCATATGCCTTGCAAAGGTCAATTTTCGTGGCACACTTTGCTTGTGGGCTTTGTAAGTGGTAATTGTGCATCAGCTCATGAGTAAGTAAAATATTGTCTGATATACTTCTCCCTGGGATGAATGCTGACTGGTATTGTCCAACTACTGTTGATATAACCCTCTTAAGTCTGTTTGCCAAAATCTTTGCCATGCACTTGTAAATAACATTAACACACGAGATAGGTCGATAGTCACTTGCCTTTTCAGGATTGCTGCATTTCGGTACCAGTGTCACCGCCGTTGAGTTCAGTTGCTTGAGCATCTTGTTCGTGGGGTTCCTTGGTCTCGTTTGTGTTATCGTTTTGGGGGCAAGCATCCAAGTTCTGGGTCGTGTTTCTGGATGAGATTTTGTTCGTGAAGTTCTAAACTAGCAATAGTTGGGTCTATCGTTCAACTTTGGGATTTCTGTTCTTGAGCATCGCTTGTGCATCTGGGTACCTGCTCGAAGTTCATCTGGGTTTCTGCTCGGAGAATCTGGGATTATCCTTCGTGGGATTTTTTCTCCTGTGCGTCTGGAATTATTACTATTAGTTTCGTGGGAGTTCTGGTCGTGACCTGGGATTATCGTTTGCATCTTGGAGTATTATTCTTTGTGAGATTTTCTGTTCATGTGCTGGGCTTATCTGTTCGTGAAGCTGGGCTTATCTGTTCGTCCGGTTTCTGTTCGTGAGCAGTACTGGTGCACCTGAGATTATCGTCCGTGGGTTTTTGGTCGTGAGCAGCTCCTGTTCATCTGGGTTTTCTGTTCGTGGGATTGGTGGCCTTGGGCTATCTGCTCGTGAGCATTTTTGCTGTTTCGTGATTATTGCTGGGTTCGTGGCTCTTTGCTGGGTTCGTGACTGAGCGCCGGTACTGATTAGCTTGGACTTTGCTGTGCACTGAGTTCGGGGATCTGGTCGTGATGTGTTCGTGATCTGGACGTCCTGGGGGAAGACGTTGGGTTTCTTTGGGAAGAATATTCTGGTGAAATCTATTGTTTCTCTGGGATAGTCGCCTCTGAGAAGCGTCTGGGTTGTTAGGAACTGCGACAGTGGTTTTCTGATACCACAGTGGTTTTCAGACGGCTAGCATGTTCGAATCGGGTGCTCCTGGGCAGGAGGGTTTGAATTTGGAATTCCCTCCACTACCTGGCCAGCCGGCTGCCCAGGAGCCAGGTGTGGTGGCTATGAGTAGGCCTGGCAATGTGCCTGCTGTTTCAGAGTCGGCAATGAGCTTATTTCCTGAGGTACCCGCTGGGTTGCACAATGCGGCAGGGGGGAACCTTGCCATTTCTAGCAACTGCTGTGCTGAGTCCTCTGATCCGTCAGGTGGACTACTTAACAAAGGAAGGGCAGGACCCGAAAAAACCTGGAGCAGGTTGTTTGATCAGTCAAACTACCCAAGGGCACAAATGCAATTTCATCAGCCGGGGCTTAGAGATGGCAAGGTATTGGTGTGCCCCCCCCCCCCCCCCCCCCCCCCTGCAGTGGCAGAGGAGGGGATAAAGCTTTGGCAGGGAAGCTTAGTGGGCCATTTTCTTGACAGACGACTCCCTTATACAGTAGTGAAAGGGATGGTGGAGAGAATGTGGAGAAAGTTTGGGAAAGTTAATGTGTCGGCTGTGGACAATGGCTTCTTTATTTTTAAGTTTGAAGATGATAACATGAGAGCCAAAGTCTTGCAAGAGGCACCTTGGCATCTAGCTGGGCGTCTCCTCATCTTAAAGGAATGGGAACCAAACATGCAATTTGTGAAATCTCAGTTGAGTAAGCTTCCGGTCTGGATCAAGTTCTTTAATGTACCAATGGAGTTTTGGACACAGGATGGGTTGAGCTTCATTGCTAGTGGGGTGGGCAAGCCTCTCTTTATGGACGAGCACACAGAGAAGAGAACAAGACTATCCTATGCAAGAGTATGCGTTGAGGTTAACGTGGAATCTACATGGCCAACGAGTATCGTCCTTAGCACAGGAGGAAGTGAATGTGATGCTGGACTCCAAATTGACATCGAGTATGATTGGAAGCCTCTGAGTTGCAGCCATTGCAAGGTCTTTGGACATGGTGATAACAATTGCAAAGTCAACCCGGTTAGACAACAGTGGAGACCCACGGGCAGAGTGGCCAACTTTGTGCAGCTTGGTGAAGAAAATGCAACCCCGTTTGAGCATGTTGGGGCGAATCCAGGGGCAGAGAGGCCACAGGTACCTGAAGGCCCAGTGGTCACTTGTGCAAATGAGACATCTGAGTGCTGGAAAACGATTGGAGCCAAAGGAAAAGAAGTCATTGGGACCGAACTAAGGATGGGAACTAATGCCGGGGAGCAAGGGGAGAGCAGCAACATGGTCAGTAATATGCCTGAACTTTCTGCCCAGGATAGTGGGCAACGTTCAATGGAGGGTGCGACTCAAGGTGACAATATGGAAGGCAGCCCAAACAGGTTCGACCTACTGTCTAACGTGGACCAACAAGGCATGGACAGCAATGTCGGGGTGACAAGTGAAGAGAATTCTTCTAAAAGGAAGAACAGGAAAAAGAAAAAGATTCTTGTGGATGAAATAGCTATGAAGTTGGCAAAGAAGTCGGATGGCCATCAAGGGGACAAACGGAAGCTTGATACACAGGTTTCATATCTCTCTAAATGATCAAGATTGCCTCATGGAACATTAGGGGACTGAATTGTCCCGCCAAGCAGCTTGCAGTGAGGAAGATGATTGACAATAACAGGTTATCCCTAGCGTGTCTTGTTGAGACAAAGGTGAGGGCAGTTAATGCCCAAGTAGTGAAGAACTTGATTGCTCCCCAGTGGGAGTTACTATCCAATTATGATAAAGCACTTAAGGGTCGTATATGGATACTAGTTAACCCGAGGGACATCAAAATAATAAAGATCTCAGCATCCGATCAGTTCATACACTGTGGGGTGGAGTTCGTGGAGGACAAAAAGCAATGCTGTATAACGTTCATTTATGCGTCCAATGATAGTACCGAAAGATCTAAGCTGTGGAATGACTTGGCAAAGGAGTATACTGATATACCATGGCTTGTAATGGGGGACTTCAACTGTGTTAGAAGGGAAGATGAGAAGATAGGGGGCAGGAGCATCAAAGAGAGGCCAACCCAGGAGTTAAACAACTTTATTCACCAATCTCGGCTTTTTGACCTTAAGTTCAAGGGAGCGTTCTATTCATGGTCGAACCACAGTGAAGGCATGAGAAGGATCACATGCAAGTTGGATCGTGCTCTTACCAACCTTGGTTGGGTATCTGATTTCCAGCATTCCGAGGCAGAGTTCTTGAACCCAGGGATTTCGGATCACTCTCCAGTAGTTATTTCTCTGTATCCTAAGCCCCCTCAAGGTAACAAACCTTTCAGGTTCTTTAACTTTTGGTTCGAACATGAAGAATGTATGCATATTGTCAAAGAAGCTTGGCAGGTGCAGGTAGTGGGGACCCCAATGTTTAGGGTGGTGAAGAAATTACAGCAAGTTAAAGTAAGACTAAAAGCTTGGAGTAAGAGAATGAAGTTCTCACATTTAGAAGCCAAGATAAAGGCGGTTCGTGATGACCTTGACCAGTGCCAGAAGGAGATTCAAGCTAAACCCATGTGTCCAGTTTTGCATAGAAGGGAGCAAGCCATGAGATCTGAACTAATGCAATTATTGAAAGATGAGGAGGCGCAAGTTAGACTGAAGTCTCGTGTACTTTGGATGAGAGATGGGGACCTGAATACAGCATTCTTTCACAACCACATGGTAGCTAGAAGGGCATTCAATAGTGTGCAGAGTGTCAAGGATTCTGAAGGGCAGACAATCACGGATCCTCCAAGGGTTAAAGACACTTTTGTGCAGCATTTCCAAAGGCTCTTGGGCAACTATTCAAGTCCCTTACATGAGGAAGTTGATATGCCTGAATTCCATAGTAAACTGACTGAGGAGCAAGCTCGAGTGATTCAAGCTGATATCACGATGGAAGAGATTAGAAGCACCATGTTTTCCCTCAAAGATGACAAAGCGCCAGGACCTGACGGATTTACAGCTAAGTTTTTTAAATGTGCATGGGCAGTAGTAGGAAAGGATGTCTCTGAAGCAATAAAGGACTTCTTCACTTCAGGTAAGTTGCTCAAGCAAGTGAATGCCACATCTCTCACTTTGGTTCCCAAGTGTAGCAATCCAGAAAAGGCTACTGATTATCGACCTATCTCTTGTGTTAACGTAGTGTACAAATGCATCTCAAAGATTTTGGCAAACAGAATTAAAGGAATCATATCTTCTTTAGTTGGGCAGTACCAGTCAGCATTCATCCCAGGGAGAAGTATATCAGATAATATATTACTTACTCATGAGTTGATGCATAACTACCACCTGCAAAGCCCACATGCAAAATGTGCCATGAAAGTTGATCTCTGCAAGGCGTACGACTCCGTCAAATGGGTATGTATTAGAAGTATTCTCTTTGGAATGGGGTTTCCCCCTAAATTTACAGAATGGGTCATGGAATGCATATCTACTCCCTCATTTTCGCTAATGATAAATGGAGGTCTAACAGGGTTCTTCAAAGGAACGAATGGGATTAGGCAGGGAGATCCACTTTCCCCATACCTGTTTGTGCTGGTAATGGAGATGTTCAAAATGCAACTTGAGGAAACAACGAGAGTTGGTTTCAAGTACCATCATAGATGCCAAGCTCAAAACATCAAGATGTTGTGCTTTGCTGATGACCTGTTTCTCTTTTGCCATGGGGACAAGCAATCCATGCAGTGTATGCTTCAAAGTCTTGAGAAACTTGAGAAGGTGGCAGGGTTGAAATCTAATAAGGAGAAGAGCTCGATTTACTTCTGTGGGGTTGAAGAGAATATGAAGCTCTCAATGCTAGAGAGTTCCGGCCTGCAACTGGGTGATCTACCAGTAAAGTACCTTGGGTTACCACTTACATCAACTAGAATATCGGCAAAAGATTGTCAGCCACTTGTGGACCGAGTCCAAGCTAGACTGCAATCATGGAAGTGTAGAAACCTTTCTTATGCAGGGAGACTCATCCTTGTAAAGTCAGTGCTTCAATCTATATGTATCTTCTGGATATCAAATTTTATACTCCCTAAAGGAGTGCTGAAGGAAATTGATAAAACCTGCAGATGTTTCCTATGGACAGGGTCAAATACCAGGAAGAAGATTGTTCCAGTGAGCTGGGATTCGGTTTGTTCCCCGAAAGAAGTTGGAGGACTTAGTCTATTCAGAATGAACGAATGGAACAAAGCTGCTGTGTTCAAACACATATGGAGAATCTTAGCAAGGGAGGACTGCTTGTGGATTGCATGGGTGTATAAGTGGCTTCTCAAAGGCCATAATTTCTGGGAGCTGAATATACCATCCTCATGTTCGTGGGCATGGAGGAAGATCCTGCGAAATAGAGACAAAGTTCGACCATTTGTGAAGCATATTGTTCATAATGGTAGAAGCACATCACTATGGTATGATACTTGGCATGTGGATGGTCCTCTCTTTGACAGGTATGGGCAGAGAATGATTTATGATTCTGGCATGCATAAAGCAGCATTGGTCGAGCAGATTATTAACCAACAGGAATGGGATCCGCCAGTTGCTGCCTCACCAGATCTGATTGACATATGGAATAAGCTTGACCTCATGCCTAAGCCTGATAGTAGTCTTGATGATGAGGTTATATGGACCCCGTCATCGTCTGGAAAATTTGACATGGGAGCAACGTACAGAGCATTACTACCTCAGAAACCAGCTGTGACATGGTCAAAGTTGGTTTGGGCCACGCCTCGTATTCCGAGGCATTCCTTCATTCTCTGGCTTGCTTTTAAGAAGGGCTTTGCTACAGTCAACAGACTGTTTGATTGGGGCATTGTGGGGACCAAAACATGTGTCCTTTGCAGACAGCAGGAGGAGTCCATTCCACATCTCTTCTTTGAGTGCACATATAGTTGGAAAATATGGAAGCAGCTTCTACAAAAGAATGGTATTCCACCATTGCAGAGGACTTGGGAGGACCTCATTCAATGGGCATCGATCGAGTTCACAAGACCAGGGTTAGATAATACCCTTGCTAGACTCTCTCTTGCAGCAAGTGTTTACCACATTTGGAAGGAGCGGAACAGACGAGTATTTAAAGCAAGTTATCTCCCAGCACAAAGGGTTCATACGATTGTGATAGCTGATATTAAGGACAAAGTTGCAATGATTAGTATCTCTCCCCCTGATAGTGTAAGAGCAAGACAAGTCCTACATAATTGGGGGATTTCGTGGAAACCACATTGTGGTCATGCATGAGTGTTGACATCTCTCTCGGCCGTGTGAGACTTATTGGGGGCTGGTTCGATGTAACTATGTTGCATAGGTGAGTAGGTCTATGTTTTGTTGGGGTTGGAGATTGGACTAATCTCCTTGTCGGCATCGACCTCGGTTGTACATTATTTCTTTTTTCCCTTTACTAATGGAACTTAACTAATTTCCAAAAAAAAAACATCTTTCCCCACTACTACCCATGCCCTCTTAAAGAATTTTGCTGTAAAACCGTCCGGACCAGGTGCCTTGTCATCTTTTAGGGAAACACATGGTGTTTTTAATCTCCTCCATCGTGAAATCTGCCTGTATCTCTTGGGCCTGCTCCTCATTAATCTCCTACATCGTGAAATCTCGGACCAGGTGCCTTGTCATCTCGTCGAAGAGGAATGCGAGGTGCTCGTGGAGGTGCTCGTGGAGGTGCTGAGGTGCTCGTGGAGGTGCTCGTGGAAGTGCTGAGGTTCTGAGGAGCTCGTGGGGGTGCTTGTGGTGGTGCTGGGGTGTTGAGTTCTTTGTGGAGGAGCTCGTGGAAGTGCTCGAGGTGGTTCTTGTGGAGGCACTGTGGTGCTGAGGTGATCCTGGAGGTGCTGCGGTGTTCGGCTCGGGATCTACTTCTGGAGCAACTCGTGGCGCCGAGGTGCAGCACGTCGTCGCAGTGAGCTTGTGCCTGCGTTGCGGCAATGCTCGCGGCGTGCGCCTTGCTTGTGACGTGTTGAGTGCTGAGGTGCGCCGCTTGCCGAGTTCAGAGCTTCAGAACTTGTGGCTATCGGATATAGTGCGCAGGCCTTCATTCGTGGGGGAAGTGCTCACTGGTAGAAGTGCTTGTACCTATCGGCAGCACTGCGCATTGCTGGTGCTGGTATCGTGCTGCTCTCGAGTTGCTGGTGCTGGTTTCGTGGTGGCGGCTGCTCTCGACTTGTCGTGCTGGTTAAATAGTGCGGCATCTTGCGTGCGGCTTCTATGAGCAGGGCTGTGCCACATTGCATAGGCCTTGCGAAGCGAGACTGCATTGCTCATGGAGTCTGTCAGAGGTATCTCTGTCCCTGAGGAGCTGGTTATTGGTGACAGTCGTCCGGGTGATGATAACAGTCGATCGGGCCGAGAAGATGACCATACTCGGGCCCCGGGTAATCGGTCTGGTGAACTCGGGTTAGGCCCAAATTTTAATTTGGATTTCCCTCCTTTGGGCGATGGCCTGCGCAGCTGGCCTGTGTCTGAACGCTGCTCTGGCGCTCTCAGTTCTGAGCCTGCTCAATCAGGCTCGCCTGCAGGTCTTCCACGCAGCGTGTCTGTAGGACTGGCCTCTTTCGTTGCTGAGGAGGTCAGACCTTCTACTCCATCCGAAGCTGCACGCTCCAGAGGTTCTACTTCGGGAAAGAATTGGGTTGACCTCTTTGGTCGTGCTGCAGCGGCTAGGACGAAGCTCACCTTCCATGCTCCAGAGATAATTGATGGCAAGGTCACTGTTTGCCCCCCGCAAGAGGTTGTGGACGAAGGACATCGACTGTGGCAGGGATGTATCGTTGGGTACTTTCTGGACAGGAGTCTTCTCGTCAATGTAGTAAAATCCATAGCAGTCAAGTTGTGGGGAAATGTGGATATAACAGCCATTGACAATGGTTTTTTCCTCCTCAGATTTTCTGATTCCCAGCTTAGAGAAAAAGTGCTCATGCAAGGCCCATGGTACATGGCTGGAAGACTCTTCATTACAAGAGAGTGGGAACCCAATCTCGTTCTCGAGAGATCCCAACTTTCTTCAGTTCCCATTTGGATCAAGTTATGGCATGTCCCATTAGAGTTATGGACTCCAAGAGGCTTAAGTTTCATCGCCAGTGGAGTGGGGAAGCCCCTTTTCCTGGACGAAGCTACAGAGAGAAGATCCAAGCTTGGCTTTGCGAGGATATGTGTTGAGATCGATACTTCATGCTCATTCCCAGAAATAATCCACATGCAATATGGAAGTGAAAAGGAGCTGTCTTCTGATATCAAAGTCGATTATGCATGGAAACCTGCAAGGTGCTCTTTATGCAGCGTTTTTGGTCATCTGGAAAGCCGATGTAGTCGGGTTAGAGCCAGAATTTGGAAGCCTACAGGAAAGTTGTTTACTTCGCTTGCCGAGATTTCAGATATACACGAAGAAGAGACCAATACGGATGACAATGAATCTCGAGAGAAGGTGATCTCACCAGCATGAGAGGCTCCCATGGGTAGAGATCCCCAGGTTATTGAGAGGGGCAATCGATCCAATGACGAATGGAAACGCATTTACAAAGGGAAGGAGGTCCTTGTTGTTGAAGAGGGATTGGATGTGCGCACTACACCTCCAGCGGAGACCAGTAGGTCCCATTCAGCTTCTTCTGTGGAATCGCAGGTGGCTAGAGAGGTTGAGACGTATGGGGCGCTTACCGAGTGCCAAAGGGGGCTTACAAATTCAATTGTTGATGCAAATGGAACGCCTACCAACTCAGTCGAAGACATCATGCATGGGGCACCTAAGAATACAATGGATGATATGCATGGGTTGCATGGGGTGCTCGAGAAGGCCGATTCCAACAACCAATTCTCCACGCTGTCGGATCTAGGCAGTATGGCCAGCCACGAGACCTCGCCGGGTAGTGAGGGTAAGAAATCAAGAAAGAAAAAGAAGAAGCGGACCATCTTGGTGGATGAAATTGCTATTAGAGATGCTAAGAGTAAGACGGGGAGAGGTAATTCTCAGATGGCTTCCACCCGCAGTGGTGGCTCTCCCAATCTCTAATCGGAGTTATGGTTAATTGGGCCACCTGGAACATCAGGGGACTCAATGACTTGGCCAAGCAGGCTGAGGTCAAGATGCTTATCAGTAAATGGAAGCTAAGTCTCATATGTATCGTGGAAACTAAAGTGCGGGAGGTCAATAAAGCACCAATTATTGCCTCCATATGTCCCTCGTGGCATTCCTTTGATAACTATTCTAGTGCCTTAAAAGGCCGAATTTGGGTGTGTTGGGATCCTCTTGACCTTTCTCTTCAACCATTGCTAACCACGGACCAGCTCATTCACTGTGGTGTGACAAATTTGAAAACTAAAGCCCATTTTGTTGCCTCGTTCATATACGGAGCCAATAATTGGAATCAACGGAAGGCACTTTGGCACGACTTGAAGAGCATCATTCCAGGTTGCCCATGGGTGGTAGCAGGGGATTTTAATTGTGTTCGCCACTCGGAAGAGAAGTTGGGCGGTAAACCAATCAACTACAAGGCAGCTAAGGACTTCAATACTTTCATTGATGATTGCTTTTTGGTTCAACTAAAGCAAAAAGGCCTCTTTCACACCTGGAGCAACAAAAGTTCTAGTAACAATTTAATTATATGCAAACTTTTTTTTTTTGGAAGGTAAGTCCAAAGTGATATATTAAAATAAAGATATGTACAATGACAAGTCAAACAAAATAACCCAATGTGCTCCTTAATGTATCAGGGCACATGACAAGAACACAAGAGAATACAAGATTACCCAATCATCACCTTACAAGTTCCCACTCTAAATCCCACCTATGAACAAGATGGCGGTGGAGGGGGGAGTCAGGTAGAGCCACACGCTTCAAGTTAGCTTTCCCTCTAACATCCAAAGCAATTAGCAACCCCAAATCTTCCCATGGCATATAACAATTTCTGAATACCCTTCTGTTTCTTTCCCTCCAGATGTGGTAGACACTTGCTGCAAAAGAAAGCTTGAAAATGAGGTTGGCATGTGGGCTACGAAGCTTCAAAGATGCAGCCCATTGCACAACATCCACCCAAGAATGATGTAGTCTTGCGACTCCATTATTCTCCAAGACATGGTTCCACACATGGGCACTATAAGTGCACTCAAAGAATAGGTGTGAGTGAGACTCATCATGTGCTCTACAGAACACGCACGTAGGGTTGTCCACAATACCCTTATTACGCAACCGATCCTTGGTTAGCAACCTTTGATTCACAGCCAGCCATAGTATAAAAGCATGCTTAGGGATGTGGTTGGAGAACCATATGAGTCCATACCATACCACTTGGCTCCTATGCGTATCAATATGCTTATATGCACTGGAAATGTCAAAAATACCTGATTTTGAAGGAGTCCACACAACTACATCCTCTCGATCAGGTGATGGGTGCGGCAGCTCATCAAGCCTACCCCAGACTTCAATTAGATCTGGAGATGCAGCCACAGGAGGGTCCCATGTATAACCAGAGACTATGCTGCTAACCATGGCATGGCGTGTGAGACCAGAATCATAGATCAACCGATTACCATACTTACTGAAAAGGGGCCCCTCCGGATGCCAGTTATCATACCACAATGAGGTGCTCAAACCATTATAGATCTTCCTTTTGATTAGATGAGCCATTCCATTCCGCAGCTTAAGAATCTTCCTCCAAGCCCATGAAGAGTGAGTAGGCACGTTTATAGTCCAAAAATTTCGGTCTTTCATGAGATACCTGTGCACCCATCTAACCCAAAGAGAGCTGCCAACAACCAGAATTTTCCATATGTGCTTCATTATTGCTGCTTTGTTCCATGTATTTAAGTGGAGTATCCCAAGGCCACCCTCCTTTTTTGGAGCACAAATGATTTTCCAGCTAATAGGGTTCATTTTCCGTTTAAGGTCAGGTCCCGACCATAGAAACCTCCTGGAAATCTTTTCCAACTCTAGAATAACACCTTTAGGTATGATGAAAGAAGATAGCCAATGAACCTTAATAGAGAACAAGACAGCTTTAATGAGAGTAAACTTACCCGCATAGGAAAGACAACGTCCTTTCCAAGATTGAGCCTTGGATTTAACTTGGTTAATGAGGGGCTCACAATCTCTCCTTGATAGCTTGGCAGTAAAGAGAGGGAGTCCAAGATACCTAACTGGCAGATCTCCATGAGGAATTCCCGAGAAGGTACTAAGCTCAATTTTCATGGCATGGTCCACACCACTGAAATATATGGAACTCTTCTGCTTGTTTAAATGTAACCCCGTGAGCTGTTGGAACTCGTGAAGGGAGTTGAGAATGCACTGCAAGGAGGAAGTGTCAGCCTTGGAGAAGATAAAAAGATCATCTGCGAAGCATAGCAACTTGAGGCCTATGGCCTCACATCTGTAGTGATACATAAAACCATGTGTAGTGTTCCGCTGCAATATCATATGAAAGATCTCCATCACCAGCATAAAAAGGTATGGAGACATAGGATCACCCTGCCGTAGCCCTTTAGCTCCCTTAAAGAAACCACAGAGAGAACCGTTTATCATCACTGAAAAGGTTGGAGTAGTTACACACTCCATTATCCAGCTAACAAACTTACTTGGGAATTGTAAGGCATGCAACATCTCTCTAATGCACTCCCATGAGATCGAATCAAAAGCTTTACGAATGTCCACTTTGAGAGCACATTTTCTATGAGGACCATGCAGGTGATAGTTATGTAGTAATTCATGGGCAAGAAGCACATTTTCAGCTATACCTCTCCCTGTTATGAAAGCTGATTGATAATTTCCAACAATATCACCAACAATTCTTTTGAGCCTATTTGCAATGATTTTTGAAATGCACTTGTAAAGGGTATTGACACATGAGATAGGCCTATAGTCAGAAACCTTACTTGGGGTGGAGCATTTCGGCACAAGGGAAATAGCTGTGGTGTTCCACTGTTTCAGTAAGGATCCATCTTTGAAAAAGCTGAGAACCGCTTCCAGTGTGTCCTCCCCCACAATATCCCAGCACCTCTTGAAAAAGTGTGGTGTGAAGCCATCAGGGCCAGGAGCCTTATCATCCTTTAATGAGAATAGTGTGGCTTTAACTTCTTCACGAGTAACCTCCTCCTCAAGCTGGCTTTTCTGGTCTTGGGTAAGGCATGTGGAGAAGGAAGGCATGCCATTTAGATGGCAATTCTCAGCTGATCCCAAGCTGAGAATTGCTACTCTAGTTCCATTTGGAGGACGGTGATGAGCTACAATAATGTGCATAGAACTCCTACTTCTTTGAACCAAACTGTTCTATGGGCTTCTCATAGCTTGGTGGGTAAAAGTATTATTGCTTGGTTGAAAAGAACTTCTTTGGCTGCCATGGTTTACCACATATGGCGGGAGCGAAATAGACGGATTTTCCAAAACAAGGCAATGGACTATACTGACTTGGTCTCCCTCATCCTTATGGACGTCAGAGGGAAAGCAGTAAGTTTGAAGCAAGTGGTCAAGGACACTCCACGTAATAGATCTATTTGCCATTTATGGGGCCTTAATGTAAACTTCCTTTGATTGCGTTTGTCTTCCCCTCCTTATGGTGATAGGTTTCATGGTGATTGATTAGCATGGGAACTGGCTCACTAAGTTAGCCTAGTTGTTTTCTCACTCTACTCAGGGTTGGGGCTTGTATTTGTTTGCCTTGCTTTAAGGCACTGGTTGGTTTAAACCAGGATGCCACTTCATTGTAAATTTCTATTTCATTAATACAACTTGGACTTACCTTCCAAAAAAAAAAAAAATTCTCAGCTGATCCCAAGCTGTCTTGGAAGTGCTTGACAATGTGATCCGAAACATCCTTTTGCTTGATCAACTTGTGGCCATCTTCAGTAAAAATGCTAGAGAAATTGTTAAGGGCTCTTCTTGACTTCAAGGCATTATGAAAGAAAGTGGAGTTGTTATCACCTTCAGCCAACCATTGGACCCTTGACTTTTGTCTGAGCTGAGATTCTTCACATCTTAACAAGTGGTAAAGCTGTTGTCTTAAAGAGGTCTGGAAGTGAGCAAGGGTGACATTGTGGGGTTCATCGTGCAATTGCTTCTGGACCTGTTCGAGACGTAGCCTAGCATGATGGACATGAGATGAGATGTGAGCAAAATTCAATCTAGTACTCCATTCCTTGAGTTTAAGCTTGACTGCTTGAAGTTTCTTGGAAACTCGAAACATTGGGGTACCAAACACTTCTATTCTCCAAGCTTCCTCAACCATAGGAAGGAAGTCCGGCCTTTGAGCCCAAAAGTTAAAGAATCTAAATGGCTTCTTACCTTGCTTCCAATCAGAGAAAATTGATACCAGCAGTGGGGAGTGATCGGAAATGCCCGGGTTCATGATTTGCACTTCAGATGGATACATGGTATGGTGCCAAGGTAAATTAACGAGAACACGATCCAACCTGCATGTGATACGCCTTTGCCCTTCACTTTGATTTGCCCATGTGTAAAATAAGCCTTTTGATTTAAGCTCAACAACTTCACAATCATCAATGCACTCATTAAACTCATCTGTGGCACCTTGGTTGATCTGCTTACCCCCTAACTTTTCAGAAGCAGATCGAACGCAATTAAAGTCACCCATGAGAATCCATGGTTGTGTAGGAGCAAGTGGAGGTAGCTGTCTCCATAATAGTCTCCGCTCAGCGGCATCATTTGCACCATAAACAACCGTAAGGTAACAATTCACGTGCTTGTTGAGCATCTCCACAAAGCAATGTACAAACTGGTCACTACCATCCACCTTCCTTAATCGGATTTCATAAGGATTGAAAACTATCCAAATACGCCCCTTTAGAGCACTATCATAGTTTGTAACAAGTTCCCAAGTAGGAGCAATCATGTCCTTTATAAACGCAGCATTCATTTGTCTGACTTTCGTTTCTACAATAGCTAGTAGACTTAGTTTCTTCGAACTTATCAGATTACGTACCTCCATTTGTTTTTCAGGGCCATTAAGACCCCTAATGTTCCACATGGCAAAATTGATCATGGATGGGGAGGGGCATCATCACCGCTACACTGAACCTTTGTAACAGGTTGTCTATTAGCATGCTTCATAGCAATCTCATCAACAAGTAGCTTCTTCTTCTTTTTATTCTTCTTTCGAGACGAGGACGAAGATGAGTTCACATGGGGTACTTCATTATCCATATCAGCTAGATCAAACCGATTGGGGGTAATGGATATGGGTTCATGCTGTGGGGGTATAGAGCCTTGTTGCAAAGGAGGTGAGGGAAGCGTGCCCCTCTTCTCTACCATTTCTGGAGATATGCTTACTTGACAATGGTCATGATGTTCAACACTTGACACACTGTCATCAACCACTATGACATACTGGCCTTGATCCCTGCAGCCGGTTCCAACAACGTTTGAGTCCCTACCATTGGTACCCACAACAATCTGGTCTTGGTTGTTTGGCAGCACCATAAGGTCACCACCTTCGCTGCAAGCAACCTCCTTTCCTTTGCCGTTAATGCGGTGCCATTGGTTGGAGTGAGCTTGGATACCACAAATGTCTCCTGAAGGAGCAGCATCATGGACATGGTGGTTATCGTCTTCTGTAGCAAATACATCCTTGAGCACTCTCCCAGTTGGAACCCATTGCTTGGTCGTCTTTGGGCAATTACTCTCTGAATGGCCGAAAGTAGTACAAGTATTACATTTGTGAGGTTTCCATGTGTACTCAACCTTAATGTCCAGGGTTTCTTCGCCAGTATCTAGAGAGATGGAGTTAGGGAATTGGCATTCAGTATCAATGGCCCAAGAAGCTAGGGAATTTGCCCATTTGGTTAATCATGAATGGATGCAGGCTTTTCCTTCTTCCGAAGCGGATGCCCTTGCCCTCGGCATATCCGATCATTGTCCGATCATGGTATCTATGGCCCAAGAAGCTTATCAAGGCACAAAACCATTCAAGTTCTTTAACAACTGGTGCACGCGCGCTGATTTCCTTCCTTTGGTTGAGCAAGCTTGGTCGATCCACATCTCCGGTACTCCCATGTTTAAGCTTGTCAAAAAGCTGAAGAACGTGAAAATGAAGTTAAAAGAATGGAGCCGTCTAAAGTTTCATAAGCTGCATGACCAAATCAGTATGGTTAGGACGGATTTGGAAGCTTGCCAAAGAAGATTACTATCCTATCAGGGCGACCCCACCTTAGCGATTGAAGAGAAAAGCCTGACTGTGAAGCTTGCACGTCTATCAGCTGATCTTGAATCCCAAACAAGGCAGAAGTCCCGAGTCTTTTTTTTTTTTTTTTGGAAATTAAGTAAGTTCCATTAATAGAAGAGAAAGATAGGAGATATGTACAATCAAGGCTATGCCCACAAGGAGACTAAACACGTCTCCAACAAGCTAAAGACAAAAATAAACCTACTCAAAGTTGAAATATGGTTACAATAAAGACCAATGAAGGTCCCAATTGCTAACAATTTGCCTGTTCAAACTTGAGTCTTGGAGAACCACTTTGTCAAGTCCACACTTGAGCTGTATCTCAAATTTTATTTGGTGAAGGATCCAATCATGTGGGTGATAACTGTTTTTGAAGATACGCCTGTTCCTTTCAGCCCAAATGTTATAGATTGCAGCTCCCAGGGAGAGCTTGAACAAGTAGTTGGTTTTTGTAGATGCCACGAAAGCATTCGAAGCCCAATCAACCAAATCCCTCCATGGCCTATTGATTCTGGTGATACAAGAAAGCCTTAAAAGACCTTCCCATATGTGGCGGCTGAACTCACATTCAAAAAATAGGTGCTGGTGAGATTCTCCATGAAGTCGGCACAACACACATATAGTATCTTGAGTGACTCTAAGCCTTGATAGCTTGTCTCTTGTCAATAGCCTTTCATGAAAGGCCATCCATGCCATGAAGGAATGCTTTGGTATATTACCTGAAAACCATATCAATCTCATTCATCTAACCTTAGGCCGAGGAGTGTCAAGTGAGTTGTATGCACTCTTGATGTCACATGAGTCAGAGTTTGATGGAACCCAAATAGTCTTGTCTTCACGGCTACTATCTGGTTTTGGTAGCTCATGGAGTCTACCCCACACTTCAAGCAAATCAGCAGAAATGGATAGAGGAACGTCCCAATCATCATCTTCAATAATTGCCGAGACCTTTGCATCAAGAGGAAGACCAGAATCATATGCCAATCTTTGGCCATACCGATGGAGGAGGGGGCCTTGTGGATGCCAGTTGTCATACCAAAGGGAGGTTGAGTCTCCATTGTAGATACGTTTGGAGATCATGTTGACTGCCCAAGTCCTTGACTTTAGTATCTTCCTCCATATCCAGGAGCAAGAACATGGAGTTTTGAGAGCCCAGAAGTTGTGATTCTTGATATGATTGGAGTGGATCCAAGTGCTCCATAAGGAATGAGAGTTGCTTGCAATAGCCCAGACATGCTTCAGGATGGCGGCCTTATTCCATATGTCTAGTTTGGTTATTCCCAGACCTCCACTTTCTTTTGGTTCACAAACCCAATCCCAACTTATGGGAATCATTTTCTTCGACACTGAGTTACCAGACCATAGGAAATTTCTACATATTCGGTTCAGCTCCCTGATTACTGCTTTAGGAACTATGAATATAGACAACCAGTGCACAGATAAGGAGAACAAAACAGTCTTGATAAGAAGAAGCTTACCTGCATAAGAGAGGGCCTTGGAGCACCAAGATTGTGTTCTTGCTTGCACTCGTCTAAGCAAGGGATCGCAATCCTTGATTGAGAGCTTGGAGGAAATAAGAGGAACTCCAAGGTACCTTATTGGGAGGGATCCAAGTGGGTAGCCTGCAGCAGCAGCAAGGTCCTCCTTAGAAGAATCAAGAAGCCCAGAAATGAAGATATGACTCTTCGATCGATTGACATGAAGGCCAGATATGATACCGAATGTGTCTAAAGCTGATGAGAAACAGTTTATGGATTGCAAGTCTCCATGAGAGAAGAGAAGAAGGTCATCAGCAAAGCTTAGCAATTTGAGATTCAAGCTCTCACATTTTGAGTGAAATCTGAACCCGGTACTTGTTGATTCCTGAAGTACATTGTAAAAAACCTCCATGATCATCACGAAGAGGTAAGGAGATAAAGGGTCTCCTTGACGCAAACCTTTAGCACCTTTGAAGAATCCAACAAGGCTGCCATTAATCATGAGAGAGAACGCTAGGGTTGAGATGCATTCCATGATCCATGTAATGAATTTGTGAGGAAACTGAAGCTTCAGCAAAGTGTCTTGGATGCAGGTCCAAGAAATTGAGTCAAATGCCTTGTTCAAATCCACCTTTAGTGTGCAATTGATCTTACTTTGCTTTGAGTGATACTTGTGAAGAAGTTCATGAGCAAGAAGTACATTGTCCAAAAAAAAAAAGAAGTACATTGTCCGCCATGCTTCGGCCAGGGATAAATGCGGATTGGTAATTACCAACAAGGTTGTCCACCACCATCTTTAATCTGTTTGCAAGAATCTTGGAGATACATTTATACAAAGTATTTACACAAGATATCGGTCTGTAGTCTGTTACCTTTGAAGGGTTGTCACATTTCGGCACCAAGGTAATGGAGGTGGTATTTAGTTGCTTGAGAAGTTTTCCACCAGCAAAGAAGCTACTGATAGCTTCAAGTACATCTGAACCGACCACGTCCCAAGCTTTCTTGAAGAAAAGGGGGGTGAATCCATCAGGGTCTGGAGCCTTGTTATCCTTTAATGAGAACAAAGAATCCTTTATTTCTTCATGGGATACATCCCTTTGTAAGTCTTGGGATTGGGAGTCATCCACTGACCTAGGAAGGTGTGGAATAGGATGACTAGAAAGGGGATTCGGCTGACCAAGGAGAAGCTTGTAGTGATCAAGGAACATCTCCTTTAAAAGTGCCTGGTTCGAGATTTTTTGACCTTCATCATTGTACAAACAAAGTATAGAATTTGCTGATCTCCTTGCAATTAGGGTGTTGTAAAAGTACTTAGAATTCTGATCTCCTTCCTTGAGCCATTGGACTCTCGACTTGGCTCTCAATTGGGCTTCTTCAATCCTCATAGCTGGAGCAAGTTCAGATCTGATTTGATTCTCCTTCCTTGCATAGTCAACATTACCTGGAGAGTCATGAAGCTGCCTTTGACAAGTAGCAAGCTGGTTCTGTAGGTCCCTGACTTTAAGGGAAATGTTCTTGAAGTTCTTTTGCTTACTCCATTCTCTAAACTTAGCTTTAACAGCCTGAAGTTTCTTAACAACTCTAAACATTGGACTACCTGAAACCGGAGTTTGCCAAGCTTCTGCTACTATGGAATTGAAGTCCTCATGAAGAACCCAGTGATTGAAGAATCTAAACGGCTTTCTTCCTTCTTTCCATGGGGGAAAAAGAGTTATCACAATGGGACTATGATCAGATATGCCTGGTGGTCTGAATTCAGCTTCTGATAGATCAAATTCCTGAAGCCAACCTGCATTAGAGAGAACTCTATCTAACTTGCATGATATTCTTTTGTTTCCTTCACTTCTATTGCTCCAAGTATAGGAGAAACCTTTGGCCTTAAGATCAGAAATTTCACAGGCATCAATAAAATTGTTAAACTCAGTAACTGCTCTTAAGTTAATTTGCCTGCCTCCCATCTTTTCAGCAGCACTTCGAACACAATTAAAGTCACCCATCAACAGCCACGACAGTCTTGTGTTCCAACTTTGAAGATCAGCCCATAAATTGCCTCGTTCATTTGGGTCATTGGAAGCATAAATGAATGAAATGAAGGCACTTTTCTTTATTTGGAGAAATTCCACATAACAATGGATGAGTTGGTCTGAAGAGAAAAGCTTGGTTACCCTGACCAAATTAGGTTGATAAAGCAGCCATAGACGCCCCTTCAATGCATGAGAATAGTTTGTTATAAGATTCCATTGTGGGCAGATCAGGCTCTTTATGAACATGGAATTAACCTCTTTTACTTTAGTCTCTGTCAAGCAAAGTAAACTCAAATTCTGATCGGATATCAATTCCTTGATCCCCGATTGTTTTGCGGGGTCATTTAGGCCCCTAATATTCCATGTGGCAAAATTAATCATAAGAGGAATTGGATGACTTTCCCCCCAGGCTCCCTACCAAGCCAATATTAGCATTGCATTTTTTTGCAGCCCGCATAGCAACTTCATCTACTAGAATCTTCTTTTTGTTCTTCCTTTTTTCTTTCTTCTTAGAAGAAGAAGTGTGGGGCTCTTCACTTGCTTCAGTGTGGGGCTCTTCACATGCTTCAGTGGAAAAGGGACCAAGGACATTGAATCTATTAGGCCGCTCAACATTGTTTCGGGTCGTGGGATTACCTCCGCCTTCAGTAAAGCCAGATTGTTCACATACATGATGATGAACAGTAAGTGAGCCAGGCATAGAAATACCGAGGTTCTCTTCCACTGCTGTAGGGACATCAAATGATGAGCTAAGAGCTGGAGTTTCTTTGGGATCAAGAGAGGATAGAGAAGATAGAACAACCGGGTTTCCCACAGGTGGTGTGGCAGCAGCTACAACCTCCTTACCTTTGGCATTAATCGTCCTCCACTCATTTTCATTCGGTTGGGATTGCTGTGCAACGGCCTCCTCCAATTGAAGATTATGATGGGTATGATTATCCTCCATAACTTGTGGTGTTTCCTCCATTACAATTCTCCTCCCAGTAGGAACCCATATCTGTGGTGTTTTCTGACATTGTGCTTCTGAGTGGCCGAACACTTTACAAGTGTTACATTTGCTGGGTTTCCAGGAAGGTGATTCGAACACACCTTTCTTTCATAAATCCCTGACTGGAAGGTGATTCGAACACACCTTTCTTTCATAAATCCCTGACTGGAAGGAGAGCCAATAACAGAATCTCTAGCGTCTACCAGAATGGCACCAAGTTAACCAATTGGGAAGATATAAAGAGTTGCTTTGAATCTTATTATCATAATCTCTTGGGGAGACAGCCAGATGCATGGACAGGCAACGGGGAACTCATTGATGCTTGCATTTCAACGCAGATATCCGAAGCCCAATCAATGGAGATGGAGAAGGAGGTAACGGAGAATGAGATAAGAGATACCATGTTTAGTATGAATGAAGACAAAGCACCGGGGCCAGACGGCTTCACTTCCAAGTTCTTCAAGAATGCTTGGAACATTGTGGGGAAAGACACGGTAGAAGCAATACAAAGTTTCTTCTCATCCAAAACCATGTTGCAGCAGATTAACGCCACTCTTGTCACTCTCATTCCAAAATCTGGGAACCCAACAGTGGTAGGTGATTACAGACCAATTTCATGCGTGAATACAGTGTATAAATGCATCTCTAAAATTATTGCAAACAGGCTTAAAGCATGCATTTCAGATGTTGTGGGGCCTCAGCAAAATGCCTTCATCCCTGGGAGATTGATGTCAGATAATATTATGATTGTTCAAGAGCTTATCCACAATTATCACCAGAATAGAGGAAGACCGAAGTGTATTCTCAAAGCGGATATTATGAAGGCCTTCGATTCGGTAAGATGGGAGATCATTCCACACATTTTAAAGTCCATGCATTTCCCCCAAAAAGCTATTGCTTGGATTATGGCGTGCATCACGTCGACCTCGTTCTCTCTTGTCATGAACGGGTGTTGCGTGGGGTACTTCAAAGGTGCAAAGGGGCTTCGCCAAGGTGATCCATTATCACCTTATCTTTTTGTATTGGTTATGGAGGTCTTTAATGGCATCCTCAAGCGCAGGTCTTCCCAGGGCTTCATCCACCATCCAAAATGCAAGAGAATCAACCTCAAAAGTATGGCATTTGCAGATGATCTCATGGTCTTCATGAATGGTGACATGGATTCTATAAATACGGTGGTTAGAAGCTTGGAGGAATTTGGAATTCTTTCAGGTTTATATATGAACCCCGCCAAGAGTGTCATGTTCACCAATGCTATTTCCCAACAAGTCAAGGATTTTGTCACCTGTACCTTGAAGGTTCCTATTGGGAGGTTGCCAATTCGCTACCTTGGGCTCCCAATCATCTCTACTCGTCTCTCCCTGCGGGATTGTGAGCCTATCATATTGAAGATTCAAAGCAAAATTCAATCCTGGAAAGCTCGGATGCTCTCTTTTGCGGGTAGAGCTCTACTGATTCAAACTGTCCTCTTCTCCACCTTGGTTAATTGGCTATCTGTATTTATCCTCCCAAAGCAGGTTTTTTTTTTTTTTTGGAACTCAGGGTATCCGGGCCCGCTTACGCTCAACCGACTAATCCCTGAGGGCCCATGTAAGACCCTGCAACCCACATGGTCCGGTTAAGTCTAAAGCCCATAGACCTTATGCAGGTAGCCCCAAAGAATTGATAACACCTAAGAGGTTTTGAACCTGAGACCTTGGAGGGAGCACACCCCCAGGCCCCAAGTCTTGACCACTAGGCCAACCCTTTGGGATTAGTCGGTTGTCAATGAAGTAGAGAAGCTTTGCAGGAACTTCTTATGGTCGGTCAAGGAGCATCAAAGGAAGATAGTACCTGTGAAATGGGAAACTGTGTGCTCCCCTGCTCCCCCAAGGAGGAAGGCGGGCTCGGTTTAACTGATATTCAAAAGTGGAACAAGGCGGCAATGATGAAGCACATATGGTGATTATTTACTTCCACCTCATCCATCTGGGTTCATTGGACCAAGGCCTACTTACTACGAGGCAGGAGCATCTGGCAATTAAAGCCTCCTACTTCAGCAACGTGGGTATGGAATAAGATTCTAAAATGTCGTGACAAGGCCATGGACTTCATCAAGCATGAGATTGGGAATGGATTACAGACTAGTCTCTGGTGGGATAACTGGCACCCCAAAGGCATGCTCTTGAGGATCTATGGTGAGAGAATGAGATACGACGCGGGACTTCCTCTCAATGCCCCAGTTGCTGCCATCATTCACCAGAATTCGTGGCAGCCCCCTATTGCCCAAAGCTATGACCTCCTTGAAGCCTGGGACGACCTCCTTAATCTCCCAAACCCTTACCAAAGCAAAGATGACAAGGTCGTTTGGCGACTGACCGCTTCAGGTATGTTCTCCATCAAGTCTGCTTACCATGCATTGAGAACAATAAACCCAAATGTACCATGGAGTAACATCGTGTGGTTTAAGGGGTGCATCCCAAGACATGCTTTTATCCTATGGCTATCAATTCATCACCGTCTCTTGACTCAAGACAGACTCCTCAGAATGAATGTCATCAACACCTCGAGGTGTGTCCTTTGCCAAAAAAGCATTGAAGATCTGAACCACCTTTTCTTCCAGTGTGAGTATTCTGCAGCCGTATGGTCCGATATCATGAAGAGAAATTGTGTTTCAGTCAAGCCAAACCAATGGCCACTAATCATCAATTGGGCTTGCTCTTATTGGAAGGGGAAAGAGCTCCAGCATGCAGTTGGGAAATCTTCTTTAGCAGCGATGATATATCACCTATGGAGAGAAAGAAATGCAAGGCTCTTTCAAAACAAAGCCTCACCTCCTGATCTACTCCTGAAGGTGATCACTACAGATATCAAGATGAAGTTTGGTCTATCTACAGAAACCGTGAAGGATAACAGGCGAAATAGAATGTTTTTTTCAAATTGGGAAATTACTCCTACATTTGTGTAGTAGGCGTGTGTCCCTCTTGTTTTGTTGGGTCTGCGTACCCCATGTTCCTTGTTGTTTTCCTAGGCTTCTCGTCTCGTAGGGTGCCTACGTTTGTTCGGGCTTCATTGTAACTACCATTCTTTTAATATATACTTGGACTCACTTTCCAAGTATATATACTGTGCGTGAGGTGCTGTGCTGGTGCTGGTGCTGGTGGTCGTGTGGTGCTGTGCGTGAGGTGCTGGTGCTGGTGCTGGGCGAGTGGTGGTCGTGTGGTGCTGGTGCTGGGTGTGTGGTGCTGGTGGTCGTGTGGTGCTGGTGTGGCGAAGGGTTCGTGTGGCTCTTGTGTATTTTGCCGATCAAGCCGTGAAGACCTCAGCCACTGGTGGTCGTGTGGTGCTGTGCGTGAGGTGCTGGTGCTGGTGCTGGTGCTGGTGCTGGTGCTGGTGCTGGGCGAGTGGTGCTGGTGCTGGGTGTGTGGTGCTGGTGGTCGTGTGGTGCTGGTGTGGCGAAGGGTTGGTGCTGGTGCTGGCGGCCTGGCTCAGGCGGCATTCAGTGTCACTTTGGATCTGGTACCAGTGGTCTTCTAAGGCAGCGTGTGGTCTGCCTTTCATCTCTGTACGTGGCCAGGGATAGCGGTTCGTGGAGGACGCATTTTGGCCGTGGTATCGGTTCGTGGTCGTCGTCTGCAGTGGCTCTGGTTTTCCGTGAGTTCTGTGCTTGGTCGGGGTTTCTGTGCATGGCCGGAGATTCCAGTTTCTCGTGGTTGGGGCTTTCCGTTCGTGGTTGTCCTATATCAGTCGGTTGCCGCGTTTCTTATTATCGTGGATGCGAGTTCCTGTTCGTGCTGTGGGATTCTGCTGGCTTACTTCTGGACGTTGTTAGCGGCTGCTTAGCTTGTTGCTCCGGGGCTGCTCTGATTCAGTTTATCGTCGGGCAGTTCTCAGTCTGGGACATTATTCGTTGGGCAGATTATCGTCGGGCAGTTTCGTCGGACAGTTATCGTCGGGCAGTTTCGTCAGACAGTTATCGTCGGGCAGTTATCGTCGGACAGACTATCGCCTGGGAAAGTCTATCGTTGGCAGTTTTCTGATTCCGGGTTGTCCTGATTATCGTTTTTTGGTCTTCTATCGTCGGGCAGAATATCGTCGGGGGTGGTGTTTCTTGCCTGGTCTTCCATCGACCTGGATCGCTGTCGTTGGCTTGATGGCGCCTCTGTATCTTATCTGAGATGGTCTCTCCATTGTCTTCACCTGGGTAGCCTGCCGGGCCGGCTAGTGTACTGGCTTCTATTCCGGCAGGCGAGCCAATTACTCGGCGCGATGATGCCTTAGATCGCCGACTATCTTTTAATTCGTTCCCGCCTCTGGGCTCTTCGCCTGCTATCGCTGCCTCGGGACAGTGCTCCAGCGGAAACACAGCTGCTCCGCTCGGCTCTGTCTTGCAGGCGCATTGCAGTGGCCCAGGTCCTAGTTTGGGTGACTTCTCTGTACATCAGGTAGCTCCAAACTCGAGTCATGCTAAGAATGGAAAGTCCTGGTCTGAGCTTTTCCATGCTGAGATTTCAGATAAAGTCAAATTATCGTTTCATGCTCCATCGATTGTTGACGGCAAGGTTATGGTTACTCCTCCTCCTGAGGTCATTAACCAAGGTATTGACATTTGGAAGGGCTGCCTTATTGGTTATTTCTTGGACAGAAGCCTCCCTCTGAATGTTATCAAAAGTCTGGCACTTAAGATGTGGGGGAAGGTTGACATCTTTAGCATTGATAACGGCTTCTTCCTCCTAAGATTCTCGTCTTCCTCAGTCAGAGACAAGGTCCTCCACCAGGGGCCCTGGTACATGGCTGGTCGACTGATGGTCTTCAAGGAATGGGAGCCAAATCTTTTACTTGAAAAATCCCAGCTTGCTAAGGTACCAATATGGGTGAAATTGTTCAACGTTCCTCTGGAATTCTGGACACCTATGGGGCTAAGCTTCATTGCTAGTGGCATTGGTAAACCGTTGTATCTAGATGAGATGACAGAAAAGAGATCCAAGCTGAGCTTTGCTCGAGTATGTGTTGAAGTGGATACCCAGTGTTCCTTCCCAGATAAAATTCATGTGCAGCATGGACCTGAGAACTCAACTTCAGTGATTCGAACTGAGTATGGTTGGAAACCTATCAAATGCAAGATTTGTGATGTGTTCGGACACTCTGAATCCAGATGTAGTCGGGTTCGGGCTAGGCAGTGGAGGCCAACAGGAAGGTGTTTCTCCTCTATTCAGGATATATCAGAACTTCCGGATGGAATTACTGTTGAAAGGAGCTCTCAGGACCAGGCCGAGCATCTTAATAATACTTCTGATCATGGAATAGAGTCCAATCAACCGAATGTGGGGGAGGCTGAGCTTGTGGGGGAGGTTGAGCCTGCGAACGTTGACAAGGCCGTTGAATCAGGAATGGGTATTGAATCAGAGCCAGTAGGGGCTGTAGAGCTCGCGTATATGGACAAGACTGTTGAGATTGAGCCAGTTAGGGCGGTTGCGATTGAATCTGATGACAACGCTCATGTTGGAACAGTTGTGCATGTTGGTGATAAGCATGAAGAACCTGTGCATGTGGTGGATAAACCCGTGGGGCGTAGTTGGGATAGTTCTCTTAATCACTCGGCCACTGATGCTGCAGCTAGATCTCTTGAACACGTGGATCAATCCCAAGCTGGTATTGTGATGAGTCCCAACCAGTTCGACCTTCTCAATGAATTACCATTTTCGTGCTTGAGCTCCAGCTCTCAATCAAAGAAGCAGCGTAAGAAGGCTAGGAAACGTCTACTGGTGGATGAGATTGCAATGAAGGAGGCTAAGAATGCTTGTTTGGTTCTTTCTTCTAAATCAGGAGCTCCCTGTGGTGATACTTCTGTTATTCATCACCCTCATGATTAAGCTGGCTACATGGAACATTAGGGGTCTGAACGACCCCTCTAAGCAAAGAGAAGTTATGAATTTGATTGTATCCCAACGGCTTACGATGCTATGTCTTGTGGAGACTAAGGTTCGAAGTGTGAATGCAGATTTTGTCCATAACTTATTATGTCCTACTTGGACCTGCATTACGAACTATGATCAGGCTTTGAAAGGGCGTATCTGGGTTTGCTATGACCCTTCAGTTATTTCTGTTTCCAAATTGTTTGCTTCTCACCAGCTTATCCATTGCTGGGTCGAATTTGTGGCCTCTAGAAAATCATCTCACATAACCTTTGTCTACGGGGATAATGATGCCATGGTTCGGAGAGATCTTTGGAGAGACCTACGTTTATGCTCTGTTGACAGCCCTTGGTTGCTGATTGGGGATTTTAATTGTGTTAGAAAGGATTCTGAAAAATTTGGAGGTAAGAAAATAAATTCGAGCGCCACTCATGACTTCAATGCTTGTATAAGTGACTGCTTTCTAATTGAGATGCATTATAAAGGATTCATGCACACTTGGAGCAATATGAGCTCTGGCCAAAGGCGCATTTCTTGTAAGCTTGATCGGGTTCTTGTCAATATTGCATGGATCAGCCAATTCAATCACTCTGAGATTGATTTCTTGCCTCCTGGTATTTCTGACCACAGCCCTGTTATTGTCTCAGTGGATCCAGAGATGCTGAAAAGTAACAAACCGTTCAAGTTCTTTAACTTTTGGACCACCACAGATGATTTTCTGCCCTTGGTAGCTGAAGTCTAGCAAATGCCGGTTGCTGGTAAGCCTATGTTCCAGCTTTATACCAAGCTTAAAAGGTTAAAACTCAGACTAAAGGAGTGGAGTAGGCAGAAGCAATTCGCCCAAGCGACTTTCAAAGCGGTTGATATTAGGGAGAAACTTGAGCTTTGTCAGAAGGCTTTGCATTCTAATCCACTAGATTCTCACCTTTCCTCTTTGGAAAGGAGGCTCAGAAAGGACCTGGCAGAACTCTTGCGAATTGAGGAAGCACAATACAGACAGAAATCCAGAATACAGTGGATGAAAGAAGGTGATCAGTGTACTAAGTTCTTCTTTAATTCTGTAGTTTTCAGACGCTCCCACAATTCCATATCTAGATTGTCTGACACTTCTGGAAGTGAGCTTACTGACCAGACTCAAATAAGGCAACATATTGTTTCCCACTTCTCCAAGTTGTTGGGTGAGAAGGATCGGTCTCTTGAGCCGTTTGAGTTAAATTTTAACCGCTTTCTTAGTCTTGACCAGATTCAAGGGCTGCAAGCAGATGTCACTATTGATGAGATCAAGTCCACAATGTTCTCCCTTAAGGATGAAAAGGCTCCAGGCCCAGATGGCTTCACCCCGGCATTTTTTAAGAAAGCATGGAATTTAGTGGGAAAAGACGTCACTGATGCGATTAGATCCTTCTTTTTCTCAGGAAAGCTCCTGAAGCAGGTGAATCATTCTATCATCAGCCTTGTCCCCAAGAAAGGTAAGCCCTCTTTGATATCGGACTATCGGCCTATTTCGTGTGTTAACACTATATACAAATGTATTTCAAAGATCTTAGCAAACAGGATCAAAGCTGTTATTGGGCCGTTGGTTGGTATGCATCAGTCAGCTTTCATCCCGGATAGAAGTATGGTGGACAATATACTTCTTACTCATGAGCTTTTCAGAAGCTACCATCTCAACAAGGGTCCTCCCAGGTGTGCCCTCAAGATTGATATAAAAAAAGCCTTTGATTCCATTGACTGGCATTGTGTAGAGGAGGTTCTCAAAGGCTTCAAATTCCCTCCTAGGTTCATCTCTTGGATACTGGAATGTGTCTCTACCACATCGTTTTCAGTTATGATTAATGGTAGCATGGAGGGCTTCTTCAAGGGAGGCAAGGGACTTAGGCAAGGTGATCCCATCTCTCCTTACCTATTTGTCCTTGTTATGGAACTGTTTGACAAGATTTTGAAGGATAAGACAGCTGCAAACTTCAGGCCTCATCCCAAATGCTCAGAGCCGTCCATCAAGCAATTGTGTTTTACTGATGACTTGTTTGTTTTCTCCCATGGGGACACCAGCTCCATTAATTGTGTCTCTTCTGCTTTAGCATTTTTTGGCAGGGTATCTGGTCTTCATGTTAACAAGGATAAAAGTGCAGTATTTATGGCTGGAATTTCTGATAGGGTTAAGTGTGAGATCTTGCAGACACTGGGGTTCATGGAAGGGCATATTCCGGTGAAGTATTTGGGGCTGCCTCTTATCTCGTCTCGCCTGTCGGCTAGGGACTGTGAGCCTCTTCTCCAAAAGCTTACATCTCGTACCCAGTCCTGGCAGGGTAGACATTTGTCATATGCAGGTCGTCTTTTGCTTATTAAGTCTGTCTTGTTTTCCACGGCGGTTTTTTGGATGTCGGTCTACATTCTTCCTAAGGAAGTAATCTACAAGATGGAGAAAATCTGCAGGCATTTCTTATGGGCTGGAAATGGGCAGCATGCTAAGCAATCTAAGGTCAAGTGGGACCTTGTCTGTTCGCCTATTGAACAAGGAGGTTTGGGGGTATTGAACATCCGCCTTTGGAACAAGTGTGCTGTGCTAAGGCAAACTTGGCTTGTGGGTAGCAAGGCTGCCAACCTTTGGGTATCCTGGGTTAATAGCAACCTCCTTCGTGGAAGAAATTTCTGGAGTGTCCCTATTCCTACCTCGGCCTCTTGGGTTTGGAGGAAAACTCTTAAGCATAGAGAGATTGTTTCCAGATATACAAAGCACATAATCAATAATGGGAGGAAAACTTCTATATGGTACGACCATTGGCATCCTTTTGGTCCTTTAGTTGCAAGATTTGGCAGGAGATTGATCTATGATTCAGGGCTTCCAGATGATGCATCGGTCTATGATCTTATCATCAATGGCGTTTGGGACTCTCCAATTCCAACATCCTTTGACCTGATAGGTGTCTGGGAAAGGCTCCAGGACTTGCCTAGGCCTAACCCAAATATGGATGACAGGATTATCTGGTCTCTCACCCAATCTGGTCTCTTCAGTATCAGGGCTACTTATAAAGCCCTTGAACCTACTCGGCCTTCATGTCCCTGGGCGGGATTAGTCTGGTTCCCATGCAATATTCCCAGGCATGCATTTGTGACATGGCTTGCCATAAGGAGTGCGCTTCTTACTATGGATAGACTTCTAAAATGGGGTACAATTCAGAATGCCGCATGTGTGTTTTGTCGTCAAGGTAATGAATCAAACCCACACCTTTTTTTCCAATGTGCCTATAGTTCTCGTGTTTGGAGATTTCTATTGCACAAGAATGGACTTAGCGCCTCCCAACCTATTCCCCCGTGGAATCTCATTGTTGACTCTGGAACCTCTTGGTGCACTAAATCCATAGTTCATATCTTAAGAAAGCTGTCTTTATCTGCTGCTGTGTATCACATCTGGTGCGAGAGGAACCATAGAGTTTTCAAGAACTCGGCATTACCAGAAGAGGAACTGTGTAAGTTTATCATGCAGGACATTTCCTACAGGCTTACTGGACAAACCTTTGTTCTCAAGGACAATGCTTTTCATAGGCAGATTGCCATGAATTGGGGGCTTAATTGTAACTTTTCTTAACCTCTTAGTGTTGGGGTAGTCTTCATTTGCGCTTTTCATCATGGTTCTCTAGTAAGGTGCTGATTGCCCCTTACTCTGTCTGGTGGGTATGCCCACCATCTGCTTGTATATGTCTTTTCTTTTCTTTCTCTTATTAATGGAAATATTCTTACTTTCCAAAAAAAAAAAAAAAAAAGTAGCATTACCCAGTAGCCTTTGGAAATTCTGCACAAACACGTCCTTAACTCCTGTAAATTCAGTAACTTTCTGCCCTTCATCATCATACACACTTTGAATGCTATTGAATGCCCTCCTTGCTATCAGAATTTTTTTTTTTTGGAAAGTAAGAATATTTCCATTAATAAGAGAAAGAAAAGTAAAAACATGTACAAGCAGAGGGTGGGCATACCCACCAGACAGAGCAAGGGGCAATCAGCACCTTACTAGAGAACCATGATGAAAAGCGCAAGTGAAGACTACCCCAACACTAAGAGGTTAAGAAAAGTTACAATTAAGCCCCCAATTCATGGCAATCTGCCTATGAAAAGCATTGTCCTTGAGAACAAAGATTCGGCCAGCAAGCCTGTAGGAAATGTCCTGCATGATAAACTTACACAGTTCCTCTTCAGGTAATGCCGAGTTCTTGAAAACTCTACGGTTCCTCTCGCACCAGATGTGGTACACAGCAGCGGATAAAGACAGCTTTCTTAAGATATGAACTATGGATTTAGTGCACCAAGAGGTTCCGGAAACAACAATGAGATTCCACGGGGGGATAGGTTGGGAGGCGTTAAGTCCATTCTTGTGCAATAGAAATCTCCAAACACGAGAACTATAGGCACATTGGAAAAAAAGGTGGGGGTTTGATTCATTACCTTGACGACAAAGCACACATGCGGCATTCTGAATTGTGCCCCATTTTAGAAGTCTATCCATAGTAAGAAGCGCACTCCTTATGGCAAGCCATGTCACAAATGCATGCCTGGGTATATTGCATGGGAACCAGACTAATCCCGCCCAGGGACATGAAGGCCGAGTAGGTTCAAGAGCTTTATAAGTAGCCCTGATACTGAAAAGACCAGATGGGGTGAGAGACCAGATAATCCTGTCATCCATATTTGGGTTAGGCCTAGGCAAATCCTGGAGCCTTTCCCAGACACCTATCAGGTCAAAGGATGTTGGAATTGGAGAGTCCCAAACGCCATTGATGATAAGATCATGGACCGATGCATCATCTGGAAGCCCTGAATCATAGATCAATCTCCTGCCAAATCTTGCAGCTAAAGGACCAAGAGGATGCCAATGGTCGTACCATATAGAAGTTTTCCTCCCATTATTGATTATGTGCTTTGTATATCTGGAAACAATCTCTCTATGCTTAAGAGTTTTCCTCCAAACCCAAGAGGCCGAGGTAGGGATAGGAACACTCCAGAAATTTCTTCCACGAAGGAGGTTGCTATTAACCCAGGTTACCCAAAGGTTGGCAGCCTTGCTACCCACAAGCCATGTTTGCCTTAGCACAGCACACTTATTCCAAAGGCGGATGTTCAATACCCCCAAACCTCCTTGTTCAATAGGCGAACAGACAAGGTCCCACTTGACCTTAGATTGCTTAGCATGTTGCCCATTTCCAGCCCATAAGAAATGCCTGCAGATTTTCTCCATCTTGTAGATTACTTCCTTGGGAAGAATGTAGACAGACATCCAAAAAACCGCCGTGGAAAACAAGACAGACTTAATAAGCAAAAGACGACCTGCATATGACAAATGTCTACCCTGCCAAGACTGGGTACGAGATGCAAGCTTTTGGAGAAGAGGCTCACAGTCCCTAGCCGACAGGCGAGACGAGATAAGAGGCAGCCCCAAATACTTCACCGGAATATGCCCTTCCATGAACCCCAGTGACTGCAAGATCTCACATTTAACCCTATCAGAAATGCCAGCCATAAATACTGCACTTTTATCCTTGTTGACATGAAGACCAGATACCCTGCCAAAAAGTGCTAAAGCAGAAGAGACACAATTAATGGAGCTGGTGTCCCCATGGGAGAAAACAAACAAGTCATCAGCAAAACACAATTGCTTGATAGGCGGCTCTGAGCATTTGGGATGAGGCCTGAAGTTCACAGCTGTCTTATCCTTCAAAATCTTGTCAAACAGTTCCATAACAAGGACAAATAGGTAAGGAGATCTGAGCATTTAGGTTCCTTGCTATCAGATTATTGTGGAAAAAGGATGTGTTGAGGTCCCCTTCTCTCATCCATAGAATTCGAGATTTCTGTCTCACTTGTGATTCCTCATCTTTCATCAACTGCATTAGCTCACATCTTAGAGCTCGTTCTCTTCTATGGAGCTCTTGACATGTGGGTCTGGATTGGATCTCCTTCTGACAAAGCTCAAGTTCACCACGAACGGACTTAACCTTTTCCTCTAGGAGTGAGAATTTCATTCTCTGGCTCCATGCTTTAAGTCTGACTTTTACTTGCTGTAATTTCTTCACCACTCTAAACATCGGGGTTCCCAGTACCTGTATCTGCCATGCTTCCTGAACAATATGCAAGAATTCCTCATGGTCAGTCCAAAAGTTGAAGAACCTAAATGGTTTATTACCTTGAGGAGGCTTCGGGTACAACGATATGGTAACCGGGGAATGATCTGAAATCCCTGGGTTAAGGAACTCTGCTTCGGAATGTTGAAATTCAGATGCCCACCCTAAGTTGGTGAGGGCACGGTCCAACTTGCATGTGATCCTTCTATTGCCTTCACTTTGGTTAGACCATGAGTAGAAAGCACCTTTGAACTTGAGATCAAATAACCGAGCCTGGTTTATGAAGCTATTGAACTCCTGGGTTGGTCTCGCTTTTATACTTCTACCACCAATCTTCTCATCATCCCTTCTAACACAATTGAAGTCCCCCCATTACAAGCCAAGGGAGATCAGTGGACTCCTTTCTGAGATCATTCCAAAGATTAAATCTTTCGCTACAATCATTTGATGCATAGATACATGTAACATGTATGTACGGGGGAGGGTTGTCGTGAGCAGCAGTGGCAGGTTGTCGTGCATGGGCGTAAGACTAGTCATGCATGTACGGGGGAGGGTAACCAGTATGCTCCATTGATTGAGGGTTGTGGAGAATTGGGAGAGGTCGATTCTGCTGTTCCATTAACAGTGCATGGTTGTTCACCAGAAGCATTGAAGGACGGCAATGAAACAATGGCTTTTGAGAATGCATTTGGGCTACTAGATGGAGAAGTAGAGTCATCGATCCAATCAGTAGGATCATCATCATCTAAAAAGAAGCAAAAGAGAAAAACAAGGCAGAGGCTATTAGTGGATGAGGTTGCAATGAAGCATGCAAAGGATCAAGTGCAGAATAGTCAGAATGGACGAGTAGTGAGCACAATGGAGAAGAGCATGAACTGTGCTCTAAAATTGTCTTCCTTCAGTTCTCAATGATTAAGATTGGAATGTGGAATATACGGGGTCTTAATGATCCCGCTAAACAGTATGAGGTGAAGAATCTGATTCTAACTCAACATATTGATTTGCTATGCTTAGTAGAAACAAAAGTGAGGGAGGTGAATTCTACTGTTGTTAAGAACTTAATAAGCCCTCAGTGGGACTTGATAGCAAACTATGATAGAGCCTTGAAGGGGCGAATCTGGATCTTGTTTAATAACTCAGTTTTCAAGGTGCAAAGATTATTTAGTTCCGACCAAGTTATACATTGTTATGTTGAACTACTACATTCATAGAAGAATGCATTCATGTCATTTGTGTATGGAGCAAATGATTAGGGGGAGAGGCGGGTATTGTGGGGAGACCTCACTAATGTGTTTACTACCAGGCCTTGGATGATGATAGGGGTTTTTAATTGCGTGAGGGATTCATTGGAGAAGGTGGGTGGGAAGCACATTAATCTGCAAGCTACGGACGAGTTCAACAGATTTATTGATAGATGTGAGTGTATGGACCTTGTGTACAAGGGTCAATTCTATTCGTGGAATAATAAAAGTGTAGGAGGCCGACGGATCTCTTGTAAACTGGATCGTGTTTTGGTTAACCTGGGCTGGTTGCGAGTTTAAATTCTCCGAAGCTGATTTTATGCTACCAGGAATCTCTGACCATAGTCCGTCTATAGTGTCCTTGATGCCACAGTATGTGGGACCAGCTAAGCCCTTTCGGTTCTTCAACTTTTGGACAGAGCATGCAGAGTTCCTTACATTGGTTGAGCAAGTATGGAAGGTGCAAGTGTATGGGTCACCCATGTTCATTGTTGCTAAGAAGCTCAAGATGGCCAAAGCAGCGCTAAGAGAATGGAGCACTAAAATGAGATTTACTAATATATCCACTAAAGTGCAGCAGCTTAGAAGAGAGTTGCAGGAGTGTCAAACTGAGCTACAAAGGTATCCACAGGATGATGACCTTGGTTAGAAAGAGAAGCGGTTAACGGGGGAGATGAGGAATGCACTACGCATTGAGGAAGCCCAATTAAGGCAGAAGTCCAGAATTCAATGGTTGCAGGGAGGGGACCAGAATTCGACATTTTTTCATAATACCATTGTGGCGAGAAGATCCAGAAATACTATATGCAGCCTTTATGATGATGGGGGAGTTAAGACTGATGAGCCCAATCGAATTAAAGAGATGGCACTTGATTACTACAAAAACTTGCTAGGAGTGCATGCCCATGTCGAGTCCCAATTACCATGCTTTGACAGGCGACTTAGTGAGGAGCAAGCAAGTATGCTGACTGGTGAAGTCACGGATGATGAAGTCAAGAATACATTCTTTAGCCTCAAGGACAACAAGGCGCCTGGACCGGATGGATTCACCCCATTGTTTTTTAAGAAAGCATGGCCTGTTGTTGGTAAGGATGTTACCCTAGCAATAAAAAGCTTCTTCACTTCTGGCAGAATCTTGAAGCAACTTAATTGCTCTTCAATCACTCTAGTGCCAAAAGGTAAGAATCTTTCTACAATGGCAGATTATAGACCGATATCCTGTGTTAACTCTGTTTATAAGTGTATTGCAAAAATCGTAGCAAACAGGATGAAGGTAGTGATTGGGGACTTGGTCGGGGAGTATCAATCGGCATTTATTCCAGGAAGAGCAATTACAGATAATATACAGCTATCCCATGAGCTTGTTCATAACTACCATAGCAAAGGCATCAGTCCGAGATGTGCTATCAAAGTGGACTTGAGGAAGGCATATGACACTGTGGCGTGGAACTGCATTATCAAGGTAATGGAAGGCATGAATTTTCCTCCAAAGTTCATTGCGTGGGTCCAACAATGTATATATCTACCCCTATGTTCTCCATTATGCTTAATGGTGGTATGGTGGGATTTTTTCCAAGCTCACGGGGAATCAGACAAGGTGACCCCATATCACCCTATCTGTTTACAATGGTAATGGAATTGTTGCATATGCTTGTGAAGGAGGCGACTAGTGAAGGGTTCAAGTTTCATAGCAGGTGTGAGAGGCATGGCATAAAGCACTTGTCATTTGCAGATGATTTACTAATGTTTTGCAATGGAGACTCGGCGTCGGTTGCATGCTTTACTAGTGCATTACAGAAGTTCCAGGAGTGCTCGGGGTTGGAAGTTAACAAGTCAAAGAGCCTAATGTTTATTGCTGGTCTTGATGAACATGCAAAGCAACAAATGTCAATGGTGTCGCGCATGCTCCTGGCTCGTCTTTGAGTTCTGAGTTCGTGGGAGCTGAGTTTTCGTGCATGCAAGGAGGAGGCTGTGATCTAAGTTTCTTAAAGACCTGAGTTTGTTGTTCGTGGCTGCTTGTGGATCTGAGTTCTGCGGTCTGAGGTCGGAAGTCTGAGGTCTGAGGTCTGTGCTATGAGCTTGTGGTCGTCTGAGATCTGAGGTGGTCGGTGGTCTGAGGTCTGTGGTCCGTGGAGTGTGGTGGCTTCAGATCTGGGTGTGGTGGCTTCTGAATCGTGTGGTGGCTTCAGATCTGGGAGTGTGGTGGCTTCTGAATCGTTGATGTCCGTGGCTGCTCGTTGATGTTCTGAGTTCGTTGATGTACTGGCTGCTCGTGGAGGATCTGTGCTCTGAGGTGTTCCGAGGTCTGAGGTCGGAGGTCTGAGGTCTGAGGCCTGTGTTATGAGCTTGTGTTCGTCTGAGATCTGAGGTGGTCGGAGGTCTGAGGTCTGTGGTCTGTGTTATGAGATTTGAGGTGGTCGGAGCTTGTGATTTCTGAGATCTGAGGTCTGACACCCGTGGAGTGTGGTGGCTTCTGTTCTGAGTGTGGTGGCTTGTGGTCTGAGGTCTTGTTGTTCGCGTGTTGCAAGTTCAGGCCTGTGGTTGTTTGCGTTTGTGATTTGTTCGCGTGTTGCAAGTTCAGGCCTGTGGTTGCAATTTCAAGCCTGCGGTGTTCGTGGTCGCGGTTGTTCGTTTGTCCGCGGTATGCTAGTTCAGGTCTGTGGTTGTTCGCGGGTTGCAAGTCCAGTTTTTGGTGTTCGTGTGGATGCTAGGGCGTGGTGAGCTTCTTCCACGTTTGGCGGGTTTGGGGTGAGCAAGTTCTCAGGTTCGGTGAGGTGCTCTGGTATTCGTTGTGGTTTGTGCAGTGCTGCGCCTGGGGTGTGCTCTGGTTTGAAATCTTCTCTGCGGCCGGCTTCTTCACTCCTGGTGTCTGGTTCGTCTGGGCTTCTGGTGTCTGGTTCGTCTGGGCTCCTGGTTCCCTGGTTTGACTTCATCTACAGCGTCCCAGATCCCTGGTTCGTCGTCTTCGTGGTTTGACTTCTTATTCGTCCGACCTCTCCCTGGTCGTTCCCGGTGCCTGGCGGACCTCGTCGTTCGACTCCTTGTTACTGTGCAAGCGTTCGTTGCCGTTTGGGTTTGTCCATGTTGTTCGGTCGGTCCTGATCAAGTGTTCGACTATCGTCTGGCTAGTTGATTATCGTGGTTCGCGATTATCGTGGTTTGATTATCGTGGTTGTTCAGAGCAAGGTTCGTGATTCTCCGAGCCAGTGTGCGTGATTTCGTTCGTGAGCAAGTGTTCAGAGCAAGGCGTTTGTTCGACCGGTTGCTCTGAGCAAGTTTCGTGCTGATTGTATGATCCACTGGTTCGCGATTATTGTTTGTGCTGATTGTGCTGTGGCAAGGTGATTGTCGTTCGTGATTATCGTTCGTGGAAACTTATCGTTCGTGATTATCGTTGTGCTGTTGTTTGGTACTCTGTGGTAAGAGTTGCGCTCGGTTTGCGCTCCGCCAGTTCCGCCTGATCAAGGCTTTCAGCTGGGGCGAGACACTGTGGGCCTGGTGTGTCTGTGGTGCTTGTGGGGGCGCTGTTCGTGGTTGTGACCTGGGATTTCGGTTCTAGCTATCCGTGAAGGGTTGCGCTGTTGCACATTGACTTGCCGCTCCACCAGTTCTCAGCTGCCCGTGCTGCTCGTCAGTTGTTCGTGTTTGAGCTGGACTGTTCGTGTTTGAGCAAGGTTCTTCTGTTGAGCTGGACTGTTCGTGGAGTGTGGGTGCTCGGGATTTTTGGTCTTGGGATTTCTGATTTCTGGTTCTGGAGCCTTGGTACTCTGCTTCTTCTCTGGAGAGACTACCTGGTCTGGACTGGTTCTGCAGCTCGTTGCCTAGGTCTGTTGTGGATTTCTGATATTGGTTGACTTCCAGTGGGTCTTTGTTTCGATGGAGAACATTTCTGGAGCGCCTGCTGGTGTTGAGTTTCCGCCTTTGGCACCCTTTCACGGAAATAGCAATGGCCAAGCTGTGCCTAGGCCTAGCCGGCAGGGGCTTAGCACGGTTACTATGTCAAGGAGACCTGGTCGGTCTGCAAATTCTGCTGGAACAGCAGCACCCATCTCAGGCTGGACTAGGTTGTTTGGGCAGCAATCATCTTCCAAGTCAAAGCTGAGTTTCATGCCTCCAACAGTCGTGGATGGGAAGATTACCATTTCTCCTACTTCTGAGATTGTTGATGAAGGTGTTAGGTTGTGGGAAGGCAGCCTTGTGGGCCATTTTCTGGATAGAAAGTTGCCATTTCCTGTTGTTAAGAACCTTGCGGAGAGATTGTGGGGAAGAGATGGAGGGGTCCGAGTGTCTGAGGCTGGCAATGGATTCTTCATATTTATGTTCTCAAATTCGGACGCCCGTGATCGGGTGCTCCAAGAGGCACCATGGCATTTTGCTGGGAAACTTCTCATTCTTAAGGAATGGCAGCCGGGTATGCAGCTTGTAAAGAATGACTTGAGCAAGATCCCGATATGGGTAAAACTATTGAATGTTCCTATGGAGTTTTGGACTCCCTCCGGACTGAGTATGATTGCAAGTGGAGTGGGGAAGCCGCTATTCCTTGATCATGCAACTGAAAGTAGATCAAAGCTCTCTTATGCCCGTGTATGTGTTGAGGTTGACGTAGACTGCCTCTATCCACCGGCTCTATTTCTCAATTGTGAGCATGAGGAACTACAAGTTGATGTGGAGTATGCTTGGATGCCGCCCAGGTGCAACCATTGTAAAGTGTTCGGACATAATGAGGCCAAGTGTTCGTTTGCAATCCAGAGCAAAGTGTGGGTTCCAACGGGGAGGACAGTCCAAGTTGACGAGGCACAAGTTGATACGGAGCAGTCCACCCCCCTAGGGCTTCTTGTGGATAGGCAACCACCGGATGTGGATCAGTGGCAATTGGTGAAGTCCAAAGGTAAGCAGATAATGAGTGGAGAGTTGGAAGGTGTTGGGCAAGAAGACACTTCCAAGGGAGGTATCCAAGAGGCGTGTTCTCATGCTGGTGAGGAAGATATGATTCCATATGTCACCAATAGTAACCCGGATGAATCAAGTACCACCCAAACTCCTTTTGAGTCGGGCAGTGCAGCTATTGAAAGCCCAAACAAATTCGACTGCCTAGCTGAAGAGGGTTCCCACACGGAGGTGACCTCAACAAGGAAGAAGCAAAAGAAGAAACCTAAGAGGCACATCTTGGTGGATGAGGTTGCTTTTAAGCAGGCTAAGCGAAGTGGCAAGGGATCCGGTTCAGACATGGTCTGTGGAAGCAACACCCACGCCAGCCTTCATGATTAAGTTCGCATCATGGAACATACGGGGTTTGAATGACCCCGCAAAACAGCTCGAAGTCAAGCATTTGATTCGAGTTCAGAGGTTGAGCATGCTTTGTCTTGTTGAAACAAAGGTGCGGCAAATCAATGTGCATACCATTAGAAACCGCATGTGCCCTCATTGGGAGTTGCTTGCAAACTATACTGTGGCACTGAAGGGACGAATATGGGTGTTGTATGATCCACTGGTTGTGAAGCTCACTAGGCTGGATGTATCAGATCAGCATATTCATTGTCTTGCAGAGTTTGGGGAATTAAGGAAGTCTTGTTATATGACTTTTGTGTATGGAAGTAATGACTGGAATTCTAGGCGCGAGTTGTGGAGGGATCTACAGACCTATGCAACTGGGCAACCTTGGTTGCTCATGGGTGATTTTAACTGTGTTCGGGCACCTATGGAAAAGGTAGGGGGCAAGCAAATTAACACAAGGGCCACTGATGAGTTCAATGATTTCATAGAAGCATGTGGGTGCTCGGACCTCAAGTTCAAAGGGTTTGTCCATTCGTGGACTAACCGAAGCGAAGGAAATAAGAGAATCTGTTGCAAGCTTGATCGTGTTCTTGTTAATTTGGGATGGTTATCTCACTTTAACATGTCTGAGGCCGAAGTCTTGGCTGCTGGCATTTCTGACCATTCCCCTATTGTGGTGTCTGTATACTCAAATGTTGTGCAAGGCAACAAACCATTTCGGTTCTACAATTATTGGGCAGATCATAGCGAGTTCTTAAACCTGGTGGCTAATGCTTGGTCCATGCCCGTGGCTGGTACACCAATGTTTAAGGTGGTAAAGAAGCTTCAAGCGGTAAAGAAAAAGTTGAAGGAATGGAGCCGAATGAAGCACCTTCACTCTCTAACATCCCACATCTTTAGATTGAGAGCCGACCTTCACCAATGCCAGTTGATGGTGCATGCTTCTCCTTATGATGTTGATCTGGCAAGGAAGGAGAAGGCTCTCGCAAACGACCTAGCTCAAGCATTGCGGGATGAGGAAGCCCAGATTTGTCAAAAATCCAGGATACAATGGATGAGGGAGGGTGATCAGAACACGATGTTCTTCCACAATACCTTGATGGAAAGGCGAGCGAGAAACACCATTCTTAGTATTCATGATGATGATGGTACGAGGGTTGATGATCCGGATCAGATTAAGGATAGGTTCTTACGCTTTCATAAGCACACTTTGAGTGAAGGGCCACCGCTTGAAAATGTGACTGTTCCACAATTCTTAAAGCAACTAAGTGATGAGCAGGTCCTCACAATAGGCAAGGATGTGTCTACAAATGAAATTAAGGATACGTTGTTCTCCCTCAAGGATGGCAAGGCTCCCGGTCCGGATGGTTTCACTCCTTACTTCTTTAAGAAGGCATGGCAGATTGTTGGTGATGATTGTGTGGCAGCTATTAGTAGCTTCTTTGTCGCCGGTAAGCTCCTTAAGCAAATGAATCACTCTACAATTACATTGGTACCCAAGGGTCTCAACCCCGCCACTGTGGCTGATTTTAGACCTATATCATGTGTCAATACCCTCTATAAATGCATATCAAAGATCCTAGCTAACAGGATGAAGCAAGTGGTTGCAGACTTAGTAGGTGACTATCAGTCAGCGTTTATCCCTGGTCGGAATGTAGCCGACAATATCCTGTTGTCACATGAGCTGTTGCATAACTACCACCTCTCAAGAACACAGCCTAAGTGTGCTTTGAAAGTTGATCTCAAGAAGGCCTTTGACACGGTTGCTTGGAGTGCTATCAGGGCTACTTTGATAGGTATGCGTTTTCCCTTGAGATTTGTTAATTGGATTATGGAGTGTGTTTCTACGCCGTCTTTCTCCCTCATGATCAATGGTGGCATGGTGGGTTTTTTCCAAAGCACAAGGGGTATCAGACAAGGCGACCCTATTTCCCCGTATCTTTTTGTCCTAATCATGGAGGTGTTTAACATGGTGCTAGCAAGATGTACGGTTAATGGGTTCAAACACCACCCTAAGTGTTATGACCATGACATTAAACTGCTATGTTTTGCTGATGATCTGTTCTTGTTCTCCCATGGAGATACATCTTCTATCAATTGTTTGGTTGCAGCCTTGAATGAGTTTGCGGGTGTCTCTGGCCTTAAGGTTAATTGCCTGAAGAGTTGTATGTTCGTTAGTGGGGCAGATGATGCATTGACTAGTGAGCTTGCTGAAATAACTCAGTTCCAGGTTATGCCGCTCCCAGTGAAGTATCTGGGCCTTCCTCTTATCTCCTCCAAGTTGTCCAAAGGGGACTGTGAGCCGTTGTTAGCAAGAGTTAAGGCCAAGGTGCGCTCTTGGAAGGGAAGATGCCTGTCTTATGCGGGAAGCACTTCATTATGGTATGATAATTGGCATCCACTTGGCCCTCTAGCTCCAGCGTTTGGTAGGAGGCTAATTTATGACTCGGGTCTTCCTGAAAGTGCTTTGGTCCAAGATGTTATAAATGGTGATGCTTGGGACACTCCGATTGCCTCTTCCTTTGACTTGGCTGAAGTATGGGAAAGAATTCAAGAGCTCCCAACGCCTAATTCAGACCTAGAGGACCGGATCACTTGGTCCCTCTCCCGGTCTGGTAACTATAGCACTAGTGCAACCTACAAAGCTATGGAAGCTTCGCGGTCCTCAGTTCCTTGGGCTCGGCTTATTTGGTTCCCTCTCAACATTCCAAGGCACGCCTTTGTGACATGGCTTGCAATACGGAACGCTCTCCTCACCAAGGATAGACTCCTGAGATGGGGCACCATTCAAAGTGCGGTATGTGTTCTCTGTCGTAATTGCAATGAATCTGTCCACCACCTTTTTTTCCATTGTGATTACAGCAAGCACATCTGGAGCTTTCTTCTGGGTATGAATGGGCTCAATGTCTCGGCTCCCATCCCCCCCTGGAACCTTATTGTTGAGGCTGGTGCTAGATCTTGGTGCTCCACTTCCCCTCTCCACCTCTTAAGACGCCTGTCTCTGTCTGCAGCTGTGTACCACATTTGGTGTGAGAGAAATCGCAGGGTATTCAAAAACGCAGCTCTACCTGAAGATGAGATCTGTAAGGTTATCACTCAAGACATCACGTACAGAGTAAATGGCTCCCCACTTGTCCTTAAGGACAACAGTCACCATAGGCGGATTATGTTGATTTGGGACCTTCACTGTAGGTTCATCTAGTGATTAGCATCACCATTGCTCTTGGGGGTTTTGGGTGTCTTCATATGTTCATTTCTTTAGCAGGGTGTTGCTAGCTCCTTGCTCTGCTCAGTGGGTATGCCCACTTGCTGCTTGTACATATTTCTTTTCTACTCATTAATGGAACTTTCTTAACTTCCAAAAAAAAAAAAAGATTATTATTGATAAAGACTGTACTTTTCTCCATTAAAGTTCATTGGATGTCAGCCTTTATCCTCCCAAGGAGGGTGATCAAGGAGCTGGAAGGAATGTGTAGAAGATTCTTATGGGCAGGACCTGATATGTCTACAAAGAAGATTGTGCCTATTCCGTGGGGAGTGGTTTGCCGGCCTAAGGAGGAGGGTGGTCTTGGTCTGCTTAATCTACAGAGGTGGAATGAGAGCGCCATCATCAGGTACGTTTGGTTAATTGCTAGTAATTGTCCAAACTTGTGGGTCAAATGGGTGCAAACATACCTCATCCGAAATCAAAACTTCTGGGCAAAGAAGGTACCAAGTTCTTCCTCTTGGGCTTGGAGGAAGATCCTCAAGGCTAGGAGCAGTGCCCGGCCACACATTAAAAAGAGGGTGTTCAATGGCTGCAGCACCTCTCTGTGGTTTGATAATTGGCATCCAGATGGACCGCTGGTTGAAAGATATGGTACACGCATAATCTATGACTCAGGGTTGCTCATTACTGATTGTGTGAGCGTCATTGTTGCACATGGAGCCTGGGACCCACCTGTGGCTGCATCAATGGATTTAAGAGAAGCCTGGGACAAATTGAATGATCTACCACCTCTAGACAACTCCAAGGTGGACAAAGCAATCTGGTCCCCTTCCAAGAGTGATGCCTTTAGCATTAGGACAGCGTATAATGTACTATCTGGGGCCTGCCCAAGGGTGCCTTGGTTCCACTTGGTATGGAACAAACTCCATGTGCCAAGGCATTCGTTCATTCTATGGGTAGCAATGCATCAAAGGTTGTTGACTAAATCACGGCTTGCAAAGTGGGGTGTACTCCAACAGCAGGCTTGTGTCTTATGTAGACGGCATAATGAGGATCACCACCACTTATTCTTCATGTGTACTTATAGCCATGATGTTTGGAGCAAGGTCATGTCATGGAATGGCTATGGATCACCCCGTAGATCTTGGGAGCAAAACTTGCAATGGATGCAAAGGAGGTTTGCTGGACCAAGCCCCCTCAAGACCATTGCCCGAGTATCCTTGGCAGCAACAGTGTATCACTTGTGGGCAGAAAGGAATAGGCGTGTCTTCCAGAATAACTATAGCCCATCTGAGGTGTTGTTAAACTATATTAAGTTTGATGTACAAGCAAAGCTTCACAATCAGCATATCATCGTCAAGGACACAACAAGGAACCGGCGTGTTGTGGGTAATTGGGGTCTTGATTGGAGATTCCAGGGCTAATTCTGAATTTTGTAATGTAATGAAATGTATTGATTACTGGGTTGAGGGTTGATGCCTTGGTCACTTGTATTGCCTATTGTGTTGTAGGCGTTTGGTGTCTTTGGCGCCAGTTCTGTACATATTGCTAATCTTAATGGAATTTACTTACTTTCCAAAAAAAAACAAATGTCAATGGAAGCTGGGTTCCCGCTTGGAGACCTTCCTGTAAGGTACCTTGGCTTGCCCCTCATCTCATCTCGATTGTCTGCTTTGGAGTGTGAGCCACTCATCAACAATGTTAAAACTCGGATTCAGGCTTGGAAGGGGCGTGCGCTATCTTATGCGGGTAGACTTACACTTATTAAGGCCGTCTTATTCTCTATCAAAGTCTACTGGTTATCAGTCTTCATGATTCCTAAGGGGGTGCTACTTGAGTTGGAAAGGTTGTGCAGAGTATTTCTATGGGCTGGCCCGGACATGAAGAGGAAAGTTGTGCCAATATGCTGGGATGTAGTGTGCTCTCCAAAATCCGAGGGGGGACTTGGGTTATTCAAGATTCACATATGGAATAAGTGTGCTTTACTAAAGAACATATGGGATATTGTAAGTGGAGCAAACTCATTATGGCTTAGATGGGTGCGGAGTTATTTGGTTAAAGACCGGAATTTTTGGACATTAAATATACCAGCTGCTGGGTCTTGGATTTGGAAGAAGACACTAAAGTTAAGGGAGCTAGCAAAACGGTTAATAAAGGTAAGGGTCTATAGTGGAACTAACACCTCACTATGGTATGATCACTGGCACCCTTTGGGACCACTTTTCAACAGATACGGGAGCCGGATTATCTATGACTCTGGGCTTGGTGTTGAAGCATTGGTAGAGGCCATTATCACAAATGGTGTTTGGGATTCGCCCCCTACAGTTACCATGGACTTGCTTGAGGTATGGGAGAAACTGCATGATCTACCTGGCCTTGACAAAGGAAGGAGTGACACGCTTATATGGGTGCCTTCTAATTCTGGAAACTATGACACCAAGAGTTGCTATCAGTTCATGGAGGGGGAACGACAACAAATGTCATGGAGCAAACTCATTTGGCACCCACTAGCGATCCCACGGCATTCCTTCATTACTTGGGTAGCAATTCATGGAAGGCTCCTGACGAAAGCCCAGCTGGTGGAATGGAATGTAATATCATCGGCTACGTGCATCCTGTGTAGAAGGTATGATGAGACACAACACCACTTATTCTTCCAGTGTGAGTATAGCCATGAGGTGTGGAGTCAATTGTTGCGGCTCAATTGTGCATCACAAGTTGTACGTACATGGCATGACAACTTGGATTGGATGGGGCAGCATTTTGTAGGCAACTCCTTTCGCCACATTGCAATGAAGTTATCTTTTGCAGCAACAGTTTATAATATATGGAGGGAGAGGAACAGAAGAACATTCAACAATAGCTACTTACCGCACCAAGTGGTTGTTAACCACATTATGCATGATGTCAGGGACAAGCTTACCATGGCAAAGGTACGAATAAGGGCAACTCCTTTGGAGCAGCAGGTGATGAGCAATTGGAATCTGTAGATTTTGGTGTAAGATGGGGCTTTACTTGTGATATGTAAGGTTTAGTTGACATTGAGTGTTGAGTTTTTTGTAATTGTGAGCTTGGGCTCCGGTAGCTTTTGCCACATGGTGTGCTAACGCTCTCATGATGTACATTCTTCCCTTTCTTTTATATTATATTTACTTATCTTGCAAAAAAAAAAAACATAACAAATCTTTTTATTCACCACAAACTCCAGACCACAATGAATGAATTGATCAGATGCCGATATCCTTGAAGCTATGATTTCCGTTGGGTTGTACATGATCCATATGCGGCCCTTAAGGGCTTTATCATAATTGGAAATTAGTTCCCATTGGGGGAGCAATACAGCTCTTCACTACTTGGGCATTGACTGCCCTAACTTTCATTTCAACAAGGCAAACAAACGATAGCCTGTTAACTTCAATCATTCTCCTTACCTCCAACAGCTTAGCGGGGCAATTTAATCCCCTAATATTCCATGTGGCAATCTTGATCATTTGGGAGGTGATGGTAGGTGCCTATCAAGCTTACGCTTGCCATCTTCGTTTCCATATGACCTCTTGGCCATTTTCATTGCCACTTCATCAACAAGGATCTTTTTCTTCTTTCGATTCTTCCTTTTGGATGAACTATCTCCAGAGTTTCCTCCTTCAAGTTGATCCATGCTAAGATGGTCCACCGAGGACAAGATCCCGAATCTATTCGGACTTCCATTCATGACCTGGTCCACGGACTGTCCTTCTACAAGGGCTTCCGTGGTGGCTGGAGGAGACATTTCAGGCACTTCAGGCACGACCTCGACTCTGTCACTACATTCTCCTTGGTCACTGTTAATTCTCTCTGGTATTACCAAAGTCTCAAGCACTTCTTTGCCTTTAGCTCCTACTGTTTTCCAAGGTTCAGAATCCTCATTGGCACTGGTAGTCATTGGCTCAACATTCGGCCGTGGCCCCCCTTCTCCTTGTATCTCCACAATGTCATCATTCAACAATGTGTTAATATCGCCACCTTGTGCCTGATTTGCCATTTGACCCGTGGGCTTCCATTGTTGCCTTCCTAGGTTGACTTTACACTTTTTATCATCATGACCAAACACCTTACAATGGTTGCAGCTCATGGGCTTCCAATCATACTCCACATCAACTTGAAGCCCCTTCTCCAATCCGTTTCCACATGTGCTGAGAAAAATATGCTTTGGCCACGTACTATCCACATCAACTTCAACACACACTCTAGCATACGAAAGGCGTGTTCTCTTCTCCATATGTTCATCCAGAAATAGAGGCTTACCCACCCCACTTGCCAAGAAACTTAACCCCTCCTCAGTCCAGAATTCCATTGGGACGTTGTAGAGCTTTATCCAAATGGGAAGTTTACTTAGCTGGGATTTAACAAACTGCATGTTTGGCTCCCATTCTCTCAAGATTAAGAGACGTCCAGCTAGGTGCCAAGGGGCCTCTTGCAAGACTCTTGACCTCATGCTTGCATCTTCAAACTTGAAAATGAAAAATCCATTATCCACAGCAGAAACATTCACTTTGCCAAACTTCCGCCACAGCCTTTCCACAAGACTTTTCACCACACCAAAGGGCAATCTTTTGTCAAGAAAGTGTCCTACTAAACTCCCCTCCCAATGTTTGATCCCCTCCTCTGCCACTGCAGGGGGAGGGCAAACCACTACCTTTCCATCGATAATCTCAGGCCTATGATATTTCAGTTTAGTCCTGGAACATTTTGGTATCACATATGGTGTGAGAGAAACCGAAGGGTATTTAAGAACTCTGCATTGCCTGAAGAGGAGATTTGTAAGTTCATATACCAAGACATCCACAACAGAGTGGCAGGTACTCCATTAGTGCTTAGCGATAACAATTATCATAGGCAAGTTATGCTGAAATGGGAGCTAAATTGTATTTTTTTGTAAGGATGAGCGGCTTCTTCAGTATTAGCTTCTCTTAGGCTCGATTGTATGGTGTTTACTTTAGTTTGAGCGTGGTTGCTCCTTGCTGTACTTGGTGGGTATGCCTACCATCTGCTTTGTACATACCCCTTTTTATTTAATCGTACCTTCTTAACTTCCAAAAAAAAAACATTTTGGTAAATCAAACAACTTGTTCCATGCTTTCTCAGGTCCTGCCTCCCCCTGAGAATTCAGGCCAACAGGTGGTTCAGTTTGCTGAACACAGCAGGAGCTCAATATGGCAACGTTGCCTCCTGGCTCAGTTTGCATCTCAGGTCCATTTTGAGTAATACCGCCTGCAGCATCCCTGGCATGACTGTTTGTAGCAGTCGCAACAGAACCAGGTGCGACAGACTGGCTAGGCAGCGGCGGGAACTCCAAATTTGAAGTCTCAAGAGCCGAAACCACTGTTGAGTCCATGCCGGAAAACCACTGTTAAACCCGAAAACCACTCAGGCGACAGCAGCCATTCCGAACGTTCGTCCAGCAAGAGAAATCAGACCACTGTTGAAACCCACCTTGTAGTTCCACGACCAGATCAGAAAAAAAAATTTTTTTTTTTGGAAGGTAAGTCCAAAAGATTATATTAAAAAGTAGTAATATGTACAATAAGGATCCAAAAACGACGGGGAAGACCCCACCATGCCACTACCGGCATATCAACATGACCAAGACATCAAGACAGAAGGACGTCCACTAGAGACCCGACATAAATCATACAGGATGGTACAACCTCTCTACCTAGCTGTAGGCATTATACCCCAATTCTGACATACACGAGTGGTATCTTGGTAACCATTGTCGTCCCTCTCCTCCCATGAAAATCTGAGCCTAATGTCCATAGTCAAAGATTTATCCAACTCCTGTGGTGGCAATGCATTGTTTTGGAATATCCTGCGATTCCGCTCCCTCCATATGTGGTAAACCGCACCTGCCATAGAAGCTTTCCTTATTTTATCAATCATCCTTCTACCCCGGAACCTCTTTGTAGCCCAATCAATAGTATTACTCCATGAGGCTGGAGTCCATGTAATGCAATTCCGTTTCATCGTCTCTTCCCACATGTGATGGGAGTAGAGGCACCCGAAAAACAGGTGATCAACATTCTCACTGTGCATCCTACACAGCGGGAATTGAGATGAGTTTATGACGTTTAGGCCAATAAGTAGATCCTGGGTGAGCAACCTTCTGTGGATAGCGAGCCATAAGCAGAACGCGTGCCTAGGGACATTGCCCTCAAACCATACTAGATCCCTCCATGCCACCTTATGCACATGCACACGAAAAGCATTGTAAGTAGCTTTGATAGTAAACTGACCTGTTGAGGAAGGCAACCATAGCACTTGGTCCTCTTTCGTAAGATCAGGCTGCATAGCATTATGGAGCTTGTGTCTCACCTCCATCAGATCATAAGAGACGGCTGGTAGTTCCCATTGATTATCACCTATAATCGTAGCAACTGTAGCATCCCTAGGAAGGCCAGAATCATAAATTATTCGGTCCCCATACCTTGCATGAATTGAGCCATCGAAAACCCAATTATCAAACCATAGTGACGTTCGGTTCCCATTTCCAATCTTGAATTTGATAAACCGTGAGACTTCATCCCTTAGCTTCAAGATTTTGCGCCATGCCCAAGTAGCTGAAGCTGGAATGTTGATTTGCCAAAGAGACTTGTTCCGCATGTTATTTGTTTTTATCCATCTCACCCAAGGGGACTTGTCATCCGAAGCTATGCGCCATATGTATCTACTCAATGCAGCCTTATTCCAGTGTTGAATGTTGATAATTCCCAGACCACCTTCACTCTTAGGCGAGCAAATGGTAGCCCATGACATGGGAGTGATCCATCTTCTTGTCTCTGTTCCACACCACAAGAAGTTCCTGCACATTTTATCAATCTCCTCCAGCACCTTCTTTGGCAAGAAAAACACAGATAGCCAATGAACTGCAGTGGCAAACAGAATAGACTTTATCAACTCGAGTCTCCCTGCATAAGACAAGAATCTTGCCTTCCACGCTTGTATCCTGTTCTTTAATTTCAGTAATAAAGGCTCACAATCCCAAAGTTTTAACCTTGTAGAGATAATTGGCACCCCCAAATAAGTAACTGGGAGAGAGCCCATAGTTACCCCATACCTGTCTACAATTTGGGACTGAACCTCCACGGAAGTAGCGCTCATGAATAGCTGGCTTTTGGTAGGGTTAATTCTGAGCCCAGATAAGTCCCCAAACAAATGAAGCGACTGAAATATAGCATCCATTGACCTGAAGTCCGGTCTAGAGAATATAAGCACATCATCTGCAAAGCATAAAGCTCTAACCCCTGTCTTGCTGCATTTCGGGTGGAACCGAGCACCATTTTGAGTAGTAGCCGTCAGGATTCCCATAAATAGCTCCATGATCAGGACAAAGAGATAGGGAGATAAGGGATCCCCCTAACGGAGGCCCCTCTCCCCTTTGAAGTAGCCAACCAAACCTCCATTTAGAACTAGAGAGAATGCCGGTGTTGTTACACACTCCATGATCCACCGAATAAATTGGTCTGGCACATTCATTGCCTTCAGGAGAGAGGGAATAAGATCCCAATTCACAGAGTCATATGCTTTCTTAATATCCACCTTCAATGCACATCTAGTAGGACCATTGTGTCTATGGTAGTTGTGAAGTACCTCCTGGGCAATAAGAATGTTATCAACCATCTTCCTCCCAGGAATAAAGGCAGTTTGGAACTCCCCAACAAGATCTTCCACAACATGCTTGAGTCTATTCGCAAGGATTTTTGCAATACACTTGTACACTGTATTCACACATGCAATAGGTCTGTAGTCTGCAACAGAGGAGGAGTTCTTACTCTTGGGGACCATTGTAAGGAGTGTTGCATTTAGTTGTTTCAAAAGACGTCCGTCAGAGAAGAAACTCTTGATTGCCTTGATTGTGTCCTGACCTACTATGTGCCAAGCTTTCCTAAAGAACAGAGAAGTAAACCCATCTGGCCCAGGCGCCTTGTCTTGCTTAAGGCCAAATAAAGTCGCTGTAATTTCCTCATCTGTGATTTCCTTGGCAAGCCCAAGTGAAGCCTCTGATTCCAGTCTTCTCGAGATGTAATGATTGATCTCACCAGATTGCCTATTGCTTTGATCACGAGTGCCCAGAAGTCTGACATAAAAGTCCTCAAACGCCTTTTGCACCTGCTTCCATTCAATAATCTTTTCCCCCGCCTCATCATGCACTGATAAAATTCTATTGTTTGCTCTTCTACTGGTAAGGGACGCATGAAAAAAGTGCATATTTGAATCTCCTTCCCTTAACCACCGAACCCGACTCTTCTGTTTCAATTGAGCTTCCAAGTTTCTGTCAGCTACAATGAGCTTTGTGGAGAGCTCCTTCTCTTTTGCCCTAAAGGACACGTCCTGAGGATTAATTGCCAGGTTCCTTTGACATAACTCAAGCTCCTTTCTAAAGACCTGTACCTGTCCTTCCAAATTTGGAAATTCCTGCCTACTCCATTCTTTCAGGGCACACTTAACAGATCTCAACTTCTTCACAAGGCAAAACATTGGGGAACCTCTCACCTGGGTTGACCAAGCTTGCTCCACTAGGGGAAGAAACTCTACATGGTAACACCAATAGTTGAAGAACTTGAATGGCTTAGGTCCTGAACCAAAGGACTGGAACGTTGAAATGATCGCCGCACTATGATCCGATATTCCGGGGGGGATGAAGTTAGCTTCAGAATTAGGGAACGCCTGCAACCACTCATGGTTAACCAACACTCTATCCAGCTTATAGTGAATTTGGTTCGTACCTGGGCTTTTGTTACTCCATGTATGGATTGGTCCCTTATACTTCATATCAAGGAGGCAGCAATAGTCAATGAGCTCATTAAACTCTGTAGTAGCCTTCATATTGATAGGCTTTCCCCCTCTCTTCTCATGGGAGCTACGGACACAGTTAAAGTCTCCCGCAATAATCCAAGGACAACCCAGACTTGAATTTTTGATGTCATGCCAAAGCGACCTCCTCATTCTGAAATCATTCCACGCATACACAAAGGAGGCCATGCATGTCTGCTGTGATGACAAAATGCCTACTTGACAGTGTATCATTTGGTCCGACACAAAGCACGGCCAAACAGCCATTTCATTCGGATTCCAGCACACCCATATCCTGCCTTTCAATGCCTTTTTTTTTTTTTTGGAAGGTAAGTCCAAAGTGTAATAATGAAACAAAAATTTACAATGAGGTGCCATCCTGGTATAAACCAACCAGTGCCTTAAATCAAGGCAGACAAATACAAGTGCCCCACCCGTGGGTAGAGAGCAAAAACAACTAGACTAGACTAACTTAGTGAACCAATTCCCATGCCAATCTCCAGTTGCTCACGAGCTGCCTATGGAAAGGTGTGTCTGGTAGTCGGGCTCGATCCATATTGGCCTTTGTATGAATGTCAGAGATGATAGCATTCTGAAGTACTTGCCATGGAAGATAGGAATTTTGAAAGATCCGCCTATTTCTTTCTCTCCAGATATGGTACACCGCGGCTGCCAATGAAAGTTGGAGAAGCGAACATGCTTTGGTATTTCCCACCCGAAGTGTTGCAAGCCATTGCACAAGATCCCTCCAAGGCTGGTTTGGACTATGGACACAGTTAAGTGACATGAGACGACTCCAGATTTCCCTAGAGTAGTCACAATCAAAAAATAGATGGTCGTGGGATTCATCACTTCGCCTACAGAAGACACATTTGGGCTGTTGCACAATTCCCATTCTATGAAGCCGATCACATGTGAGAAGTCTTTGGTTTATGGCCAGCCACAAAAGGAAAGCATGTTTTGGGATGTGGTTGTGGAACCATACCAAGTCATGCCACACAACTGAGGTCCTTCGAACTTGTAAGCTTTGGTAAGCACTATTGATGCTAAATAACCCTGTCTTTGAAGGTACCCAAAGCAAAACATCATCAATATCAGCTATTGGCTTGGGAAGCTGGTCAAGTTTGTCCCATACCTCAAGCAAATCAAGTGACACAGCAACTGGCGGATCCCAATCATCTCCTGCGATAATAGCACTCACCTTGGCGTTGCTTGGAAGCCCAGAATCATAAATAAGCCGTTGGCCATATGTGGAGCACAAAGGTCCATCAGGATGCCAGTTGTCATACCACAATGATGTTTGTTGGTCACTATGAATCTTCCTCTTGACCTGCGAAGCCATATAAGGCCTTGTTCTAAGCACTTTTCTCCATGCCCAAGAGCAAATTGATGGTATGTTAAGGGTCCAGAAATTGCGATCCTTCACAAGGTACTTGTGCACCCATCTAACCCATAGGGAGTCATGGGAGGAGAGAATCTTCCATGCGTGCTTCATGGTGGCAGCTTTGTTCCATGTGTATAGATTAAACAAACCAAGGCCCCCTCCTTGCGTGGCGTGCACACCACATCCCAACTTATGGGATTCATTTTATGCTTGAGCTGCGGCCCTGTCCAAAGGAATCTTCTACATATCTTTCCAAGCTCATCAATCACTCCTTTAGGTAAGATAAAAGATGACATCCAATGGACTTTGATAGAAAAGAGAACAGCTTTAATGAGCAAGAGTTTACCCGCATACGAGAGGCACCTTCCCTTCCATGATTGTGCCTTCCTCTTGATTTGATTTATGAGAGGTTCACAATCTCTCCAAGTGAGCTTTGAAGAGAGTAGGGGAAGTCCAAGATATTTCACCGGTAGCTTGCCAAGGGGAAAACCTGTGTATAAACTCAATTCTTTTTGGTGGTTCTCATCAACCCCACTTAAGAACATGGCACTTTTTTGAGTATTCACATGCAAACCTGTAAGATTTTGGAAGTCGTGGAGGGCTTTCTGCAAGCAGTCCAATGAGTCCTTAGTAGCGGCACAGAAAAGGAAGAGATCATCTGCAAAGCATAGGAGTTTCAGGCCGACTGCTTCACATCTAAAGTGGTGGGAGAAGCCCTGGAGTGTATGTTGCTGTAAGACCATATTAAAGACCTCCATCATCATCACAAACAAATAAGGCGACATAGGATCACCCTGGCGAAGTCCTCTTGCTCCCTTAAAGAAACCCATTAGGCAGCCATTGATCATAACTGAGAAAGCTGGCGTAGATACACACTCCATAATCCAGGTGACAAAACGAGTTGGGAATCCCATTCCAATGAGCATTTTCTTGATACTACTCCAAGAGATGGAATCAAATGCTTTGCGAAGGTCCACTTTCAATGCACATTTTTTGTGGATACTACCCAAGTGGTAATTGTGGAGTAATTCATGAGTGAGGAGAACATTTTCTGCACTACATCTTCGTGGTATGAAGGCCGACTGATAATCACCCACCAGGTCCCCAACAACTCTCCTCAGCCGGTTAGCTAATATCTTAGAGATACATTTGTAGAGAGTATTGACACAGGAAATCGGTCTGAAATCAGAAACCTTACTTGGATTGTGGCATTTGGGCACCAGAGTAATAGCCGAAGTGTTCCATTGCTTTAACAACTTGCCAGAGTTGAAGAAACTTAGAATTGCTTGGACGACATCATTTCCCACAATATCCCACGCTTTCTTGAAGAATGCCGGTGTGAACCCATCTGGCCCTGGGGCCTTGTCATCTTTCAAGGAAAAGAGAGTAGCTTTTACCTCTTCAAAAGTTACCTCTTCGTTCAAGCTCTGCCCTTGCTCTACAGTTACTCGTGCATCAAATTCAGGCATTTCCATTGTGCTAGTATCATGCCTTGCCCCTAAGGTGGTCTGAAAATACTGTACAATGTGGTTGGACACCTCAACCGGGTCACACAATTTCTGCCCCTCATCATTCATTATACTAGATACCGTATTGGTTGCCCTTCTAGAGATCAAGGAGTTATGGAAGAAAGCCGAATTCCTATCACCTTCCGCAAGCCATTGCACCCTTGATTTCTGCCTTAGTTGGGACTCTTCCTGGCGAAGGCTTAGAGATAATTGGTGCCTGAGGCAGTTCTCTTGATGGAACAAGGTAGTACTATGTGGATCATCATGCAAGCACTTCTGGACTTCAGCTAGACGTGTCCTCAACCCATGGACCTGTGTAGTTATATCTGCAAATTTCAATCTCTTGCTCCATTCCCTTAGCTTAGCTTTGACTGATTGCAACTTCTTTGTCACTTTGTACATTGGGGTACCAGCAACGTCTACTGCCCATGCCTCATCAACAAGCTGGAGAAAATCCGGGTGAGAGGCCCAAAAGTTAAAGAATCGAAAAGGTTTCTTGCCGTGCTGCCTTTGAGGAAAGATTGTGACCAATAAGGGAGAGTGATCCGAGATGCCAGGATTAAGAACTTCAACCTCGGAAGGGCTGAAGCTAGCATGCCAGGGGAGGTTGACCAGCACTCGATCAAGTCTACATGCTATTCTTTGCTGGCCTTCACTCCGGTTACACCATGTATGGGAGAACCCTTTGGCCCTTAGCTCAACCAGGCCACATGCATCCACACAATCATTGAAATCCTCTGTAGCTCTTGTGTTAATATGGCTGCCCCCATGCTTTTCATCTGAAGTTCTAACACAATTAAAATCGCCCAAAATTATCCATGGCTGTGTTGAAGAGGATATGGTTAGTTGCCTCCAAAGTTGGCGCCTTTCCATCGCCTCATTCGATCCATACACAACAGTCAAAAAACAGCTCTTGCTTGTACTAATGATCTCCGCCAAGCAGTGGATATGTTGGTTGCTACTGTGAACTTTGGAAATCCTTATTTCATGAGGATTAAAAAGTATCCAAATGCGTCCTTTGAGAGCACAATCATAGTTGGTAATAAGTTCCCAATGAGGAGAAATTAAGTTCTTGATAAGCTGGGCATTCACCTGTCTCACCTTGGTTTCAACAATAGCTAACACACTGAGCTTTCTCATTGTTATAAAACTTCTTATCTCACACTGTTTGTCGGGGCTGTTCAAACCCCTAATGTTCCACATTGCTATGTTAATCATGGGAAAGTGCTTGGGTCCCATCCTTGCTCAGAACTGAGTCAACATGTTTGTAGCCCTTTGCATGCTTCATTGCAATCTCATCTACCAAAAGCTGTTTCTTTCTCTTATGCTTCTTCTTAGATGACGATTTGGAGGGTACACTGCCTGTACACGGCTGTTGCAACTGCTCAAGCAAATCAACTCTGCTGGGGGTTACTAGGATGGGGTCTTGGGCTTCTGGAGTAGCCCATTTCGTGCCTTGATCATTTCGTGCCTTGCTCCTGTCGATACCAATAACTTCTTGAGCAGGGACCGTATCACCCTCCTTGTTGCCACAGGTAGCAAGGAGTTCAAAGCTGTTCTGATTCTCAATTCCGGTAGTATCTCCTCCCGAAAGTGATGAGTGTCGGGTGGGGCTTATATGTGGAGTTTCCAACATAGAAGGAGCATCTGATTCGCAAGTCAACCTTTGATTTGGTTCAAGGTTAGGATCCATCCGGGCTCCATCATTACTACAGGCACCCGCTTCCTGGGTAGGTGCAGTGGCAAGGACCAAGCTTTCCACTACGACCTCCTTGCCCTTTGAATTGAATGTCCTCCATTGCTCTTCCCTGTCAACAGCCGCCTTGGTCATCACCAAAGACGTCCCCTCTCCAACATCAATAACATCATTATCTGTCTTTTCATGTGGACCTTGGACAACTCTCCCAGTAGGCACCCAGGTCTTGCGTGGGGCGTGTGAGCATCGGCTCTCTAAGTGACCAAAGGATTTACATGCAAGGCATTTTTGTGGCTTCCAATCATATTCGATGTCAACCGTTATCACCTCGTCGATGTCACCTTCAGTTCCTTGTACATTGAGGTATACATGGTTAGGGAATTCACATTGAAGATCAATCTCAACACACACCCTTGCATAATTCAATCGAGTTCTCTTCTCAGTGGCGTTGTCAAGGTACAAAGGTGTTCCAACCCCGCTTGCCAAGAAGCTCAGACCAGCAGGGGTCCAGTATTCCATGGGTATGTTAAACATCTTAATCCAAACTGGAATTCTTGTTAGTGTGGTTTTCTTCAGCTGCATATTAGGCCTCCATTGCTGTAAAACCATCAAACGTCCACCAAAGTGCCACGGTGCTTGATGAAGCACCTTGTCTCTAGCACTATCACTAGCAAATTGGAAAATGAAGAAATCTTTACCAACTGTTGAGACCTGGACAGTGCCCTCTCTGCCCCACATCCGCTCAGCCATCCTGCTTACCACGGAGATAGGCAGCGATTTATCTAAGAAATGGCCAACTAAACTACCCTCCCAGACCTTTGCACCTTCAGCAACAACTTCAGGTGGAGGAGTCACCATGATTTTACCATCGACTAAGGAAGGAGGGTAGAAATGGAGCTTCGTCAAGGTGCTGTCCCTCTGCCCAAACAAGGACGACCAGCTTCTATCACAAACTTGGGGAGTAGCAAACCCAGGTTCAGATGGTGGTTGACTTCTGGCAGAGCTGCCAGCCTGCACCGTAGGAAGAAGAAGTGGAGGGTTCTGTGTTGGAGGAATCTCAGGTCCCAAGGGGTTTCCAGAAAAGGAAACAAACGGCTCCCTTGAGAAGGCTTGCTCAGAAATCCCAGACCTGATATCCATACCACCATTGCATTGTCCGTCATTAGCCTCTGCTGTCCCTTCTGGACCGAGAGCAGGCATAGCAACTGCTGCCCCATCTGGACCTAGCACAGACGAAGTTGCCCCAGCTGCAGCTTTAGTTCTACCTGCCGCAATTGGTCCGAGGACAGTTGATGCAGCTGCAGGTCTGGCGGAACCAGTGACAGTAGACTCGACCAGGTGGGGGTCAGAGAACCCCAAGGGGGGAAAAGTCGCAAGAGAACTGGTGAGAGGGCAATCTGTCATTGGTCCCATGTCTTCAACCGGGAACAAACCATCAGCATAGAGCCCCGGCCAGGAACCGGAGTGAGTAAGAAATCAGTGATCTCCCAAGGAGGATATCAAAGAACAAAGAACAAAGAACGAAAGCCTTCGCAGCCAGATAGATAATACGAACAGAAATCTTCCTTATTTGATAACACGAACAAAAATCTTCACAGCCAGAGAGATAACACGACCAAAATGCCGAGGCTTCCTTAGTTGATAACACGAACAGCAATCTTCCTTAGTTGATAGCACAAACAAAGATAACACGAACAAAAATCCTCCTTAGTTGATGATCTTCACAGCCAGATAATGACCACACTAACAGAGATGCCGAGACTTCAACTTGCTCAAGCCCGAACAGAACCGCCTTCACAAAACCAGCTCGCGCAGGTCCAAACAGTAGCGGTGCCTTGTTGCCTTTGCATAATTATCCACTGAACTCCATGTTGGACAGATAGAAGAAAGTACCGGTGCCTTGTTGCCACACCTAACTTTAGTCTCCACCACACATATCAGGTTAAGATTATATTTCCGAATAAGAGATCTCACCTAACACTGCTTTGCAGGGTCATTCAACCCTCTAACATTCCACATAGCCCACTTGATCATCAGGATATTAATTAGGAGCAATACCACCGGCAGCATGCTTAGATGCCAAGCCTTTCCTAGCCTCCTTCATGGCTATCTCGTCCACATGACCCTTTCTTCCTTCTCTTGGTTTTAGTCTTTTTCCCCCCACTCCCGGAAGAAGATTCCACTACCTCAACCAAAGACTCATTATCAAGAGCCATAAACTGGTTCGGACTACCAATGGGGTTATCATCTTGTGGCGAGGCTTGCTTCACCAGGGGCTCCGTAACCTGGTCCTCCTCTATGAATTGTCTGCGACCTCCTCCAATCTGACCATACTCCACCAAGGCCGAAGTCACTATTGGGCGAGATGAGCTGCCATGTTCAGAACCATTTCCATAAGCACCCGCACCCTGATGGTTCATGCTTGGTTCGATGATACCACTTGACTGCCCTCTGTCAACACCAGTAGCCGTCCTCGTACTATCCTTCAACCCATTATCACCCATGACCTTCGGCATCTGCACTTCATTTGGTTCACTCACTGGTCTTTTACCTTTAGATACTATCATCCACTCACCTGGCTCCTGGGCTTGATCAATCGCTTGATTATGGCCATGCTCAGAGTTCAGATCACCATTTATCATGGCAGCACCTTCTTGAGCTGTACTGTTATCTCCACCTTTTTCAAGCAGGTCTGGAACCTCCACTGCTGCATGATCATCTTGCAACCTCCTCCCCGTTGGCACCCATTTCCGCTTCTGGGAATTAGGACATCTAGCCTCGGCATGGCCAAACGCCTTGCACACATCACACTTGTCCGGTTTCCAGTCGTACTCAACAACGATCGCAATGACCTCACTGTTAAACTCCTCCGATCCTTGAACTTTAAGGAAGAGGGTACTTGGGAATGAGCATTCAATATCAACCTCCACACACACTCTCGCAAAGTTCAATCTGGACTTGTTCTCCGTAGCTTCATCTAGGTATAACGGCTTCCCTACTCCACTCGCCATGAAGCTGAGACCAGCTGGTGTCCAATATTCAATTGGCACGTTGTACATTTTTACCCACACCGGAACAGTCGATAACTTTGTTTTTTGCATTTGCATATTTGGTTTCCAATCCTGGAGAATCATGAGCTTACCGGCAAAGTGCCAAGCAGCTTGCTGCATGACCCTATTACGAGTATCCAAATTTGCAAATCTAAAGATATAAAAATGTTTCCCAACAAGAGAAATCTGCACATCACCACTTCTGCCCCACATCTCTTGTCCACAAGTTTTTTCAGAATCGGAAATGGCAAGCTTTTGTCCATAAAATGCCCAACTAAGCTACCCTCCCATAGCTTAGAGCCTTCCTCAGCTACTTCAAGAGGCGGGGAAATGACAATCCTGTCTTCGTCCAACTGAGGAGGGTAATAGTGTAGCATTGTTCTAGCCAAAGATCTTTGGCTAAAGAGAGTAGACCACGTCTTCAACCCTTCCTTGGACGCAGCAGAAACAGGAGGAGTTGCTGTCCCATTACCAGAAATAGCAACTACCGCTGGCGGCCTGTCAACGCTGTTGTTGCCAGCCTGAGTCATTGCAACAGGAGCAGTCTGACCGTGGGGAATCAGTGGCGGGAAATCCACATTTGAAACTGGTATCTCGTTGTTCAACATGGTCAAACCACCGGCGCCTGAGCTCCACCACCAAGGTTAGCCACCGGAGTCACAGTTCCAACCACCTCGAACTTTTTTTTTGTGGAAAAAGTAAGGAATAATATTAAGAAGAAAAGGGAAAACAATACATGGGGACGTGGGCAATGACCACGTTCAAGCAACTACATAGAGGAATGCAAAAATTTGATTACATGGTGAAGTCTCCAATTGTCAACAATTTTCCTATTACGATCCGAGTCTTTGCTCAATAAATTGTGGTGGAGAAGCCGAGCTTGGACATCGAATCGAATGTAAGTAAATATCTCTGAAGCCGGTAGGTAGCTGTTCTTGAATATCCTTCTATTCCGCTCCTTCCAGATGTGATAGACTGCTGCCCCTAGTGAAAGCTTAAAGATGATGGAGGTGGGTTTTGAAGAAGTACCTTTCCTTGTTGCCCAAGGTATTAGATTATCCCATCTACGCTTCACTCTCTTAAGACAGTTAGCTTGGAGGATTGAGTGCCATACCTGCCAGCTGTAACTGCATTCAAAGAACAAGTGGTGAAGATTCTCACTTCCCCTTCTACATAGAATACACGTTTGCTGATTTGTTGTTCCCCACTTGCTAAGCTTGTCAAGAGTAAGTAAACCCTTATTGAGAGACATCCAAAGAATGAATGCATGCCTTGGAATGTTAAGGGACAATGTGATGATCATGATGGATGAATCTGTAGGTGCTTGCAATGTCAAACCCACCTGATTTTGATGAAATCCACACAATCTTGTCTTCACGAGTAGCATCAAGCTTTGGTAAACTAGAGAGTTTGTTCCATAAATCCAACAAATCAGCCGTAACTGAAAGAGGTGGTGACCAATCATTACCTTCAATTATGGAAGCTACATCTGCAGAGATTGGTAGACCCGAGTCATATACAACTCGGTTGCCAAGTCTTGGAACAATTGGTCCATCCGGATGCCAGTTATCGTACCAAAGTGATGTGCCTACTCCATTGAGAATCTTTACCTTTAGAAGAGTTGCAGCAATTGGCCTTGCATGCAAAATGTTCCTCCAAATCCAAGTGCACGTTGATGGGCACTTTAAAGCCCAAAAGTTTCTGTCCTTGACCAGGTAGCTACGGGTCCATCTGACCCACAAAGATGGGGAATTGTTGACGATCATCCATATGTACTTGAAGGCAGCAGCTGAATTCCATGTTTGTAGGTTCTTAACCCCAAGTCCTCCTTGAGTCTTTGGCGCGCAAACAACCTTCCAACTAATTGGACAGACTTTCTTGTTTGATTTCTGCCCGGCCCAAAGGAAAGTTCTACATTCCTTTTGAATGGCTTTAGAGACTGATTTGGGGAGAGTGAAAACTGTTTGCCAATGTACCGTGATAGAGAACAATACTGAATTGATGAGGGTGAGCCGTCCCGCATAAGAGAGGTTGCGATTGCTCCATGAATGGAGTCGGGCTTTGATCCTTGTGAGAAGAGGATCACAATCCTTTTGGGAAAGCCTGGATGAGAGGAGCGGCAGACCTAAATACTTGATGGGAAGGTGTCCAACTTGGAGACCAAACCTGGTGCAAAGTGTTTCTTTTGAGCTCTCGTCCATTCCAGCAAGGAAGAGGGAGGTTTTATCCTTGTTGACTTTAAGACCTGCTATCGCCTGAAGCTTCTCAAGCGCCTCCATACAGCATTCAATAGATTCCAGTTTCCCACTAGAGAAAAGCATTAAGTCATCTGCAAAACTGAGGACTTTAATTTTATGCTTGGAGCATTTGGGGTAGAACTCAAAGGCAGCCTTGCTTGTGGTAACCTGAAGAATAGCGTTAAAAAGCTCCATGATTAGCACAAAGATGTAGGGTGAGAGTGGGTCACCTTGTCTTAAACCTTTTGCACCACGAAAGAAGCCATTCATTCGGCCGTTGATCAAAATCGAGTAGGAGGGTGTAGAAATACACTCCATTACCCAGTGGATCATTCGAGGCGGGAACCCCATATCATTTAACACCTTCCTTACACAGTCCCAAGACACCGAGTCAAAAGCCTTACTCAGATCCACCTTTATAGCACACCTAGGGGGTCCTTTGTTTAGGTGGGAATTGTGAAGCAATTCGTGAGTTAACATGATGTTTTCTGCTATTGATCTGCCAGGAATGAATGCTGCTTGGTAGTCACCAACAAGGTCAGCAATAATCTTCTTAAATCTGTTTGCAATGATTTTTGAAATGCACTTGTAGAGAGTGTTAACACAAGCAATAGGTCTGAAATCTGTAACCTTACCAGGATTTGGGCACTTAGGGACCAACGTTAAGGAGGTTGCATTCACTTGCTTGAGAAGCTTCCCATGCTGGAAAAAAGATAGAATTGCCTCTACCACATCGGGGCCAACAATCTCCCAGGCTCTCTTGAAGAAAACCGGGGTGAAACCATCAGGGCCAGGCGCCTTGTCATCCTTAAGAGCAAAAAGAGTTGAGATCACCTCTTCCCTGGAGACATCTTCATCCATAGATTGGTAGTGGGCATCAGACAGCATAAGAGGCATCTTGGGGAAGAGGTTTAAGTCAACCTTGGACGGCATCCCCAGGAGCTTAGAAAAGTGGGAAGTGAACATGCTGCAAATGGATGAAGGATCAGTAATCTTGGAGCCATCTTCATCAACAATACTCAAGATTTTATTTGCTGCCCTCCTAGAAATCAGTTGGTTGTGGAAAAAAGCGGAGTTATGATCTCCTTCCTTTAACCAAGAAATGCGAGCTTTTTGGCGAAGTTTTTTTTTTTTTTTTTTTTTGGAAAGTAAGTCCAAAGTGTATAATAAAGTAAAGAAAAATGTACAATGGAGGTTCAAACAGCCTTCATGGCAGCCAACACAAGGCACCGGCTAGAAGAACAAGCTCAAAAAAAAAGAAAACACCGGGTAATCGGTTACAAGCATAAAAAAGATAAACTTATGTGACCTAAACTCACACAAATTTCCAATTCAACCCCCAGAGGTTCACGACTTGCCTACTTCTTGGTGTGTCCTTAATAATCAGGTCCTGATTGGCAAGCCTAGCTTGAGTATCCCATCGTATTTTTTCAATAATAACTTCAGGCGGCAGGTAGCTATTCTTGAACACTCGCCTATTTCTTTCCAACCATATGTGATAAACCACAGCCCCCAATGAGACTCTTGCAATAGTTGATAATGGGTCCTTTCCCACAAAGCAAACATGTGCCCACTCCACTGTTTCAGGCCATAATCTGGGTTGATACGAGTAACAATTCCAAGACAGTATTTGCTGCCATATACCTTTACTGTAGGAGCAATAAAAAAAGAGGTGGTTGATAGTCTCATTCTCCCGCCTGCAAAAAACACAGGATTGCTGGTGGACTACTCCCCATTTGGCTAGCCTATCACGGGTGAGAAGCTTCTGTTGTATTGCCAACCATAGAATGAAGGAATGCTTGGGTATTGCTTGAGAGAACCAGATCAAGTGCGACCAAGGGACCTTAGGCCGATTTCCAGTCATGGCTTTATAAGCAGAATTGATATCAAACGCACCTGATTTTGATGGCACCCAAATTGTAACATCCTCACAGTCGGGCTCCAGCTGTGGCAATTCAATCAACCTACTCCAAATGTCCATAAGATCAAATGACACGGCTACTGGTGGACTCCATTCACCCTCATGTATAATTGCTTCCACGCATTCATGCTTGGGAAGACCTGCATCATAGATAATTCTATTGCCATACCTTGAGACCAAAGGCCCCTCTGGATGCCAATTATCAAACCATAGCAGAGTCGCTTTTCCATTAAACACCCTTTTTCGGATAAGGTGAGATGCTGCCTCCCTTGCTTTAAGAATTTTTTTCCATGCCCAAGAGCCAGCGAGAGGGATTTGCATGGCCCAGAAAATTCGATGGTTAATGAGGTGCTTTTGTGCCCACTTTGCCCAAAGATTAGAAGCATTACTAGCAATGAGCCACACGTACCTTAGGATTGCACTCTTATTCCAAGAGTGCAAGTTAAACAAGCCAAGACCACCTTCGTGCTTGGGTGTGCATGCAACATCCCAACTAATGGGGATGATTTTCTTTAGGTTAAGCTCGGGACCTGACCAAAGAAACCTCATGCAAATCTGTTCCAGCTCCTTGATCACCCTTTTTGGCAGAATAAATGATGTGAGCCAATGTACTTTTAAGGAAAAAAGTACTGACTTTATAAGTAGTAACCTGCCAGCATATGAAAGACACTTCGCTTTCCACGATTGGGACTTTGCTTTGACATGATTGATCAGTGGCTCACAGTCTTTCCTAGATAGCTTGGAGGATATCAAGGGAAGGCCAAGGTACTTTATTGGCAGCAAAGCATGCTGAAATCCAGATACCTCAACTAACCTGTTAGCTGTGCCCTCATCAGCTCCTGCAATAAAAATACAGCTCTTCATTTTGTTTACACGCAGGCCTGATAGCGCTTCAAATTCCTCCAATGCCCGAATCAAACAACTGACCGAAGCGATGTCACCATGAGAGAACAAAAAAAGATCATCTGCAAAGCAAAGCATCTTGGTGTTGGTGCCCTGACACCTGGGATGAAATTTAAAGCCATGTAGAGTACTTCTTTCAACAATTATATAAAAGAGCTCCATAATGAGAACAAAAAGATACGGAGAGATCGGGTCACCCTGCCTGATACCCCTTTTGCTTTGAAAGAACCCCACCATGCCGCCATTAATCATGAGAGAAAAGGAGGGGGTCATAACACATTCCATAATCCATCCAATGAAGTTGGGGGGGAAGTTCATGCCTTGCATAACTGTCTTTATACTATTCCATGCAACAGTGTCAAATGCTTTTCTCAAATCGACCTTTAAGGCACATTTCTTAGGAGCATTCTTCAAGTGGTAGTTGTGGAGGAGCTCATGAGAGAGGAGGACATTATCCGAAATATGCCTACCTGGAATAAACGCCGACTGGTAATCCCCCACAAGAGTTGCCATGACACCCTTCATCCTGTTAGCCAGAATCTTGGAGATGCACTTATACAGTGTGTTAACACAAGAAATAGGCCGATAATCCTCCACCTTAGATGGGTTCATACCTTTCGGAATTAGTGTGATGGCCGAGCAATTCAGTTGCTTTAATATCCTCCCTGAGGTAAAGAAGTCCCTAATAGCTTTAATACAGTCTTCACCTACAATTCCCCAAGCCTTTTTGAAGAAGAGAGCCGTAAATCCATCAGGTCCAGGAGCCTTATCGTCCTTGAGGGAGAAGAATGTTTTTGTGATTTCTTCATTGGACACCTCCTTCTCAAGTTCAATTTGCTGATCCCCATTGAGTTTGCGATCAAAGATCATCTTCATTGTCCTTCCTCAATTCTAAGAGCCTTGATTAGATTTGATCTAGAGATTCTTTCTTGACCAGCAGAAATAGCATCATTGGGGTTGTCGTGGCATTGCTTTTGAAGGGCCGCAACATCAGCCCGGAGGAGAAGAACTTTGTCAGAGATATCAGCAAAGTTTTCACGCTTACTCCATGCTTTGAGACATTTCTTAACATTCTGAAGCTTCTTCACAACACGGAACATAGGGTGCCCAGGGACGTGAACCTTCCATGCGTCAGCTACCAGTGGTAAAAACTGGTCATGAAGCGTCCAATGATTAAAGAATCTAAATGGCTTTGCTCCCCTCTGATGATCTGGATAGATGGTTACAATAATGGGACAATGATCGGAAATACCCGGGTTGAGAAAATCTGCTTCAGAGGCCATGAATTGCATAAGCCAGCCTTTATTAACTAGAGCTCTATCCAGTTTACATGTGATCTTCCTTGTTCCAATACTTCTATTGCTCCAAGAATGATGAAAACCGTTATATTTCAGATCCGATAAAGCACATGTTTGGATACACTTGTTAAATTCCTCGGATGGTTGCCGTTTGATGCTTTTGCCACCACATTTCTCCAACGGATTTCGGACACAGTTAAAGTCACCTATAACCATCCAAGGGTGATCAATAGCATTGGCAATCATGTCTTGCCAAAGTAAGGACCGCTCCTTATGGTCATTTGACCCATATACACATGACAAGAAACAGACCTTCTCCAAGGAAGGGAATTCAACAAGACAGTGGATAATCTGATCTGAAAGGAATACTGGAGTCACCTTTAGTACATTATTGTCATACAGTAACCATATCCTCCCCTTGATTGAACTGCCATAGTTAGCAATGAGGCTCCAATGGGGGGTGAGCAAGGTCTTCACTAAGTGAGTGTTCACCTCCCGAACCTTCGTTTCAATCAAACAACATAATCTCTGTGTTACTATTAATTCCTGAACCTCCCTTTGTTTTGCAGGGTCATTGAGACCCCGAATATTCCATGCTGCAACTTTAAGCATGGAAAAGATTACTGTTCCCCCTTCTATGAGATCCCTTAGGATCTCCATTACTACTCTTGGTTTTTGCTTGCTTCATGGCCATTTCATCTACTAATAATCTTGTCTTCTTTTTGAGTTTCTTTTTGGAAGATCGCCTTGGCACCTGCTCCTCATTATTTCCAACAAGAGCTTCAAGAGCTTCGAATTGATTAACACCTTCAAGTGCACTCGGGTTGGAGTCAGGTACATAAGAACTAGACGAGACAATGGATGGGCTGGAGCTGGAGCTGCCCTCATATGGAATTGAGGTCTTTCCATTAGAGACGTAATCGTTGCTGCTTTTTTTTTTTTTTTTGGAAGATAAGAAGGTACGATTAAATAAAAAGAGGTATGTACAAAGCAGATGGTAGGCATACCCACCAAGTACAGCAAGGAGCAACCACGCTCAAACTAAAGTAAACACCATACAATCAAGCCTAAGAGAAGCTAATACTGAAGAAGACACTCATCCTTACAAAAAAGTACAATTTAGCTCCCATTTCAGCATAACCTGCCTATGATAATTGTTATCACTAAGCACTAATGGAGTACCTGCCACTCTGTTGTGGATGTCTTGGTATATGAACTTACAAATCTCCTCTTCAGGCAATGCAGAGTTCTTAAATACCCTTCGATTTCTCTCACACCATATGTGATACACAGCAGCAGCCAAGGACAAGCGCCTTAAAAGGTGCAAGGGAGATTTAGAGCACCATGCTCGTGCACCATACGCAACCATATGATCCCAAGTAAGAATAGGAGCCGTAGTGTTAAGACCGTTCCTGATCATAAGAGTTCTCCAAACCTGTCTACTATAGTCACACTGGAAAAAAAGGTGTTCAATGGTTTCATTATACGTGCGACAAAAGACACATACCGCATTACGTATGATACCCCACCTGTTGAGCCTGTCTTTAGTCAGGAGAGCTCTCTTGATTGCAAGCCATGTCACGAATGAATGCTTGGGAATGTTGGTTGAAAACCAAACCAATCTCGCCCAAGCAACGGAGGCCCGACTAGTCTCCAAGGCTTTATAGGTGCTGCTGGTGCTGTAGGTTCCAGTGCTAGAGGGAGTCCAAGTGATCCTGTCGTCCATATCTGGGTTAGGCCTTGGAAGGTCAGATAACCTCGCCCATACCTCAATCAAATCAAATGAAGTAGCAATAGGTCTATCCCAATCGGCATTGGATAGAAGCTCATGAGCCAAAGCATCATCAGATAGTCCTGAATCATAAATCAATCTCCTACCATACCTGGGCGCCAAAGGGCCAAGAGGATGCCAATTATCATACCAGATTGAGGTGTTCCTCCCATTGTTGACAATATGCTTTGTGAATCTGGAAGCGATATCCCTTTGCCTAAGTGTTTTCCTCCATACCCAAGAAGCCGTGGAGGGAACTGGAACACTCCAAAAATTCCTTCCTCTAAGCAAATTAGTATTGACCCATGATACCCAAAGGTTATCTGCCTTGCTACCCACTAGCCAAGCTTGTCTTAAGACTGCACACTTATTCCAAAGATGAAGATTCAAGACTCCAAGACCACCTTTGTCTATAGGGGAGCAAACCTGATCCCACTTAACCTTACATATCTTGGCTTCTTGACTACATCCAGCCCATAAGAAATGCCGACAAATTTTCTCCATTTTGTAGATTACTTCCTTTGGCAAAATATAAACAGACATCCAGAAAACAGCTATAGAGAACAAGACTGACTTAACCAGCAAAAGGCGTCCTGCATAGGATAAATACCTTCCTTGCCATGACTGGGTCCTAGCCAAAAGTCTTTGGATAAGGGGGTCACAATCCCTGGCAGTAAGACGAGTAGAGATAAGAGGCAGCCCTAAGTACTTCACAGGAATGTGCCCTTCATTGAACCCCAAAACCTGCAGTAATTCAGTCTTCACTTGTGCTGAGATGCCTGACATGAAAACCGCACTCTTCTCTTTATTGACAGATAACCCGGATAACCTGCCAAAGTGGGTAAGTGCACTAGAAACACATAAGATAGAGCTAATGTCCCCATGAGAGAAGACGAAAAGGTCGTCAGCAAAGCATAGTTGCCTGATAGAAGGCTGGGAGCATTTGGGATGAGGCCTGAAATTCTCAACTGTCTTGTCCTTTAGAATCTTATCAAATAATTCCATGACTAAGACAAATAGATATGGGGAGATAGGGTCGCCTTGTCTAAGGCCCTTACCCCCTTTGAAGAACCCTTCCATGCTGCCATTAATCATTATTGAGAAGGAAGGAGTAGTGACGCATGCCATAACCCAAGAGATAAACCGAGACGGAAATCTAAAGCCTTTCAATACCTTTTCCACACAACTCCAATCAATGGAATCAAAAGCTCTTCTGATGTCAATCTTGAGGGCACACCGAGGGGATCCTTTGTTAAGATGGTAGTTTCTAAACAGTTCATGTGTTAACAAGATATTGTCTACCATCCTTCGACCAGGGATGAAAGCTGATTGATGCATGCCTACCAAGTGCCCAATTACGGTCTTGAATCTGTTGGCTAGGATTTTTGAGATGCATTTATAAATGGTGTTGACACACGATATGGGACGATAATCAGAGATCGTGGAAGGCTTACCTTTTTTGGGAACAAGGCTGATGAGAGAGTGATTGACCTGCTTGAGCAACTTCCCAGATAAGAAGAAAGATTTTATGGCAGTTGTGACATCTTTTCCAACAATATCCCATGCCTTCTTAAAGAAAGCCGGGGTAAAGCCATCAGGACCTGGGGCCTTCTCATCTTTGAGCACAAACATTGTTGACTTAATCTCTTCATCAGTGATATCCGATTGTAGCACTTGAATCTGATCCGGGGCAAGGAAAGTATCAAAATCAACTTCGAAGGGATCCAGAGAACCATCCCCCCTACCCAACAAATTATCATAGTGGGAAACAATATGCTTCTTAATCTGAATTTGGTCAGAGATTTCGCTTCCATTGGTGTCAAGCAGCTTGGTTATAGAATTGTGAGCTCTTCTGAAGATCATGGAGTTAAAGAAGAATTTAGAGTTTTGATCACCCTATTTCATCCACTGTATTCTAGATTTCTGCTTATATTGGGCTTCTTCAACTCTTAATAAACCTGCAAGGTCTCTTCTCAACTTCCCTTCAATGATAGGCAAGTGTGGGTCTGCAGGATTAACTTGTAATGCCTTCTGACAATGCTCTAGCTTGCCTCTAACTTCAATGGCTTTGGCAGAAGCAAGAGAGAATTGTTTCTTCATGCTCCACTCTTTCAAGCGAACTTTCAGGAGCTTGAGCTTGGAAGCAAGCTGAAACATTGGCTTGCCTACTATTGGAGCCCTCCACACATCAGCAACCAAAGGAAGAAAGTCTTCACTCGTGGCCCAAAAGTTAAAAAACTTAAATGGCCTATTGAGCTTTAGCACTTCAGGTTCAAGTGTGACCAAAACGGGATTGTGATCAGAAATTCCTGGGGTCAAAAATTCAACCTCAGAATGGTTGAACTGAGTAATCCAAGCAATATTAACCAAAACCCGATCCAGTTTGCATGAGATACGTCTGGGGCGAGCACTCATATTGCTCCAGGTGTGGGTGAAGCCTTTATAGTTCATTTCAAGCAAATAGTAGTCCTTTATACATGAATTGAACTCGTGGGTAGCAACTGAATTTAACTTCTTACCTCCCACCTTCTCAGAATCCTTCCTGACACAATTAAAGTCACCAATTAGGAGCCACGGCCTGTCCACACTACAAAGTCTCAAGCTTCTCCAAAGTGCTTTCCTTTCCATAGCATCGTTATCCCCATAGATGAAGGACATGTACGCTGATTTGCCCGGGCCCTGAAGCTCAACCCAGCAATGGATTAATTGATGAGATTCGTAGAACTTAGAAATAGAGATACTCATAGGGTCATAACAGACCCAAATGCGTCCTTTCAATGCATGATCATAGTTTGTGATACAACTCCAGTGGGGACATATGATATTTTTGATAAAGGCAGCATTCACCCTTCTAACTTTGGTCTCCACCAAGCACAAAATGTTTAATCTTTGAGAGAATAAGAGATTCTTGACTTCCCGTTGCTTTGAGGGATCATTTAGACCCCTTATATTCCATGTAGCAACTTTGATCATATGGAGAACAAGTGATCATTAGGACCTCCAAAGGTACTACCTGATCCAATGGTGACAGAATTTTTTTCATTCCTAGCTTCCTTCATTGCGATCTCATCCACCAACAATCTTTTCCTAATTTTCTTACGTTGCTTCTTTGAAAGAGAGCTGGTGCTCAAGCCCATGTTCGGTTCCTCACCTAGGACCTCAAATTGGTTTGCATTTGTTTCAATAGTAGCATGGCTTTCACAAGCTGTAGAACTCATCATGCGCTGAAACCCAGGATTCACCCCTTGAACCTGCTCGAGATTAGTTTCAATAGTAGGAGGGCTGCTATCCTCCACCATAATTTCCTTGCCTTTGGATAATTTGCTCCACCCCATTGTTTGCTCATCATGTTGAATGTGCTTCATGGTATCACTAGGTGCATCCAACAGCTCCATATTATCCGGATTAGATGGGACAAGTTCATGTGCAGCCAAGTCAGACCCGACCTCACAGTGAGGCAGACCAACGTGCTCTTGTTCAGTAGGATCCAACGTTACTTCAAGAGTTTCCACTTCCTCGATACTTCCTTCCGGCAATTCTGAGACATCATGAACAGAAGAGAACACTCTTCCAGTTGGCCTCCACTCTCTGGCCCTCACCTTGGAACAACGAGAAGCGGCATGACCAAACACATGGCAAACATTGCATTTGACTGGCTTCCAGCCATACTCAGTGGTGATAACTGATTCGGGTACACTATCCTCTTCGTGCTGGATATAAATTTTGTCCGGGTAAGCACACTTGGTATCCACTTCCACACAAACTCGAGCAAAACTCAATTTGGAACGGTTCTCTATCATCTTATCCAGGAATAGAGGCTTGCCAATCCCACTAGCCACAATACTGAGCCCTAATGGAGTCCATAGCTGGAGTGGCACATTAAAAAATTTAACCCAGATTGGGACTTTCGATAATTGGGATTTCTCCAGCTGTAGATTAGGTTCCCATTCTTTGATGACCAGCAATCTGCCTGCCATGTACCAAGGTCCTTGATTGTGGACCTTGTCTCTAAGCAGGGAGGAGGCAAACCGAAGAATATAGAACCCATTCTCAATGTTGATAACCTCAACCTTGCCCCCACATCTTAGCAGCAAGGTTTTTGATAGTGTTAAGAGGGAGACTTCTGTCCAAAAAATAGCCAACTAGGCAGCCTTTCCAAATGTCCACTCCTTGGTTAATCACGTCCTTGGGTGGAGTAACCACAACTCGTCCTTCAACAATCCTTGGTTCAACATAGGTAAGCTTGGTTTTATCCGCCAGCTCACTTTGGAATAAGTTGGACCAAGACATACCACTTCGGGAAGGACTGGACTTCTCGACATTGCAACTCAACGAAGCAGCACAAAAATGGGAATCAGTCGCTCTGCCCTGATACAGCAGGTCAGAGCCAACCTGGGCAGCGGCAAACCCGCTGCAGGTCTGGTCATTGCTCGCACAGGAAGCAGGGAGCAAAGGCGGGAACAGAGTCTCAAATAGGGTTCGGCGATCAGGGCTCTCGTGAGAAGTCCTCGGCACACTTGCTTGCCGATTATTTGTTTCAATAACAACAGACAGAGCTGGGGAACCTGGCCGCCGGGAAGGTGGAGCCGCTTCGGCCAGAGAATCAGGCATAACATGAGAACCCATGTCCAGGATTTCCGGAGCAGAAACTTCGGACATAACCCACCTTCAGACAGGACCTTCGGGCAAAACCAGACAAACTGTATCAACCATTCAAAAAAACCACGAAAAAACCACGAACTGTCTAAAACCACGAACTATTGCGAACAAGTTGAAACCACAAACACTCTAATAAACCGAACCAACTGAAACCACGAACACTCTGGTAAACTGAACCACAAACTTCAAATGCTTCACGAACAATCTGAACCACAAACACTCTGGTAAACAGTTGACGAAACTGTAAACTGAACCCACGACTAATCTGAACTGCGAACTGTAAACTGAAACCACGAACTGTAATCTGGAACCGCGAACTGAAATCTGAAACCACGAACTGTAATCTGAACCCACGAATAAACTGCGAACTACAATCTGAAACCAACTGCAATCTGAAACCACGAACAGTACTCTGGTAAACAGTCTGAACGAAGAACACTCTGGTAAACAGCACTCTGAGAACCACGAGCAAGTGACCAAACTAAACCCACGAATAATCTGGAACCACGACCCACGAACCAAGTTGAAACCACGAATAATCTGAAACTGCGAACACTCTGGTAAACAGAAATCTGAGAACCACGAGCAAGTGAGACCAAACTGAACCCACGAATAATCTGGAACCACGAACAATCCGGTGCGAATAATCAGAGCCACGAACAATCTTCCCGAACTTATCCACGAACGATAATCTCCACCAAACACAGAACCACGAGGAAAGAACCAGAAGACAAGACCGTAAACGATCACGATCACGAACAAAGCACCTGAACAGAAAAGCTCCACGACCAGGACCAAAGCCTCAGTTGCTACGACCAGATCCAAAGCCACAGTTGCTACAGATGCTACAAACAAAGCACATGACCTCCAAAGCTTCGGATGCTTCAGCTGCAATAACCAGATTCATCAGGTGGGACAAGAACTTCAGATGCTTCACGAACACCGAACAGCAAAAGCACATGAACAGGAAAGCTCCACGACAAGGACCAAATCCTCAGTTGCTACGGCCAGATCCAAAGCTACAGTTGCTACAGATGCTACAAACAAAGCACATGACCTCCAAGCTTCGGATGCTTCAGCTGCAATAACCAGATTCTTCAGATGCAACAGGAACTTCAGATGCTTCACGAACAACGGACAGCAAACCACATAAGCAGGGGCTTCAAATGCTTCTGAAGTTTCAGCTGCAGATGCGTCAAAAGCTTAGATGCTTCGGAACTTCAGATGCTTCCCGAACCAAGAACAGCAAACCACAGGTACAGATGCGGCAGATCCAAGCACAAGAACAGTCCCGAGAATGCACAACCAGCTGGTGGAGAAGGAGGAATACTGTAGGAGAAGGAATACTAGCAGGAGAAGGAATACTGTAGGGAGATGGGGGGGATACTGACGAACAGAAGGAGATGAAGGTTCAGGCCAGGATTGGCTAGGTTAAGGCTAGGTTCAGGCATGGGCGGCAAGGTTCAGGCAAGGTTCAGGCTAGGTTCAGGCATGGGGCGGCAAGGTTTAGGCATGGGGGCGGCAAGGTCCATAGTCATTGATGGAGGTACATCCCACTCCGCCTCTCCTACAATACTACTCACATCTGCATGGAGTGGGATGCCAATAGTCATTGATGTATGCACTATCAAAAGAAGAAAAAAAAAAAAAAACGTCGCTGCTTTGAGGAGATGACCTGGGAGATCGAGCCACATGCTCTTTATCTTTTGCTTTTACTACATGCCACAAATCTTGGTTGGCCAGATCTGGTTCCTTCTCTTGAACGTCATCAGCACTACCATGCTGGCGAACAACCATAGTAGTTACGTCCCTATGCACGACATCAGTAGCTGGTCCCTGAACCACATCGTCATCAACAGCTGGACCAATTTCAGTAACAACCCGTTGAGTATCAATAGGAGCTGGTCCAGGAATTGGGGAAACATTAGCATCATTAGCAGCATGTCCAGATTTTGGGATAGGCTGGGCACTCTTTGCAAATCTGCAATGCATGTCCGAATGACCGAAAATATGACAAAAGGAACACTTCAATGGGCGCCAGGTGTATTCGACATCAATTTGGAGGTCATCCTTGACATTCGAAGGATCCCCACTAGAGTTTAGGAATACCTTGTTAGGGTACACATCGTCAACATGCATTTCCACACAAACCTTGGCAAATCCCAATCTGGATTTAGTCTCAGTTTGTCTATCAAGAAGGAGAGGCCGTCCAACTCCACTGGCAATTATCCCTAGACCCTCCGGAGACCAATATTCCATGGGAATGTTGAATAACTTAACCCATACTGGGACCTTACTGAGTTGAGCCTTGATAAATTGCATGTTAGGTTCCCACTCTCTCAGAATGAGTAATCTGCCAGCAAAATGCCATGGTGCGCCATGGAGGATCTTGTCTTTCATTTCAACCGAACCACATTTGACAATGAAGAACCCATTGTCTGAACCCGACACTTGAATCGAACCCATCTTGCCCCACAGCTTTATGGCAAGGCTTCTAACAACAGCAAAAGGCAAGGTTTTCTCCAAAAAGTGACCAATGAGACTGCCTTCCCAAAGTTTCTTTCCTTCTTCAGCTATCTAGGTTGGAGGAGTTACAAAAACTTTACCATTGACAACTTGGAGCTCTAAATAAGGGAGCTTGGTTCGAGACTGATCCCGATTAGGAAAGAGAGCCGACCACGTTTTACGTTGGTCAGGCTCCATTCCGAAAACAGGAGCTTCTTGCACAGACGGTCCACCTACAATTGCAGGCACAGAGGTAGCTGCAGGACAGACTGGGTTCAGACCAGAAATATGCCCAGGCACTGCACCTTCGGCCATAGGCACTGCCGCATGACAGGTTTGATTCCCCAAGGGCGGGAAAAGAGCATTCGGATCCATGTCCAAAGCCCTGCCGGAGAGAGGCCAAAGAAACTACCGAGACATGGCGAGGGAGAGACGAAGGCCTTCACACGCCCGAGAAAAACTCAGAGACACGAACTCAACGCAGATCTGGACGAAAGTCAACAAACCCAGGATAGATGCGTCGAATCCGAAAGGCAGAAAACCCAAGATAGATGCGTCGAATCCGAAAGTCAACAAACCACCTCGAACTTGGTCAAGCCAAACAGAAGAGCCACCCTCACCACAGGTCTTGAATCTCTCACGGACAAAAACCGAGCGTCAGAGAGGAGCCTGAGATTCTCACGAATCCAGTATGCAACCACCTACGAACCAAACACTAACAGGTACTAAGCACGGCTAGAATACCCCCACGAACAGAATAATGACCACGAACGGATTAAAACCACTCAGGCCCTGCTGATCAGCTCCGTCGATTCAAACCAAATAATAGCCACGAACAGATTAATAACCACCCTTGAACTGCCGATCCGCACAGTCACAAACAACGGCCAGAATAATAACCACGAACAGAAACCCACCTCAGCACTGGCTACGAGCAGATCTTGAACCCCAAGCCGACAAATCTCGAACATGCGTAGCTTGAAAACCACAGGAGCCCAGACCAGAAACCTTAAAACCCACAGCCAAGAAGCATCAACTGAGAATGATACCACGGACAGCAACCTACGACTAGAAACCTTCTACCAAGCAAAAACCTTCGAACAGAAGCCTTTGACCCCGAGCTGAAACCCACGAACTGAAACCTTTGGTCACTGACAGAAAACCACGGCCAGAAACCACGGCCAGAAAACCTTGGGACAGAAACTTCAAGGCAAAGCTGCTCACGAACCACCAGAAACCCACGTCCAGAACACTCGACCAGCTCCCACGTCCAGAACCCACGGTCAGAAAAGACGATGCTCATGTACTTGAACACACACAAACGGTGCTCTCAAACAGAAGACCTTCGAGTAGAAACTTCAGCACCCATGAACGATGCTCACGAACTTGAACACAAAACCACCACCTGTGCCCAATGGGTAGGAGAACGCACTAACAGCCACTTCACGAACCTTGGTAACCCACGAACAATGCCTTCACAGATCTTGATACCCCATGAACGAAATCACCCAGCTAGATCGGACGCTTGACGATAATCAGCTAAACACCACAGCAACGATGCATCCGCGAACAGAAGCCCACTGCTCCGAACAGAAACCCACTGCCGGTGAAGAAGCCCACAGCTACGAACCACTGCTACCGGAAGAAGAAACCTCTCCAGCAACTAGCTGCCGAAGAAGAAACACAGTCGCCGGCGAAGAAGAAACACAGTCGCCGGCGAGCCACAGGTGACCCCTTGCTGCAACTTACCAGAACCTTGCTTGCCGGTGACCCCTACACGACCCCTTGCTGCAACTTACCAGAACCTTGCTCCTCACAGCCACGTACAATGACGACCTCACAGCCCAGAGCATGCACACCACGACCACGAACAAGCACACAACGAACGAAGAAAGCCACGGCCGGCAGTATGCCGGCGAGAGCCCTCCAAAGTCGCCGCCCAAGTCGCCCTAGCTCCAAAGTCGCCCAAGTTGCCCTAGCTCCCTAAATTGAAATGAGCAGAATCAAAAAAATTGTTCATAGCAAGATTCGAACCTTGTCCAACAGGCTGAAAACCTATCTCTTTAACCACTAGGACAGATCAACTTCTTAGATTCCCAAGCATGCACAATCTGAGGATACGAGTACTGATAATCCGAATAGCAGTTCCCTGGATACTCCTTCAGAACGAAAATGAAAATCCGTGAGACGGAAGACCCAGGATATATTCCCACGAACTCAGTAATCCCAACAGCAGCACGAACACAGCAAACGAGCACTAATCCACGAACAGAAACACTGCCTTCACTTCACTTCACTGCCGGAAGAACTTCCTCACGAGCACGAATCAGAATGCCTTCACTTCACTGCCAACTTCACTGCCTTAATGCCGTCACTGCCTTCACGCCCTTCACTGCCTTCACTGCACTTCACTCTTGACTTCACGAACACAATCACAGGTTACTGATGAAGCTTCACAAACTCCCACACTCACGGACAGAGAGCAGCAACAGGATAAAACACGACCAGAAAAATGGTCGCCTCACGAATCAGCTCCCACATGCGATAACGAACTGAGCGCACACGATCAGAGGCCACAAGAAGCACATGCGACCAGAAAGAAACCACGAACCGGAGAAAGACGCCTCACGAACGGACGGAGATGGGGATGGTGGATGGAGATGGGAATGGGAGCCCAACTTGGTGTTTGAACGAACTCAATTGACATGCATTCCAATTTGGATTAAATTATTTAATGTTCCCTTGGAGCTGTGGACTCCCAACGGCTTGAGCTTCATTGCCAGTGGGGTTGGCAAGCCTTTGTTCCTTGATGAGCAGACGGAGAAAAGGATGAAACTAGGCTATGCTCGAGTTTGTGTTGAGATTGATACCAGGAGTTCATTTCCGGAGAAGATTCACATGGAATATGGGGTGGACAACCTATTGACATCAGAGATTAGGGTGGAGTATGGGTGGAAGCCTCCAAGGTGTGGCTTGTGTGACGTATTTGGCCATACAGAGAATCGATGCAGTAGGGTTAGAGCAAGAGTATGGAAACCTACTGGAAGGGTTTTTGAATCTATTTCTGAAATGTCTGAGGTTTCCGTGGAGGAGCCTAGTGGCATTAATGATGTTGTGAATGAAAATGGAGCTACACCTAATGGGGTGAATCCTAATGATATAGGCAACGGGTCTATCTTGCACAATGAATGGAGATGCATGTCCAAGGGCAAGGAGGTGTGCGTGGAGGATGGTAGCCCGGAGCTAAGGAAGGTATCATCAGAGGGGAGGACAAAGGATATGGATAGGTATCCTGGAGAATGCATGATTAATGAGCAGCGTCCGGATCTGATTGAGGGTGTCATGGTTAGGGAAGCCTCGTTGGGGGACCTTGCATCTAATAAGTTTCTACTTTTGAGTGATGAGATTGTCCCTAGCATTGACAGTAGTTCCTCATCAAAAAAGCAAAGAAGGAAGCACAGGCGGAGATTATTGGTTGATGAAATTGCCATGAGGGAGGCTGGTAAGAAGAATGCGGCTGTTGGAATTGGGTCAGAGGGAATCTGTGGGGGTCAAGGTAGCAAGACCCTTCCATGTTTAAAGTAGCTACATGGAATATTAGGGGTCTTAACGACCCCCCCAAGCAGAGGGAAGTCAGGAGGTTGGTTTCCAGTCAGAAGCTGTGTATCCTTTGCTTGGTGGAGACTAAGGTGAGGAGGGTGAATGCTGAGTTTGTGAAGAATGTTATTTGTCCAGATTGGGGGTGGATTGAGAATTATGACCAGGCTCTAAAGGGTTGTATATGGGTTTGTTTTAATCCAGCAGTGATCAAGGTGGCTAAAGTTTTTGGGTCGCATCAGGTTGTGCATTGTTATGTGGAGATTTCAATGTGGGCTAAGGATTGCTTCATATCATTTGTGTATGGTGATAATAATGCTTATGTGAGGAGAGCTCTGTGGAGAGATTTGAAGCATCTATCTTCAGATAAGGCGTGGTTACTTATGGGTGACTTCAACTGTGTCCAAAAGGAGTCTGATAAAATTGGGGGCAGATAGATTAATAGGGCTGCTGTTACTGAGTTCAATAGGTGTGTTGAAGAGTGTTATTTGATGGAGATGGGGTATAAGGGGTTTGTCTACACCTGGAGTAACATGAGTGATGGTACGAGTAGAATCTCATGTAAGCTGGATAGATCATTCGTTAACTTGCAATGGCTACACTATTTTAATGCTTCAGAGATTGAATTCTTAGCCCCAGGTATTTCGGATCATCGTCCTTTGGTGGTGACAGTGTGCCCTGATTTTATGAAACAGAACAGGCCATTTAAGTTTTTTAACTTCTGGACTGGAAAGGATGAGTTTATTCCAATGATTGAGGGAGTGTGGAGGAACTCTGTTCTGGGCTCTCCTATGTTTAATCTGGTGCACAAACTGAGGAAGGCGAAAGCACTTTTAAAGGTATGGAGCGGGAGTGAAAGGTTCTCTCAAATCTCAAGGAGAATGGATGAGTTGAGAAACAAGCTTGAGCAATGCCAGAAGGAGTTGCAGGTACGACCCACTAATCATGTGCTTTGTTCATTGGAGAGGAGATGGAGAGTGGATTTGGCCATGCTCCTTAAGGACGAAGAAGCTCAAATTAGACAGAAGTCACGTATCCAATGGTTGAAAGAGGGTAACCAAAACACACAATTTTTCATGAATTCACTAAAGGTGAGACAGTCCATGAATAAGATTATTTCTTTGGCAAATGATGAAGGGGATCTGATGACAAACCAGGAGCTTATTAGAAGGTATATTGTTGATCACTTCCAATGTGTGTTGGGAGCTAGTGCTACTAGAAGGGAGGCCGGTCATGGTGTCTTTGAAAGAACTTTATCTAGTGACCAAGTAAGAAGATTGAACGGACAATGTTTTTACTCAAGGATGATAAAGCTCCGGGGCCAGACGGATTTACAGCTTGCTTCTTCAAGAAAGCATGGAAAGTGGTAGGTAAGGATGTCATTGCTGCTATCAGATCGTTCTTTTCTTCTGGGAGGTTACTTAAACAGATGAATCACTAATTGATCACGTTCGTACCAAAGAAAGGTAAGCCTTCTTCTATTGGTGAATTTCGGCCTATTTCTTGTGTTAACACGATCTATAAGTGCATATCGAAGTTGTTGGCAAATAGGCTTAAGGAGGTGGTGGGTGGTTTGGTAGGCCATTACCAAACGGCCTTTATTCCAGGAAGAAGAATGGTTGATAATATTCTTATTACCCATGAATTGCTCAAAGACTACCATCTGAATAGGGGTACGCCAAGATGTGCGTTTAAGGTTTTTTTTTTTTTTGGAAAGTAAGTCCAAATATGTATTAGAAAAAAAATATGTACAATGATCGCTCAAACAGCGTTGGAGTTACGCACAAAAGGGGAAACAAACATGGCCTCAACGAACTAAGACCAAAGCAAAATAACAAAGCACTCAAAAGCCTTACACAAAAGGCTCTCAAAATGACTTAAACAAAATTAGGGGTAATCTCCCAATTTGCAAAGAACCTTCTATTGGCGCTGTTGTCCTCCACAGCTTCTTGTGGTTGGCCGAACCTCATTCTAATATCCGCAATGATTGTCTTAAGAAGTGCATCAGCTGGAGTTGCTTTGCTTTGAGGTTGATATAAAAAAGGCATATGACTTAGTTTACTGGGGATGTGTGGAAGAGGTGTTAAATGGGTATGGATTTCCAGCAAGGTTTACTTCATGGATTGTGGAGTGCATCACTACGGCATCGTACTCTGTTATGGTGAATGGTAGTATGGAGGGCTTCTTCAAAGGTCAGAGAGGACTTCGGCAAGGTGATCCCATATTGCCTTACTTGTTTGTCATGCTTATGGAAGTATTTGATGGTGTCTTGAAGGATCATACACGTGAATGATTTCGATTGCATCCCAGATGCTCGCACCCACTTATTAAGCAACTATGTTTTGCGGATGACCTTTTCATATTTTCCTATGGGGACGTGAGGTCTGTACAGTGTATAGCACATGCGTTAAGCAAGTTTGAGAGCATATCTGGTTTGTCAGTTAATAAAGACAAGAGTGAGGTTTTCATGGTTGCTTTCCCAGATCAAATAAGACATGAGATTATCCAGCTATTAGGTTTCAAGGAAGGCACCATACCAATGAGATACTTGGGAGTTCCACTCTTATCATCTAGGCTGTCGGCAAAGGATTGTGAACCATTGATACAGAAGGTGCAAGCTCATGTGGCTTCATGGAGGGGTAAGGCGTTGTCATATGCTGGTAGACTAATGCTTATCAGGTCAGTGTTGTTCTCTTTGACTGTTAATTGGTTGTCGGTGTTCATCCTCCCTAAGGAAGTGATTTATAAGCTGGAAAGATTGTGTAGACAGTTCCTTTGGGCAGGTGCAGGTAATGAGAGGAAAGCAAGCAAGGTTAAGTGGGAGCATGTGTGTGCTCCTAAAAGCCAAGGTGGCCTAGGGCTGGTGAGCTTGCACTTGTGGAACAAATGTGCGACATTGAGACAGGCGTGGCTGGTGGCAAGTAGAGCCAATAACCTGTGGGTAGCATGGGTGAATAGAAACTTGCTTCGGGGAAGGAACTTTTGGGTGGTCCAGATCCCTTCGGCTCCATCCTGGGTGTGGAGGAAGATTTTGAAGTCAAGGCCTGTGGCTAGTACTTTCATCAAGCACAGAATTAATAATGGGAGGAATACGTCATTGTGGTATGATAACTGGCACCCAGTAGGTCTGCTTGCTCAGATGTATGGTACACGGTTGATTTATGATTCCGGGCTTCCGGCGGCAGCTACAGTGAGTGATATTCGAGAAGGGGAAGAGTGGAACCTACCAGTGGCGGTGTCGGCTGACCTTCTTGAGGTGTGGGCGAGAATCCATGAAGTACAAACTCCTTGTGCAGGTGAAGAGGATAGGATCATGTGGACGACATCGGATACAGGCTTGTTTCATCTTAGTAGCACTTATATGAAGCTTGATACTGGACGTCCAGGAGTGAGTTGGAGTGGGTTGGTGTGGTTTCCAAATAATATTCCCAGGCAAGCTTTCATACTTTGGATGGCTATCCGGCTGGCTTTACTAACCAAGGATAAGCTACTGAAGTGGGGTCTTTCCTATGGGACGGTGTGTGTACTGTGTAGGAGGGGGGATGAGACTATTCAACATTTGTTCTTTGAGTGCAGCTTCTAAAGCCATATGGAGGCAGCTGATGAGAAGAAACTGCTTGCGTAATCCAAGCTTGCCATGGGAGGCTTTGATCCAGTGGGGCTCATCAAATTGGGTATCTAATAACCCGATTAATCTTATTAGGCAGCTTTCACTAGCAGCGGCTGTGTACCACGTTTGGAATGAGAGAAATAGACGGATCTTCAAGAATTCGGCTCTTCCTCATGGGGATGTGTGTAAGTTCATTTATCAGGATGTACTCTGTCGTTTACATGATACTAGTGGTGTACTTAAGGATAACGATGTCCATAGGCAGGTGGTTAATAATTGGGGTCTTAATTGGTCATTGGTTTGAGTAGGGATTGTGGGTTTTGCCATGATGTAACTTGTGTGGCCTGTTTAGGGCTTTGTCTGTCGTTGCGGTTGGGTTGGGTGATGTGAGCACCCCTTCTTTGTACATATTGGCTATTTCTCTCTAATGGAACTTACTTAATTTCCAAAAAAAAAAAAACGCCTTGGAGGAGAACAATAGGTAGGAGCATTTGGCAAATAAAGCCTCCTACTTCAGCAACTTGGGTATGGAATAAGATTCTGAAAAGTCGGGAAAAGGCCATGGATTTCATCAAGCATGAGATTGGGAACGGATTGCAGACTAGCCTTTGGTGGGATAACTGGCACCCCAAAGGCATGCTCTTGAGGATCTATGGTGAGAGAATGAGATATGATGCGGGACTTCCTCTCAATGCCCCGGTTGCAGCCATCATCCACCAGAATTCGTGGCAGCCCCCTATTGCTCAAAGTTATGACCTCCTTGAAGCCTGGGATGACCTCCTCAATCTCCCAAATCCTGACCAAAGCAAAACTGACAGGGTCTTTTGGCGACTGACCGCTTCAGGTATGTTCTCCATCAAGTCTGCTTACAAAGCATTGAGAATAATGAACCAAAATGTTCCATGGAGTAACATCGTGTGGTTTAAGGGGTGCATCCCAAGGCATGCTTTCATCCTTTGGCTATCTATTCATCACCGTCTCTTGACTCAAGATAGACTTCTCAGAATGAATGTCATCAACACCTCGAGGTGTGTCCTTTGCCAAAAAAGCATTGAAGATTTGAACCACCTTTTCTTCCAGTGTGAGTATTCTGCAGCCGTATGGTCCGATATCATGAAGAGAAATTGTGTTTCAGTCAAGCCAAACCAATGGTCATTAATCATCAATTGGGCTTGCTCTTATTGGAAAGGGAAAGAGCTCTAGCATACAATTGGGAAATCTTCTTTAGCAGCGATGACATATCACCTCTGGAGAGAAAGAAATGCAAGACTCTTTCAAAACAAAGCCTCACCACCTGATCTACTCCTGAAGGTGATCACTACAGATATCAAGATGAAGTTTGGTCTATCTACAGAAATCGTGAAGGATAACAGGCTAAATAGAATGTTTTTCTCAAATTGGGAGATTACTCCTACATTTGTGTAGTAGGCGTGTATTCCTCTCGTTTTAGTTGGGTCTGCGTACCCCATGTTCCTTGTTGTTTCTCCTAGGCTTCTCGTCTCGTAGGGTGCCTACGTTTGTTCGGGCTTCATTGTAACTACCATTTTATTAATTATACTTGGACTCACTTTCCAAAAAAAAAAAAAGTTGCTGTTGGTGTTGGGAGGAGCTGCTCCAGCAACTGAGTTGTTTCAAGGAGGTTCAAGTACACCACACCAAGGTCATTTGACCCCAAGGTAAGATTTCTCATGACATTTCATTCCATATATGTAAAAATGAGTATGTTTTTTTTTTGGAAATTAAGTCCAAATTTGTATTATCAAACAAAGATTTACAATATGACCATCACACAAGAGCTACAAGAGCTACATTCGCCTCTTATAATGGAAGGAGGCTTACAAAAGCACTAGACAAAAAGGAAAAAGACCTTAAAATCACATCGTCCAAGATGGATGAATGTCCCAATTCCAACATATTTCACGATGCCTAGGGGTGTCTTTTAGTACATGGTCCTTATTATAGCACTTGCCTTTGACATCCCTATCAATCCACTCCACTGTTTCCTCAACGGTAGATGCCTTGTTTTGGAAAGATCTCATATTTCTTTCTCTCCATATGTGGTAAACCATTGCAGCAAAGGAGCACTTCCTTACGATGGTTATGAGGTCCCTACCTCCAAGCACACGAGTGGCCCACTCCACCAAGCCGTCCCAAGGGCCAACACTCTTATTAACACAGTTTTTTCTCATGATATTCCTCCAGACTTCCTTCGAGTATAAACACTCAAAGAATAAATGGTTTATGTCTTCCATGTGACACTGGCATAGAACACACGTACTGGTCTGAATAATTGAGTGTTTTACTAGCCAATCCTTCGTTGGAAGCCTCTTATGAATAGCAACCCACAACATGAATGCATGTCTAGGGATATTACCTTTAAACCATACCAGTTTCCTCCATGGGGCTGGAGCACAAGATTCACGCAAGTCAGAGTACATGCTTTTGATGGAGAACATCCCAGAGGAGGAAGGGAGCCAACAATTTTATCATCCTTACTTGGGTTTGGTCGTTGCAGGGTTTGAAGCTCATCCCACACTTCATCAAGAGCATGTGTCCTAGCTGGGGGAACACTCCATGAATCGCCATTGATGATTTCCACCACCCTTGCATTGGCTGAAAGCCCTGAGTCATAGATGATTCTATCTCCATACCTTCCATACAAAGACCCAAATGGGTGCCAGTTATCAAACCAAAGCCATGCTTTCTCTCCATTTCCAATTTTATACTTCATGCGATGAAAGATAATATCCCTAAACTTGAGAATTTTACGCCAAGACCAAGAGGATGAGCTAGGGACATTGACTTGCCAAATACTTCGCCCCTTCAACCTGGTTTCCTTCATCCATGTTACCCAGAGTGACTCGTCTTCAGTACTAAGCCTCCAAAGGAGCTGAGCTATGGCTGCCTTATTCCACAAGGTAATATCAATGATTCCTAAGCCCCCTTCATCGGTCGGTTTACATACAATCCCCCAGCTTAAGGGTATTAACTCCAAGCACAGGAGTGGCCCACAACATGTTATAAGCATGTTGTGGCATTTTTCACTACTAGCATGTTGTTCTCTTCATTTCTAGCATGTTAGTGTCTATCCTCTCCACTTTTCCTCTTCATGTTGAGCATGGAAGTCCCCATGGTAAGGGGGAAGTGAAGAACAAGCTAGCCTCTTGATGTAATCTTCGGACATTTAACACCAAGACCACCATTCATAACACTGTACTCGCAGTAAGAAAGGATTGCGATGAATTCTTCTGAGGTACCAACTCCGTCATCCCCACAGCAAGGGGTTGAAGAACAACCGGTCATAATGGATCTAAACCAACGAGTGGCCATGATGCACGCCACAAGGATTCAAATACCAAAAATCCAGCAGGAGCAACCCCCTCAACCAACACTAATGGCAGCACATCCGCCATCGCAAGATACTCTGTTCCCATGTTCAGTGGTAGATCCCATCCATCCTCCACAACAGGAACCATTTGTGCCTGTCCAACTGAGGCAGAAAGAGCAAGACCAGAATAGGGCACGAAAGGCCCAGCTTGAAGAAATATTGGCAGCAATGAAGGAAGACAATAAGGCTCGAATGGCCACAATGAAAGAAGATCTCTTGAAGCAACTCCAGCCCAACCCAATGCAGGATGAAACCACTCTAGAGAGCATGTGCTTCTTCCAGACATTCAACTTCCAGCAAAATTCCAATGTCATGAACTGCATAGTTTCGACGGCACTGGCTGTCGTTTTTTTTTTTTTTTGGAAAAGGTAAGAAGATGTATAAATTAAATAAAGAAAGAAAATGATAAGTACAAGGCAGCCCAACCCCCAAAAGGAGGAGAGGGGGCAAAAGCAATCAAAGGAAGTTTACATTAAGGCCCCATAAATGGCAAATAGATCTATTACGTGGGGTGTCCTTGAGCACTTGCTTCAAACCCGCTGCTTTCCCTCTAACGTCCATAAGGATGAGGGAAATCAAGTCAGTATAGGCCATTGCCTTGTTTTGGAAGATCCGTCTGTTTCGCTCCCGCCATATGTGGTAAACCATGGCAGCCAAAGAAGTTCTTTTCAACCAAGCAATAACACTTTTACCCACCAAGCTATGAGAAGCCCATAGAACAGTTTGGTTCCATGAAGTAGGAGTCCTATGCACATTATTGTAGCTCATCACCATCCTCCAAATGGATCTAGAGTAGGCACACGAGAAAAGTAAATGATTGAGGTCCTCATTGCTTGAACGGCAAAAGACACAGGAGGAGGAGTTTAAGACATGTCGTTGCTGCAGCACATCTTGGGTAAGAAGCTTATTGTTCAAGGCAAGCCACAAGATGAAGGCATGTCTGGGAATGTGATCCGAGAACCATACCAAGCATGACCAAGGGACCTTTGGGGCTTGAGATCTGAGCGCATGATAAGCACTCTTCAAGGAGAACTGAGAAGAAGCAAGGGGAATCCAGGTTACCTTATCAGGGAGAGCAGAGTTAGGCTTGGGAAGGTGTCGAAGGCCGCCCCATGCTTCCAAGAGATCATGGGATTGAGCAACAGGAGGATCCCATTCTCCATCGAGTACAATGGAGGAGACCTTAGCATCTTTAGATAGACCAGAGTCGTATATGATCCGTTCACCATACTTGCTAAACAAGGAACCAAATGGGTGCCAGTTGTCGAACCATAAGGATGAGCTTCTACCATCTCTGACTGTAACCTTAATGAGGTTATAAACCTTTCCTCTCAAGCTGAGAATCTTGCGCCAAATCCATGAAGGTTGAATGGGAACCTGTATTTGCCAAATGCTCCTACCCTTCAAGGCAGTCTCAGAAATCCAGGAGAACCATAATGATTGATCAGCAGTAGCTATACGCCAGGGATATTTAGTGATTGCAGCTTTGTTCCACAGGTGAATATCAAGGATGCCCACGCCCCCCTCATCCTTAGGAGTGCAAACAGCACTCCATTTGATGGGAACAATTTTCTTAGTGAGATCAGGGCCTGACCAGAGGAACCTCCTACAAAGTCTTTCAATCTCATAAAGAACCTGCTTTGGGAGCAAGAAGGTAGTGAGCCAGTGAACAGCAGTAGAGAAAAGGACAGCTCTTACCAATTGGACTCACCTTCATAAGACAAGGATCTGGCCTTCCAGGATTGTATCCTAGATTTTGATTTTGAGGATAAGAGGTTCACAATCAGCAACCTTTAGCTTTGAAGATAGAAGGGGGACGCCCAAGTACTTGACCGGCAAGTGACCCATTTCCACTTCATAAGTAGTAGTGACAAACTGCTGGATGTCAGTAGGAACCCCACAAAAGAAAATCTTAGTTTTAGATCTGTTCATGCAAAGGCCTGAAATGCAACCAAATTCCTCAAAGCTAGCAAAAATAGTGTTGATAGACAGGACATCCCCTTTAGAGAAAACCATAAGATCATCCGCAAAACACAACGCTCTCAAGCCTAGCTTGGCACACTTTGGATGGAAATGGAAGCCTTGTGGGGAGTTCTTAGCAAGAATAGCGTGGAACAGCTCCATAACAAGCACAAAGAGATAGGGGGACAAAGGGTCTCCTTGCCTCAACCCTCTTGTTCCCTTAAAAAAACCTGCCAAAACACCATTCATGTTTAGAGAAAAAGAAGGAGTCGAGATGCACGCCATTACCCACTTAATGAAGATTTCTGGAACCCCCATAGCTCTCAACAAGGGCGGTAATGTATCCCACTTGACCGAGTCAAAAGCTTTCATGATATCAACCTTGATGGCACACCGTGGGCTACCACGATTAAGATGGTAATTATGAAGGAGGTCTTGAGTGATTAGGATATTGTCGGAGATCTTTCTTCCAGGGATGAAGGCACTTTGATAGTCCCCAACGAGATCTGCAATAACCTTCCGAAGTCTATTGGCCAATAACTTGGAGATGCACTTGTATACTGTATTGACACAAGAGATGGGACGATAGTCACCAATGGTAGTAGAAGGGCTGACACACTTGGGCACAAGGGTGATGATGGTGTTGTTTAGCTGCCTTAGGAGCATCCCTGAAACGAAGAAACTTCTGATAGCCTCAGTTGTCCTTACCCACAATATGCCAAGCTTCCTTGAAGAACAAAGGAGTAAAACCATCCAGTCCCGGCGCCTTGTTATCCTTGAGTTTAAACATCACATCCTTGATCTCTTGATCAGTAATCTCCTTACTAAGCTCACTGACCTGAAGATCATCAAGCTTCCTAGATATGAGGTGATCAAATCTAGGAGTGCTGCCAGCCATATGATTACCACCCAAAAGTGTACTGTAGTGGGCCACGAACATGCTCTTCACTTCGCCCCAATCAGTAACCTTCCTTGAGCTATCATCATAGATTGAAAGAATCTTATTATGCGCCCTTCTAGATAACAATGCTTTATGGAAAAAAGCTGTATTTGCATCCCCTTCGACAAGCCATTGAATACGAGATTTCTGCCTTACTTGAGCCTCCACGTCTGCAGCTGCCCTAGCCAGTTTCTGAGATAGAAGTTTCCCTTTGGCCGCCAAGCTAGCATTGCTTGGGTTGGCAAATAAGTCCGCCTGGCAGGAATGCAACTCATCCCTGTACACCTTGAGTCTATAGTCAAGGTCCCTGAACTTGTCCTTGCTCCATACCTTAAGAGCAGCCTTAACCGCCTTAAGTTTCTGCACTAGTGAGAACATGGGGGAACCAGCAAAATGGGCAGACCATGCATCAGCAACAATAGGAAGGAACTCAACATGCTTGCACCAAAAATTAAAGAACTTGAAAGGTCTAGGGCCATAAAAAACATCAGGAAGTATGTTGATAATGGCAGGGCAGTGATCCGAGATATTTGGAGGGAGGAAATCAACTTCTGCAGCTGGAAATTCCTGCAACCATGGAAGGTTAACCAAGACTCTGTCCAACTTACATAAAATCAAATTGCTTCCTGAGCTGCTATTGCTCCAAGTGTGAAGGAAACCTTTTTGCTTAAGGTCAAATAAAGAGGCATCTTCAATAAAAGAATTTAGGTCCTTAGAAGCCTGTGTGTGGATACGATTACCTCCAATCTTCTCACTGGAGAAGCAAACACAATTAAAGTCCCCCATTACCACCCATGGCTGAGGGGAGGAATACAGGCGGAGATCATACCATAAGGATCTTCTAGTTAAATAGTTGTTCGAAGCATAACAAAAAGGAAGCTTGGCATTGCTTGAGTGACTCGGCAAAAACAATCTGGCAATGGATAACCTGATCAGAGATGAAGATTGGGTGCACTTGAAGCTTGGTTGGCTCCCAACATACCCATATCCTTCCTTTAAGAGCACTTGAGTAGTTGTTTAATGAGCCCCATTGGGGACAAATGTTCGCCAGGACAGAGGACATATTTATCTAGCGCACTCTGGTCTCAACCATACAAAACAAGGATAGTTTATCTTTGACAATGAGGTTCCTAACCTCAAGTTGCTTGGCAGGGTCGTTCAACCCTCTCACGTTCCACATGGTCCAACTAATCATGGAGAGAAAGGTTGTGAGGAGCACTGTCACTTGCATTGAGCTGCAAGGGCTTGGAAGAGGCCTTCAGCTTTGCATCTCTCATGGCAATCTCGTCCACAAGTATGCCTCTCTTCTTTTTCTTTTTAGCCTTACTTTGACTACTGCTGCCAGAAGGGGATGGGGATGGGCTATCCGTGTCCTCAACAAGGTTGAGAATGGTGAATTTGTTATGGTTCATGCCGGGAGTTGCATCAAGAGAGGCCTTACTAACCTCTTGGGGCTCGGGCATTGAAGAGGTGTCATTGTTCTCACCATGAGCTGTGCTACCATTGCTTTGATTGAGACGTCCAAGATCATCATAATCCATGCAACCTGCTGGTGAGTTGGGGAGCATGGAGACAACCCCAACACCGCCACTAGAGACACCATGGTTACCATCACCTCTAGATGGGGAGCTTGGCAATTTCCTTTTCCTTTGGCTTGAACAACACGCCATTGTTCCTCTCCGACCATCGGTGAAGCCCTTCTTTGAGGAGAAGGAACACTTTCACGCTGAACCGTGGCACATGGGTCATTGACAAGGACCTCGTCACCTTCATTAGACATATTGCCATCCAGGGTAGTAGCATTAGCCTCCTTCATCTTCATGGCTTTGCCACTTTTACATTGCTTATCAGAATGTCCAAAAGTTTGACAAAAGCTACAGCAAGAGGGTCTCCATGTGTATTCAACATCAATTTGAAGGTGGTCAATTGGGTTAGAGGAATCACCATTAGTGTTAAGGAAGATACAAGTTGGGAACGGGCTGCCAACATCCATTTCCACACAAATCTTTGCAAAGCTAAGTCTAGATTGATTCTCCGTTTGCCTATCAAGGATCATCGGTTTACCAATTCCACTGGCAATGAAGCTAAGACCCTCCGGGGTCCAGTATTCCATTGGAACATTGAACAACTTTATCTACACCGGGACCTTACTAAGACGCTCCTTTACAAATTGCATGTTCGGTTCCCACTCACGTAGGACAAGCAGGCGACCAGCAAAGTGCCACGGCGCTCCATGGAGGACCTTCTCACGAGTTAAAGCACCCCCAAACTTGAAGATATAGAAGCCATTATCAGTTCCGGAAACTTGGACTGAACCCAGCTTACCCCAAAGACGCTCTGCCAAGCTTCTTACAACCGGAAAAGGCAAATTTTTGTCAAGGAAGTAGCCTACAAGACTACCCTCCCAATGCTTGATGCCATCTTGGACTACATGAGGAGGCGGAGAAACAATAATTTTGCCATTGACAATCTGAGGTTCAGCATAGGAGAGCTTACATCTTGCTCTATTATTAGAGCTAAAGAGACCGGACCAGGTCTTAGGCCCATGCGGGTCCAAGCCCAAATGAGAGTCGTCATTACCCGGAGAAGGCACCTGGGTTGGAGCACGAACAGTAGGCACCTGTGGTGGAGCACAAACAGAAGGCAGCTGAGTTGGAGCACATACAGGCGGATCCACATGGGCAGCAGAATGCACATGGGAGACATACGATTGGGGAACACCAACTGTACATGCAGTAGGAACCACAGGGGCAGCAGGAGACGGCAGGGGGGGATAGTCGCTGACCCGACCCAAGGTGCTTGCATGGGCACTATTCTCAGCAACTAGCAGTGCTGGTACGAGATTATCAGGAGCCGTCGGAACCAAAACAGGAAAATTTGCAGTCCCAGGAAGCGGAACAGCAGGCACTGAAGCAGCAGACACTGAAATAGGCAGGGTGACATGGTCAGCGCCTGCACCTGCAAGAAGCAGGTCAGACGCCGACGGCAAGGGCGCAGCCGGTAGGCCTGGAGAAAAGTTATCAGAGGCCACTGGAGGACCAATAGCAAGGGCCACCGGAGAGACCATGAGCGCCAGCAATCAAAGACTCGGAAGGTCCCAAATAAACGGAAGCAGCGAACAGTACCAACGAGCAAGAACCTGCAAGCCCAGGAGCTACGGCAACAGCCGTGTCGAGGTGTCTGGACACATATTGTGAGAAGTTGCAAGGAGGAGAAGAACCATTCTAGGATGAGGTATCCAAGAGGGCGATGTAGTACTCTTCAAAAGCTTTCTTTAGAGAATTCCACTCTGAAATTTTATTACCTTCATCATCATAAATGCGATCGTATGTTAGCATTTGATACACCTGCGATCGTATGTTAGCGACATGTGCCAATATGCGAAGGATGAAAAGATAATGGTTCAATTCTTCCAGAGATCTTTAACTGAGGCAGCATATTCTTGGTTCCTAAGTTTGGATAAGCAGAAGGTTAAGACATGGAATGACTTCGCCGCCGTGTTCTTCCAGCAATACCGCTTAAATAGCCAAATGGCTCAAACCTGAGTAGAATTGCAGAGATTGTCAAAGAGGAATAGCGAGTCTGTGAGAGACTACGCTAAAAGATGGATGGAATTAGCCAACGTGGTACAACCCCCTTTTCTTGAACAAGAGCGGACTTCCTTGTTCATATCCTCGCTGGGACAACCATACTTTTTTTTTTTTTGGAAGGTAAGTCCAAAGAATTTATTAATGAAGATAATTACAGTGAGGTGAAAACAAACCGCCTCATAAAAAGTGGCTAACAAGAGCAAACACAAGCTAACACCCCTTGTGCTCCCACTAGGGTGGGAGCACATTACAAGAAGAACCCAAACATCATCTTACAAGGTCCCAATTCAAGCCCCAATGAGCGAGAAGGTGGCGGTGAAGAGGGGAATCTGGTAGAACTGCACGTTCCAAATTGGCCTTGCCTTGAACATCCGTGACAATGATGGAACACAACAACTCCCATGGCATGTAACTATTCTTGAACACCCTTCCATAGTTCCCTTATGCAAAGAAGAGCACGGAACAGTATCCTCAGTGTTTACACTGATGACAACTCAAAGGTGGAAGACCCCCAACAGGTTAATGATGTTTTTTCTAGCTATTACCAGCAGCTCTTGAATGTGGATATCACCACTGATACGAGTGCCCATTTTCCTGAGTTTTTTAGAAAGCTCAATTCTGGCCAATATGAGGATTTACAAAAGGAGGTCTCAAACGATGAAATCAAGCAAACCTTATTTTCCCTTAGGATGACAAAGCTCCTGGTCCTGATGGGTTTACAGCTCTTTTCTTCAAAAAGGCTTGGGACATTGTGGGAAATGACTGCATCAATGCCATTAAGAGCTTCTTTCAATCATGTAAATTACTGAAGCAGGTTAATGCAACAGCAATTACCTTGGTCTCGAAAGGTGTGAATCCATCTAAGGTGGGGGACTTCAGACCAATCTCGTGTGTTAACACACTTTACAAATGCATCTCTAAAATCATGGCCAACAGAATGAAGAATGTGATCGTTGATCTCGTAGGAGACTATCAATCTGCTTTTATTCCAGGAAGGAGTATAGCAAACAACATACTTCTCTCTCATGAGCTTCTTCATTCCTACCACTTGAAGTGGCCACACCAGAATTGTGCTTTGAAAGTTGACTTAAGGAAAGCATTTGATACTGTGGCTTGGAGCAGTATTGCAGCAACTCTCAAAGGTATGAATTTTCCACCCAGGTTTATTGCTTGGATTATGGAATGTGTTTCAACTCCTTCCTTCTCTCTCATGATAAATGGAAACATGGTGGGTTTCTTCCAAAGCAAGAGGGGTATTCGGCAGGGTGACCCAATCTCTCCATATATTTTTGTTCTAATCATGGAATTGTTCTACCTGATCTTGGAGAGAAGCACTGCCCAAGGATTTAGACATCACTATAGGTGCCGAGATACCAACACCAAAATCCTTTGCTTTGCGGATGACTTATTCCTCTTTGCCCATGGTGATCCTGTATCTGTGGGATGACTCACATCAGCCTTGCAGCATTTTGAGCTAGTTTCAGGTCTCCAGGTTAACAAGGAAAAAAGCTGTATTTTTGTGAGTGGAGTTGATCATACTCTGAGAAGCTCCCTTGCTCAAATAACTGGGTTCTAGGAGGCCACGTTACCTGTGAGATATCTAGGGTTACCCCTTCTCTCTACTAAGCTATCAAAGAGGGACTGTGAACCTCTCATAAACCATGTTATGGCTAAAGCCCAATCTTGGAAAGGGAGATGTTTAACCTATGTAGGCAGGTTGCTTTTTTTTTTTTTTGGAAGGTAAGTCCAAAGTGATATATTAAAATAAAGATATGTACAATGACAAGTCAAACAAAATAACCCAATGTGCTCCTTAATATATCAGGGCACATGACAAGAACACAAGAGGATACCAAATTACCCAATCATCACCTTACAAGTTCCCACTCTAAATCCCACCTATGAACAAGATGGCGGTGGAGGGGGGAGTCAGGTAGAGCCACACGCTTCAAGTTAGCTTTCCCTCTAACATCCAAAGCAATTAGCAACCCCAAATCTTCCCATGGCATATAACAATTTCTGAATACCCTTCTGTTTCTTTCCCTCCAGATGTGGTAGACACTTGCTGCAAAAGAAAGCTTGAAAATGAGGTTGGCATGTGGGCTACGAAGCTTCAAAGATGCAGCCCATTGCACAACATCCACCCAAGAATGATGTAGTCTTGCGACTCCATTATTCTCCAAAACATGGTTCCACACATGGGCACTATAAGTGCACTCAAAGAATAGGTGTGAGTGAGACTCGTCATGTGCTCTACAGAACACGCACGTAGGGTTGTCCACAATACCCTTATTACGCAACCGATCCTTGGTTAGCAACCTTTGATTCACAGCCAGCCATAGTATAAAAGCATGCTTAGGGATGTGGTTGGAGAACCATATGAGTCCATACCATACCACTTGGCTCCTATGCGTATCAATATGCTTATATGCACTGGAAATGTCAAAAATACCTGATTTTGAAGGAGTCCACACAACTACATCTTCTCGATCAGGTGATGGGTGCGGCAGCTCATCAAGCCTACCCCAGACTTCAATTAGATCTGGAGATGCAGCCACAGGAGGGTCCCATGTATAACCAGAGACTATGCTGCTAACCATGGCATGTCGTGTGAGACCAGAATCATAGATCAACCGATTACCATACTTACTGAAAAGGGGCCCCTCCGGATGCCAGTTATCATACCACAATGAGGTGCTCAAACCATTATAGATCTTCCTTTTGATTAGATGAGCCATTCCATTCCGCAACTTAAGAATCTTCCTCCAAGCCCATGAAGAGTTAGTAGGCACATTTATAGTCCAAAAATTTCGGTCTTTCAAGAGATACCTGTGTACCCATCTAACCCAAAGAGAGCTGCCAACAACCAGAATTTTCCATATGTGCTTCATTATTGCTGCTTTGTTCCATGTATTTAAGTGGAGTATCCCAAGGCCACCCTCCTTTTTTGGAGCACAAATGATTTTCCAGCTAATAGGGTTCATTTTCCGTTTAAGGTCAGGTCCCGACCATAGAAACCTCCTGGAAATCTTTTCCAACTCTAGAATAACACCTTTAGGTATGATGAAAGAAGATAGCCAATGAACCTTAATAGAGAACAAGACAGCTTTAATGAGAGTAAGCTTACCCGCATAGGAAAGACAACGTCCTTTCCAAGATTGAGCCTTGGATTTAATTTGGTTAATGAGGGGCTCACAATCTCTCCTTGATAGCTTGGTAGTAAAGAGAGGGAGTCCAAGATACCTAACTGGCAGATCTCCATGAGGAATTCCCGAGATGGTACTAAGCTCAATTTTCATGGCATGGTCCACACCACTGAAATATATGGAACTCTTCTGCTTGTTTAAATGTAACCCCGTGAGCTGTTGGAACTCGTGAAGGGAGTTGAGAATGCACTGCAAGGAGGAAGTGTCAGCCTTAGAGAAGATAAAAAGATCATCTGCGAAGCATAGCAACTTGAGGCCTATGGCCTCACATCTGTAGTGATACATAAAACCATGTGTAGTGTTCCGCTGCAATATCATATGAAAGATCTCCATCACCAGCACAAAAAGGTATGGAGACATAGGATCACCCTGCCGTAGCCCTTTAGCTCCCTTAAAGAAACCACAGAGAGAACCGTTTATCATCACTGAAAAGGTTGGAGTAGTTACACACTCCATTATCCAGCTAACAAACTTACTTGGGAATTGTAAGGCATGCAACATCTCTCTAATGCACTCCCATGAGATCGAATCAAAAGCTTTACGAATGTCCACTTTGAGAGCACATTTTCTATGAGGACCATGCAGGTGATAGTTATGTAGTAATTCATGGGCAAGAAGCACATTTTCAGCTATACCTCTCCCTGGTATGAAAGCTGATTGATAATTTCCAACAATATCACCAACAATTCTTTTGAGCCTATTTGCAATGATTTTTGAAATGCACTTGTAAAGGGTATTGACACATGAGATAGGCCTATAGTCAGAAACCTTACTTGGGGTGGAGCATTTTGGCACAAGGGAAATAGCTGTGGTGTTCCACTGTTTCAGTAAGGATCCATCTTTGAAAAAGCTGAGAACCACTTCCAGTGTGTCCTCCCCCATAATATCCCAGCACCTCTTGAAAAAGTGTGGTGTAAAGCCATCAGGGCCAGGAGCCTTATCATCCTTTAATGAGAATAGTGTGGCTTTAACTTCTTCACGAGTAACCTCCTCCTCAAGCTGGCTTTTCTGGTCTTGGGTAAGACATGTGGAGAAGGAAGGCATGCCATTTAGATGGCAATTCTCAGCTGATCCCAAGCTGTCTTGGAAATGCTTGACAATGTGATCCGAAACATCCTTTTGCTTGATCAACTTGTGGCCATCTTCAGTAAAAATGCTAGAGAAATTGTTAAGGGCTCTTCTTGACTTCAAGGCATTATGAAAGAAAGTGGAGTTGTTATCACCTTCAGCCAACCATTGGACCCTTGACTTTTGTCTGAGCTGAGATTCTTCACATCTTAACAAGTGGTAAAGCTGTTGCCTTAAAGAGGTCTGGAAGTGAGCAAGGGTGGCATTGTGGGGTTCATCGTGCAATTGCTTCTGGACCTGTTCGAGACGTAGCCTAGCATGATGGACATGAGATGAGATGTGAGCAAAATTCAATCTAGTACTCCATTCCTTGAGTCTAAGCTTGACTGCTTGAAGTTTCTTGGAAACTCGAAACATTGGGGTACCAAACACTTCTATTCTCCAAGCTTCCTCAACCATAGGAAGGAAGTCCGGCCTTTGAGCCCAAAAGTTAAAGAATCTAAATGGCTTCTTACCTTGCTTCCAATCAGAGAAAATTGATACCAGCAGTGGGGAGTGATCGGAAATGCCCGGGTTCATGATTTGCACTTTAGATGGATACATGGTATGGTGCCAAGGTAAATTAACGAGAACACGATCCAACCTGCATGTGATACGCCTTTGCCCTTCACTTTGATTTGCCCATGTGTAAAATAAGCCTTTTGATTTAAGCTCAACAACTTCACAGTCATCAATGCACTCATTAAACTCATCTGTGGCACCTTGGTTAATCTGCTTACCCCCTAACTTTTCTGAAGCAGATCGCACGCAATTAAAGTCACCCATGAGAATCCATGGTTGTGTAGGAGCAAGTGGAGGTAGCTGTCTCCATAATAGTCTCCGCTCAGCGGCATCATTTGCACCATAAACAACCGTAAGGTAACAATTCACGTGCTTGTTGAGCATCTCCACAAAGCAATGTACAAACTGGTCACTACCATCCACCTTCCTTAATCGGATTTCATAAGGATTGAATACTATCCAAATACGCCCCTTTAGAGCACTATCATAGTTTGTAACAAGTTCCCAAGTTGGAGCAATCATGTCCTTTATAAACGCAGCATTCATTTGTCTGACTTTCGTTTCTACAATAGCTAGTAGACTTAGTTTCTTCGAACTTATCAGATTACGTACCTCCATTTGTTTTTCAGGGCCATTAAGACCCCTAATGTTCCACATGGCAAAATTGATCATGGATGGGGAGGGGCGTCATCACCGCTACTCTGAACCTTTGTAACAGGTTGTCTATTAGCATGCTTCATAGCAATCTCATCAACAAGTAGCTTCTTCTTCTTTTTATTCTTCTTTCGAGACGAGGACGAAGATGAGTTCACATGGGGGACTTCATTATCCATATCAGCTAGATCAAACCGATTGGGGGTAATGGATATGGGTTCATGCTGTGGGGGTATAGAGCCATGTTGCAAAGGAGGTGAGGGAAGCGTGCCACTCTTCTCTACCATTTCTGTAGATATGCTTACTTGACAATAGTCATGATGCTCAACACTTGACACACTGTCATCAACCACTATGACATGTTGGCCTTGATCCCTGCAGCCGGTTCCAACAACGTTTGAGTCCCTACCATTGGCACCCACAACAAACTGGTCTTGGTTGTTTGGCAGCACCATAAGGTCGCCACCTTCGCTGCAAGCAACCTCCTTTCGTTTGCCGTTAATGCGGTGCCATTGGTTGGAGTGAGCTTGGATACCACAAATGTCTCCTGAAGGAGCAGCATCATGGACATGGTGGTTATCGTCTTCTGTAGCAAATACATCCTTGAGCACTCTCCCAGTTGGAACCCATTGCTTGGTCGTCTTTGGGCAATTACTCTCTGAATGGCCGAAAGTAGTACAAGTATTACATTTGTGAGGTTTCCATGTGTACTCAACCTTAATGTCCAGGGTTTCTTCGCCAGTATCTAGAGAGATGGAGTTAGGGAATTGGCATTCAGTATCAATTTCCACACATACACGGGCAAAGTGAAGATTCAATCTCTTCTCAGTTGGCTCATCCAGTGACAGAGGACGTCCCACCCCACTAGCAATGTAACTTAGACCAGATGGGGTCCAATACTCAATAGGCACATCAAAGAGTTTAACCCAAATGGGCACCTTTTGCATCTGAGTTTTAACCATTTGCATGTTGGTCTCCCAATTTCTAAGAATAAGTAATCTCCCTCCAAAGTGCCAAGGAGCAGCCTGAAGCACCCTATCACGCACAAGGGAATTGGAAAAAGTGAAGATGAAAAAACCATCTCCAAGCTCAACCGTCTGAACCTGGTCAAGCTTACCCCACAAACGGTTGGCCAAGCTTCTAACCACAGCAAGAGGAAGTTTTTTATCCAAGAAATGCCCCACAAGACAATCACTCCAAAGCCTAGCTCCTTCTGCAGCAATTTCAGGAGGAGGCTTGACAGTAACCTTACCATCAACAATAACCGGCCTATGGAAAACCAATTTGGATTTTGGCTGATTACCTGCAGAGAACAGGTTGGACCATGCCATATTTGGCTGAGACAAGGGCTGAGGAGTCTGAACAATACCCGAAATAGACTGAGAAGAGGTGGCCCTATCGGATACACAAGCATTGGGGTCAACCGTATCTGCAACTCCTGCCACTCCTGCAACACCTGCAAGGAGAGACGCAGAGCTCGCTGGAAGAGCAGAAGAACCAGGCGTCCCCAGAGGCGGGAAAGCCTGGTTCGAGTCAATAGCCAAAGCAGCTGAGTGATTTCCAGACATCCCTACCAAACAATCTCTTCTTCAGACGACCTCTCAAACCAGAACCAGAACAAAAACTCGCTTGGACGGCAATAAGGAACATCCACGGACAGAGAGAAACCCAGCAACCAGAGAGAACTCCACAGACCAGAAATAACCAGAGAAAAACAGAAGATCACGAACCAGATAACCCAGAAACCAGATTGCCACGAATGATACCCACAAACAATAAAGAACCAAGAACAATAACCACGGACAGGAATACCAGGTGTTCCCGAACAATAACTCTGAACAGATCTCCGAACAATAACCACTGACAGTATCTCCGAACAATAACCACTGACAGTATCTCCGAACAAATCTCCGAACAGTACCAGATGTTACCGGACAATAACCACAGACAGTATCTCCGAACAAGTCTCCGAACAATATACCACGGTGGGCTCCCGGACTGATATCCAGAAGTAAACGAACCGGAACGAACCAATATCCAGAAACAACGATCAGAAAGCAACGGACCGGAATCGGAACAATCAGGAAAATCCGCAGACAATAATCCACCAGAAAACGATAATCCGCAAACGATAATCCAGGAGCAGTAATCAACCACGAACAACCTCGAACAATCAGGAAAATCCGCAGACAATAATCCACCAGAAAACAATAACCACGGACCGGAGCCAACAGTCACGAGCAGCAATGAACCTGAACGAACAGTAACGAGCAGGAACGAACGAACGAGAGTCACAGCAATAATCCACAGACAAGTTCCCCAGAAAACAAAAATCCGCAGACAATAATCCACCAGAAAACGATAATCCGCAAACGATAATCCAGGAGCAGTAATCAACCACGAACAACCTCGAACAATCAGGAAAATAACCAGGAACAACCAGAAATATAATAATCCACCAGGAGCTACGAGGAACAATAATCAACGAACAGAGATAATAATCCACCACCACGACGAGCAGAACGAAAACCAGAATAGTAGTCCACCACCACGAGCAGAACGAAAACCAGAAGCCACGAACACGAGCTACCAGGGACCACGAATACGAACAGAGTCCACTAACACGAGCAGAATCCACTAACACGAACGTAACCACGAACCAAAAGCTTGCCAGAAACTTGGACACGAACCAGACGCAAACTCGCGAATCAGAAGCTCACCAAAGCTTGCTCACGAACCAGACGCAACTCCCGAACCAGAAGCCCACATAAACACCCGACAGACGCAAGCACAAACCAGAAGCTCACAAAGCTTGCTCAGACGCAACTCCCGAACCAGACGCAACTCCCGAACCAGCTCACAAGCTCACGAACAGAGAAGGTGAAGGTGGAGAAGATGAAGGTGGAGAAGGAGGTGAAGGTGGAGATGGAGGAGGTGGAGATGGAGGTTCAGGCAAGGGTGGCAAGATTCAGGCGAGGTTCAGGCATGGAAGTTCAGGCGAGGTTCAGGCATGGAGGTTCAGGCGAGAGGTTTCATGGTTTCAGGCGAGAGGTTTCATGGTTTCAGGCGAGAGGTTCAGGCCTCGTTTCATGGTTTCAAGCGAGAGGTTCAGGCGAGAGGTTCAGGCGAGAGGTTTCATTTCAAAAACTCTTACCTATCTTTCAACTTGATAGAAATCTTACCTTTTCCCATGCTTCTTGTTAAATCTTACCTTCAGGCGAGAGGCAGGTTGCTTCTTGTTAAATCGGTCCTTTTCTCTATCAAAGTATACTGGCTTTCAGCATTTATCCTCCCTAAGAGGGTGATCAAGGAGCTTGATATAATTTGCAACAGATTCTTATGGGCAGGACCTGATCTTAGTAAAAAGAAAATTATCCCAATTAGTTGGGATTTTGCATGCACTCCAAAAGACGAAGGGGGATTGGGCTTGTTTAACATCCCGCTTTGGAATAAAAGTGCTATTGTCAGATATGTGTGGCTTATTGCCAACCAAACCCCTAACCTGTGGGTTAAGTGGGCTACGAAGCACCTAATCAGGCAGCAAATTTTTTGGGCTATGAATACCCCTCCAGGAGGAGTGTTCATCCTCTACAGCGGGGGCTGTAAACAGCCCCTCACATTCCGTGGGGGCCCCACCATTCATTTGGGGGGCCCCACACCATACATGTGAGGGGCTGTTTACAGCCCCCGCTATAGACGATGCCCACTCCTCCAGGAGGATCCTAGGCATGGAAGAAGATTTTGAAAGCAAGGACAGAGGCTGCTAGGTTGATTAAGTTCAGGGTCTACAATGGTAAGAAAACTCTCTTGTGGTATGACAATTGGCACCCTGATGGTCCCCTTGCTCCAAAGTATGGAAACATGATCATTTATGATACAGGACTTCTTAAACATGACCGTGGGGAAGTGATCATCCATGATGGTCAATGGAATGTCCCTGTGGCGCTAACAATCGACCTCATGGAAATATGGAGGAGGCTACCAGAGCTACCACAATTGGATAGTAGTCGGGAGGACGTCCTCACTTGGGTCCCATCAAAATCAGGGGCATTTGATGTTAAATAATATTATTTTTGTTTGATATTATTGTAATTATTTCTCTCTATTAATATACTTTGGACTTAACTTCCAAAAAAAAAAAAAAATCAGCCTACAAAGCATTGGACGCCATCAGACCCACAGTCACTTGGTACCATCTGGTATGGCATTCTTCTTATATCCCTAGATTTTCCTTCATTCTATGGATGTTGTTGCACCAAAGATTACTAACCAAGGTCAGGCTTGCCAAATGGGGTCTTGTTCAACAATGTACATGTGTCCTATGTAGAGGACATGATGAGGACTCTAATCACTTATACTTTGAGTGCCCTTACAGAAGTAAATTATGGCAGCAGGTATTGTTGTGGAATGGCTTCACTAATCAAGTTAAACCATGGAATGAAACGGTGGAATGGGCTACAAGCCGTTTTACTTGCACAAACCCATTATCCTCCATTTTTAAAGTGTCTCTTGCAGCGGTAGTGTACCTAATTTGGAGTGAAAGGAATAGAAGAGTCTTTAAAAACAGCTATCTACCTCCACAAGATGTTCTCCACCATATTCGATGGGCCGTGCAAGCTAGGCTTTCCGATAAGGATCATTGCATAAAGGACACCCCAAGGACTAGACAGGTTGTTAGCAACTGGGGCCTCAATTGGAAGTTTGCTTAGGAGTTTGCACTTGTTTCTCCTTGCCACTTTGTGGCCTTGTGTCTTACTAGTTTGTTGTGTTTGTGCCCTAGTGGCCTTGTTGTTTTCTTATTTTTTCCTTTTTCTTGTGCGTCATTGTGATGCTGCTTGAGCTGTCATTGTACTTTTACCTAATATACTTTGGACTTACTTTCCAAAAAAATATATGATAAGCACTTGCTGCAAGTGATAACCGGAAGATGAGAAAAGCATGGACACTACCTAGCTTTATGGACAAAGCCCATTGTACTAGGTCCACCCAAGGGCGGTTGGTTCTTGCGACTCCATTACACTGCATTATACGGTTCCATATATGTGCACTGTATGTGCACTCAAAGAACAAGTGCTGGTGAGATTCTGTGTAGGTCCTGCAAAGCACACATGTAGTATTGGGGACAATGCCCCTCTTATGAAGTCAATCCTTGGTTAGCAACCTTTGGTTCACTACCAGCCATAGAATAAAAGCATGCTTGGGGATATGCTTAGAAAACCACACGAGCTTGTACCAAGGTACCTGATTCCCACGGTTAACCAAGCTCTTATATGTACTGGAAATATCAAATATACTTGATTTAGAGGGTGTCCATACCACGACATCTTCAAGCTCAGGGTTGGGATTTGGTAGATCTTCAAGCTTGCTCCAGACTTCAATTAAATCTGGAGAAACTGCAACAGGGGATCCCATGAGTCACCAGAGATTATGCTGCACACCTTAGCTTGGCTTGTACCAAGGGACAACCATACTTCACAATGCTGTTGGGACAATGCACTACAAGTTTCACCGACCTAATCATGGTAGCAGATAGAATTGAGGATGCGATTAAAATGGAGAAGCTCGGGGGCTCCATGACAAACTTGCTGCGTGGAACAATCTCAAGTGACAAGAAGCAGGAGAATGACGACAGCACAAGTACAGTTAACCATGTACAACCTTCTGTGCCATTTCACATCCATTCCTCAAGAAGCGTAAGCCTTCCCTCCGCTAATGATACCGTGTCTCGCCTCAGGAGGCGTCTCACCAAGGAGGAAAGAAAGAACCGGGAATTCACTCCGCTTCCATATACAATGGCCGAATTATTACCGACGCTCTTGAGAGAGGGACACCTGCAACTAGCAACACCAAATCCTAAGGCGTAAAAAATGAAGGGCTATCATCCAAACAAGAGCTGTGAATATCACATGGGTGCACAAGGCCATGATACTGATGGATGTTGGGGCCTTCGTCATGCAATCCAAGATCTTCTTGAAGCTGGGGAACTCAAAATTGATCCTCCGTCGGATTAAAAAAAAAGAGAAAAAAAAACAACAAACAAAACAGAGAAAAAGAAAAAAAGAAGAAGAAGAAAGAACAAAAAAAAAGAGAAGAAAGAAAAAAGAAAAAAAAAATCATCATCATCATGATGCATCTTGTTTTTTTTTTTTTTTAGAAAGTAAGTAAGTGATTCATTCAATGGAAAAAGTATGTACATAACACGTCAAGGTGACAATAGTCCACCTTGGACAAAAGGACGCCTCTTGGCCGGAGCTTAAGCATCAATCAGTCATGTATCCCCAACCGAGATCCAAGATCCATAACACAAACAAAGTACACAAAAAACTAAACACGTGCATGATGCAGGGAAGGTTGCCACCTTATCTCCCACTTCTCCAAAACTTTTCTTGCCCGGTCATACTCAGTAGGTTGGATACTAAGTGTTGCACCCATATCCTTGATATCGGCCATCACCAAGGAGTAGACTTTTTGTGCTGGCAAGTAGCTTGCTTTAAATATTCGTCTATTTCTCTCCTTCCAAATATGGTACACACTTGCTGCAAGTGACACTCTAGCAAGAGTTTTTGCTAGACTTTTTCCTGTAAAGTGATGAGCTGCCCATTGAATGAGATTCTCCCAAGGCCGGTTCAGTGCCGTGACTTCATTCTTTTGTAGTAGTTGTTTCCATATCTTCCAACTATATGTGCATTCAAAGAAAAGATGTGGGATGGTCTCCACCTGTAACCTGCAAAGAACACATGTGTTGCTCCTCACAATGCCCCATTCATGAAGCTTGTTTACTGTAGCAAGGCCATTCATGATTGCTAGCCATAGTATGAAAGAATGCCTCGGAATGCAAGGGTTGGACCAAACCAGCTTTGACCATGCAACAACTGGCCTATGAACAAGTAATGCTCTGTACGTTTCTCCCATTGCAAACTTTCCAGATTTTGAAGTACTCCATGTGATGATGTCTTCAAGGCTGCTATTTGGCTTTGGAAGAAGGTCAAGCTTGTTCCATATCTCAATCAAGTCAGCTGACACTGCCACAGGTGGATCCCAATCTTGTTGGTGAATAATCTCTTCAACCATTGCTGTTCTTGAGAGCCCAGAATCATAGATTGCTCTCTGCCCATATTTTTCAATAAGGGGACCATCCACATGCCAATTATCATACCACAGTGATGTACTTTTCCCATTGTGAACACTATGCTTTACAAACGGGCGTGCGTGAGCACGATTTCTCAAGATCTTTCTCCATGCCCATGAACATGAAGTAGGGATACTAATCGCCCAGAAGTTATGGCCTTTAAGTAGCCATTTGTGTGTGCAGTCCATAGGCCGTCTTCATGTGCCACTACTCTCCATATGTGCTTGAAGATGGCAGCTTTGTTCCATTCGTACATACTGAAGAGGTTCAGTCCTCCAGCCTCTTTCGGGGCACAAACTGCAGTCCAACTCACAGGGACAATTTTCCTCTTGTGCTTTGACCCTGTCCACAAAAACCATCTACAAATTTTGTCAATTTATTTCAATACTCCCTTAGGGAGCATAAAATTAGATATCCAGAAAATGCATATGGATTGGAGCACCGATTTTACAAGTAAGAGTCTCCCGGCATATGACAAATTTATGCATTTCCATGATTGTAACCTAGCTTGGACTCGGTTAATCAAGGGTTCACAGTCTTTTGCAGCTAGCCTTGTTGACACGAGTGGAAGCCCCAGGTACCTTACAGGAAGTTCTCCTTCTAGAAGGCCTGACCTTTCTAGCATTGAGTGCTTTGTGTCTTCCTCAACCCCACAAAAGTAGATGGAACTCTTTTCTTTGTTGGTTTTCAGTCCTGCCGCCATCTCAAGTTTCCCAAGGCCTTGGAGCATACACTGCAGTGACATCATATCCCCATGGCAAAACAAGAACAAGTCATCAGCAAAGCATAACATTTTTTTTTTTGGAGAATAAGTCCATATGCATTAAAGTGAAAACCAAATTACAAAGATAATGACAGAAAGTAGGTACCGTGAGGCACCCCTAACGAATACATACAAGAAAACATAGAAAGCAAGAAGAAGAGCTCCAAAGACAAGGGGTCAAACAAGCAAAACAATACAGGCTAGTAACGGAAATTTACATTGAGACCCCAATTGTGGCAAATAGTCCTATTTCTAGGAGTGTCCTTAACTGCAAGCTTCAAATGTAATGCCTTGCCTTTGATATTTTGAGGCTGGCATCTGTGGTGAAACTTGAAGTCAACCTCCGTTACTTCCTTGATCTGCATGTTGAACATTTCCATGACTAGTACAAACAGATACGGGGAGAGAGGATCACCTTGTCTAATCCCATTAGTTCCTTTAAAGAAACCATTCAAGCCTCCATTAATCATTAATGAGAAGGAAGGGGTGGATATGCATTCCATCACCCACTCTATAAACCTTGTGGGGAATCTCATCGCACTTAGGATACTTCTTATACACTTCCACTTCACGGAGTCATATGCCTTGCAAAGGTCAATTTTCATGGCACACTTTGCATGTGGGCTTTGTAAGTGGTAATTGTGCATCAGCTCATGAGTAAGTAGAATATTGTCTGATATACTTCTCCCTGGGATAAAGGCCGACTGGTAATGTTCAACTACTGTTGAAATGACCCTCTTAAGTCTGTTTGCCAAGATCTTTGCCATGCACTTATAGATAACATTAACACATGAGATAGGTCGATAGTCACTTGCCTTTTTAGGATTGCTGCATTTTGGTACCAGTGTCACCGCCCTTGAGTTTAGTTGCTTGAGCATCTTGCCTGAGGAGAAGAAGTCCCTTATTGCCTCAGAAACATCTTTCCCCACTATTACCCATGCCCTCTTGAAGAATTTTGCTGTAAACCCATCCGGACCAGGAGCCTTGTCATCTTTGAGTGCAAACATGGTATTTTTAATCTCCTCCATCGTGACATCTGCCTGTATCTCTTGGATCTGCTCCTCATTAAGCTTTCTATCAAATTCAGGCATGGCAATCTCCTCATGAGTGGTAACAGTAGCATTACCCAGTATCCTTCGGAAATGCTGTACAAACACGTCCTTCACTCCCATAAAATCAGTAGCTTTCTGCCCTTCATCATCATACACACTTTGAATGCTATTGAAAGCCCTTCGTGCTATTAGATTATTGTGGAAAAAAGGAGTGTTGAGGTCCCCTTCTCGCATCCAAAGAATACGAGATTTCTGTCTCACCTGTGATTCCTCATCTTTCATCAACTGCATTAGCTCACATCTTAGAGATCGCTCTCTCCTATGGAGCTCTTGACATGTGGGTCTAGATTGAATCTCCTTCTGGCAGCCCTCAAGATCACCACGAGTGGACTTGACCTTTTCCTCTAAGAGTGAGAATTTCATGCTTTTGCTCCATGCCTTAAGTCTGATTTTTACTTTTTTTTTTTTTGGAAAGTAAGAAAGTATGGATTGATAGAGAATAATTACAATGAAGGTACAAAAACAAGGTGGAAGAACCCACCAAAGCCTAGAGGCTCACAAAGCAAGAAGAAAAGGAGAACAAGCCCAAATAAATGGTTAGGAGCTAGAAAACAAAGTTTACATTGAATCCCCACCTCTCCATGAACGCCCTATTAGATGGGCTGTCCTTCATGACTAAGTTCTCACCAGCGAATTTGTGAAACACGTCATCCTTTATGCGCTTGGCAATCAGCTCCCTTGGCAAAAACGTGTTTTGGAATCTTCGCCTATTTCTTTCAAGCCATAGATTGTAAACGGTGGCAGCAAGCGCCACCCGTTTAATTTTTGCCTTCACCCTTTTACCTTTGAACTTGTGGGACGCCCAAGTTACCTCCTCTCTCCATGGCTTAATAATGTGGTTAAAGCCAAGTAACCGCAGCACCTGCTCCCAAATGTACTTACTGTAATGGCATTCAAAAAACAGATGTGATATGGATTCTTGGTTACCTTGACAGAAGATACACTTTGAACGGGTAAGGATGCCAAGTTGGCACAATCTATCTTGGGTTAGAAGTCGCTCCTTGATCGCAAGCCAAGTGATAAACGCATGTCTAGGAATGTTACTTGCAAACCATATGAGCTTGTCCCACGAAACCACTGGAGATGGTGCTGGTGACATTTGACAGATGCTACGGTAAGTATCCTTGATAGTGAATATGTTGCCATTTGTGGGCAGCCAAAAGAAAGTATCCGAGCGAGTGGTATCCGGCTTGGGAATATGCTGTAATTGCTGCCATGCTTCCATTAATTGGTGAGAGGTCGAACGTGGAGTACACCAGTCATTGCCAGAAATAATCTCTTCAACTCTTGCATCATGGCCAAGGCCCGAGTCATAAATAATACGATTCCCATATCTCGTGATCAAAGGGCCACAAGGGAGCCAATTGTCATGCCACAACCAAGTAGACTTGCCATCATGGAGCACTTGCTTGGAAAGCAGAAGAGCAAGCGGTCTAGCTTTGAGGATCTTCCTCCAGCCCCAAGAACAGGAGTTGGGGGGCTTTAAAGACCAGAAATTTCTATTCTTGATTAGGAATTTTTGCACCCACTGAACCCATAGTGAAGGAGCAGAAGACATGAGAAGCCATACCTTCTTTAGCGTTGCTGCCGTGTTCCAAACATCAATGTTCTTGAGGCCTAGACCCCCCACCTCTTTTGGTGTGCAGATTTGCTTCCAGCTTATGAGCTCGATTTTGTGCCTTAAGTCATTACCACCCCAAAGAAAAGCTGAGCATATCTTGTTAATCTGCTTTATCACACTCTTGGGAAGCAAGAAAGATGATAACCAATGTATTTGTGTGGCAAACAAAACTGATTGGACAAGCTGTAAGCGTCCAGCATAAGATAAAATATTTCTCTTCCAAGACTGAATTCTAGATCGTATCTTGAGCACCAACTCCTCACAATCATGCTTGGACAATTTTTTAGTGACAAGAGGCAAACCCAAGTACCTCACCGGGAGTTTCCCTTGACTGAAGCGTGAAGCGCTTAGGATAGACGTTATGACATCTTGAGGGACCCCACTGAAGAACACCTGGCTTTTGTTTTCATTGCAAGCCAAACCTGTAATATCGTACACCTGCTTTAGAGCCTGCAACAATGTGGAGACAGACTGCAACTCTCCTTTTGAAAATAAGAACATATCATCTGCAAAGCACACCACATTCAATCTGATTTTTACTTGCTGCAATTTCTTCACCACTCTAAACATCGGGGTTCCCAGAACCTGAATCTGCCATGCTTCCTGAACAATATGCAAGAATTCCTCATGATCAGTCCAAAAGTTAAAAAACCTAAACGGATTATTACCTTGAGGAGGCTTCGGGTACAGCGAAATGGTGACCGGGGAATGATCTGAAATCCCTGGGTTAAGGAACTCTGCTTCGGAATGTTGGAATTCAGAAGCCCATCCTAAGTTGGTGAGGGCACGGTCCAGCTTTCATGTGATCCTTTTATTGCCTTCACTTTGGTTAGACCATGAGTAGAATGCACCTTTGAACTTTAGGTCAAACAACCTAGCCTGGTTTATAAAGCTGTTGAACTCCTGGGTTGGTCTCATTTTTATACTTCTACCACCAATCTTCTCATTATCCCTTCTAACACAATTAAAGTCCCCCATTACAAGCCAAGGTAGATCAGTGACTTCCTTACTGAGGTCATTCCAAAGATGAGATCTTTCACTGCAATCATTGGATGCATAAATACATGTAACATAACAAAACTTCTTAGTTACTACAAACTCCACGCCACAATGGATAAACTGGTCAGATGCCGATACCCTTGAGACAAGGATTTCCTTTGGGTTGTACATGATCCATATGCGGCCCTTAAGAGCTTTATCGTAATTGGAAATGAGTTCCCAATGGGGAGCAACACAGCTCTTCACTACTTGGGCATTTATTGCCCTGACTTTCGTTTCAACAAGACAAACAAAGGCTAGTCTGTTAACTTCAATCATTCTCCTAACTTCCAACTGCTTCACGGGGCAATTTAATCCCCTAATATTCCATGCGGCGATCTTGATCATTTGGGGGGTGCTGGTAGATGCCTATCAAGCTTCCGCTTACCATCTTCAATTCCATATGACCTTTTGGCCATTTTCATTGCCACTTCATCAACAAGAATCTTTTTCTTCTTTCTATTCTTTCTTTTGGATGAACTATCTCCAGTACTTTCTCCTTCAAGGTGATCCATGCCATTTTGGGCTACCGAGGACAAAATCTCGAATCTGTTCGGGCTTTCATTCATGACCTGGTTCTCGGACTGTCCTTGTGCAATGGCTTCCGTGGTGGCTTGAGGCGGCATTTCAGGTACTACCTCGACGTTGTTGCTACACTCTCCTTGCTCACTTCTTTCTATCATTACCATAGTCCGAAGCACTTCTTTTCCTTTAACTCCGACTATTTGCCAAGGTTCTGATTCATCGTTTGCATTATTAGGCAATGGTTCACCAGTCGGCATTGGTCCCACTTCCCCTTGAATCTCCATAATTTCATCATGCAGCAATGGGTTATCATCACCCCCTTGTGCCTGATTTGCCAATCTACCCGTGGGCTTTGTTTGGGCAGTAGCAGTTAGGTCTGGGTTCGTACTCAACTTGGGGTTTGTGAAGCAAGCTTGTTTGAGGTTCTGCTGGGTTCGTGGAGGTTCTGAAGGTTCCAGGTTTCGTGGAGGTCGTGTGGAGGCTTGTCTGTGGTAAGAAGTTGCAAGGGCAAGTTCCAGGTTTGTGGAGTTTGCGAAACTATTGTTCGTGAAGATTATTGCTCCTGGTGACTTTTCTGGTCATGGAAGGTTGGGTTTTCTGGGGTTTCTGGTCGTGGGATTTTGCTCGTGGGAATTCTCGATCCCGGTTTGTTGGGATACTATTATTTGCCCGTAGATCCAAGATTTGTTCGCCAGTTCCAAGATTTGATCCAAGACTTCCCCGCGGAATACTATTATTGCTGGGATACTATTATTTGCCTGTGGTTCCAAGATTTGTTCGTGGTTCTGTACGTGGTCCTCCTGTTCGTCAGTTCTCATTCCGTTGACAGCTGGGGACGGAGCAGTGTTCGTTCTCCTGGTTTGTGGTGTTTCTGTACGAGCAGGTGAAGAAGCCGAAGTTCTGGGGGTAGTATGTATTGATAATGGAGGGTCTTCAGGACGCTGCTTTGCTGGCCTCTACACGGACGCCTGGAGACGTCTCGGGTAGTGACGATGGTGGGCCTCGGGTTTCTCATGGCCAGGTCGGGTCTTATGGACCCATCCTTCACGATAATTCGAATTTCCCTCCTCTGAGCGAGGGTAGTATGGGGCATCCAACTAGGTCAGGATGCTGCAGCCCCAGACCTGTTAGCGCAGGTTTGTCTGCTCCTGCAGCCTCCCAGGTTGACCCTATCAAAGAGGTCGCTGACGTTCCGGGAATGGTTAGGACATCTGGTAACACTGAAGTTGGGACTGGCAGTAAACCTACTTCTGGAAAGAGCTGGGCAGAACTCTTTGGGAGTGTTGCGTCTGCTAGAACCAAGCTTTCCTTTCACGCACCTTCGATCATTGATGGCACGGTCACCGTCTGTCCTCCTCAGGATGTGGTCGACGAAGGGTACCAGCTGTGGAAAGGCTGCATGGTGGGGTACTTCTTGGATAAGAGCCTCCCCTTCAACGTGGTTAAATCCCTTGCAGGGAAGTTGTGGGGAAACGTTGAAGTCTTGAGCATTGACAATGGATTTTTTTTGTTCAGATTCTCTGATCCTCTTGTTAGAGAGAAGGTCCTCTTGCAGGGCCCTTGGTACATGGCTGGGCGGCTTCTCATCACTAGGGAGTGGGAGCCCAACCTTGTTCTTGAACGTTCACAACTTTCTGCTATCCCCATCTGGATCAAACTTTTCAATGTTCCACTTGAATTATGGACTCCGAGAGGACTGAGCTTCATTGCTAGTGGCGTAGGGAGGCCACTCTTTCTTGATGATCTGACTGAGAGAAGGGCAAAGCTCGGGTTCGCTAGGGTGTGCGTGGAAATCGATCCCTCATGTCCATTCCCGGAAAAAATTCACATGCAATATGGGTCTGGAAACCTCTTATCTTGCGACATCAAGGTTGACTATTCTTGGAGGCCAGCCAGGTGTTCCATATGCAAAGTGTTTGGTCATGTTGATGGACGATGTAGCCGCGTTAGAGCTAGAACCTGGAAGCCGACTGGAAAAATTTTTAATTCGGTTACTGAAATCTCTGAATGCTATTCAGATGTGGAGCTCCTTAACCCTAATGGTGATAAGGAGGCTGATCCTACTTGTGAGGCTCCCACAAATGGAGAACTTCCCATCAGTGAGAAGGAATGTGGAACTTCTGACCAATGGAAACGGATGCTCAAGGGCAAGGAGGTGGCCGTGAATGAGGATAACTCTGATTTGAGCTTGGAGCGCCCTGGTGATGGAAGTAAGGGACACAGCTTTGCCACCCCTACTAGTAGTGGAGCTCATGTCCGGTCCCAAGGGGCGGTTTTGAACCAAGATGAAGACTTGATGGTGCAAAGGGCTCTTGGCGAGCAGGAATCCCCAACTGATCAAAACGTGTTCTCTCCATTGGCATTGTCAACTGCCACTGACCTCATCGCACCCAATGAATCATCAGGAAGTGAGGGAAAAAAGACAAGGAGGAAAAAGAAAAAACGGCAGATCTTAGTTGATGAAATTGCCATTAAGGAAGCCAAGATCAGATCTTTGAGGAATTCCTCTCAAATGGTATCCACCTGTAATGGTGGTTCTCCCCCTCTCTAAGTATGCTATGGTTAATTGGGCCACCTGGAACATCAAGGGTCTCAATGACTTGGCCAAGCAGGCCGAAGTCAAGCAGCTTATTCGCAAATGGAAACTCAGCCTACTTTGTATTGTGGAAACGAAAGTGCGGGAAGTTAACAAAGCATCAACAATAGCCAATATCTGCCCCTCGTGGCAATCTATAGACAACTACTCCAAATTTTAAATTGTGGCCTGCTTGGCCAAGTCATTGAGACCCCTGATGTTCCAGGTGGCCCAATTAACCATAGCATACTTAGAGAGGGGGATAGCAGAAAGTTACCCTTCCTTTTTAACTAATTATCTTATTTTCTTTCATGAATTTAACAAATTTGAAATGACCAAATTACCCTTCCTTTTTAAATTCCTATTTTAACCTTTAAATCTTTCTTTAATTCTCCTACTATTAAATTTCTTAGCATTTTCCTCCATAATTTATCTCTTAATTATTTATTTTATTTTTAGAAAAATCTAGGGTTTTACACCATCCACTTTGCCAACTTGTAAATCGGTTCTTTTGGAAATTGACTCATTTTGATGCTCCAGCAACTTCAAATTTGAAGTATACTATATTTTTCCCCAACCTTCACAGTAGAAGTTAACATATACACTAGGTGTCTATTAAAAGACACCTCACAACTATATGCTTTTTTTCTTTCATTAAATGGAATTTTTTATTTACAATATATTCCATATGTTTTAGTGCTAACATAGCTATTTGTTTGGATGTTATGGTTTGTGGGATAAATATGGATGTGGATGCATGGGTTGGATTGTGGATGTGATGCAATATTTGTGCTATTTTTTTGTTTTCAGGTTCAATGGCTTTATTTTAGACCAATTTGGTCTGGACAATGCTTTATTTTTAAGGGAGATGCTGCCAAAATTTTTATTATTTTTTCTTTATTTATCTCTTTAAGATCTTTGTTTTTATATTTTTTCCTCTTTTATTTGGGTCAATTGTATTAATGTCTAATTGTGGATGTTTAAATGATTTATGATGGATTAACAACATACTTTTTCATTAGGGATTAGCGAGCTGTGCTGAGACTTTTATAAGAATGCATACTCGAAAAGATGGCACACCAATCAATGATGAAGCGACTGACAACATAGTAAGTTATACGAAATTTATGATTACCTATGCACTTGTATTGCAATCATTTCATCCTATTGTAGGTGTAATGGTTCAATATGAGTAACTGTATAAGCATTTATTTTGATAACTAAATGATTGTATAAATATTTTTTCCAGGATCAAATGCGAAATATTATAGAACAAGGCACACCAGATTCGACGGCCCGAGATGATGTATATACTCAAGTCATGAGGCGTGACACATATGGCAGGGTGCGATGTTGTAGGCTAGGCCACACTCCCATTAGGCTGTGGGGTGGCGCATCCTCGAGCAATATGTCATCTCGTTATGTCGATATGGATGAGTTTAATAGGATGCGAGAACAATTGCAACGTACGGAAGAGCGACTAGATGAGGAGAGGAGACAACGAGAAGCAATTGAAGCAACTGTTTCACAACATGCCAAAGAATATTCAGAACTTAGAAGCTTAATCAGTTCACTTCAAAGACAGGTATTATACAAATACCTCAAAAAATACATATAGCACAAGATTTTATCAACTATATATTTAAATGCCATACTTAATGATTTTTGTCACAATGTATGGCATCCCAGCGAAACATCTGCAAATGACAGTCCTCCGGATTCTCCTACGTGACACTCTTATTATTTGAGGTGAGTAATGTACAAGATAGCTTTGTTCCTATATTTACCTGTATTTTTTTATTATCTAATTTGATTTTTCTACTTATAATTTAGAATTCATAATTATGATAATACTAATGATTAATTGCTATTTTCATGCAGGTATGTTAAATTGATATGAGTTACAATGTCACTTGTTAATGGAAACCCAATTTACTTTTATTTAATTAGTTTTATATAACATGAATGTTTTGCAGTACTTTAATTTACTTTGAATCTCTTCTAATTCAATTTTTTTTTTTAATTATGTAGTTGTATTCATTATAAAATTTGCCAGGAAAACAGGTATTTTACAAGGTCTTTCGGTTTGATGGATAACAGCAAACTAATTGCAAATTTTTTGTATGCAGGTTCAAGTCTTTAGCAGTGGTAGCTACCGCCGCTATATATAAAAACACGTTTAAGGGGCGGTAGCTACCACCGCTTAAAACACCTCTGATTCTTTACGATTCAATGATTCAGCGACAGTAGCTATTGCCGCTGAATGTAAAATGTTAATAAGTGCATGTGATGGCATTTAGCAGCAGGTGGTACCTGCTGCTATTACTAATATCAGCAGTGGATAAAAATATCCACAGCTGATTTTGAACAATAAAGGGCGGTATTTACCGCCACTAAAAAGTCGTCGCATATTTCTAAAATTTAGTGACTGAAAATGTCTTACCGCCGTTAAGAGTGCCGACAATTCGTTTACCGGCTGGATATTTCGGGGTGGTACAACTTACTGCCGCCGAAGGATTTAACATCGGCTATCACATTTTTACCAGCTGTAGACTACCGCTGATAAAACTCCACCTTTTTGTAGTGTGTGGGGAAGATGTAGTCTAGATGGGATTGCATCCTGCAAGGGAGATACAACATGTGGGGGAGATGTGGTTGCTACGTGATTGCATACTACGTGGGAGATGGGTGTGTAAGCTACCACCTGAGGGTGAGGGGATCTATTTCCTGCGGGGGAGATGTAAGCACTATGTCCGATCCGCGGGTCGCACATGTAAGGTGCACGTGAGTGCGTGCCTCCTGGGAAAATGGGGTTTTTGGAGTCGCCACTGCCTGATGGGGTGCAAGCAGACACCTGGGAGCCTATGGTTTGTCTATTAGGCGGTCTGTGGCTTGAGATTCAACGTAAAGTCTCAGTTACAGTCCAGAGATGTAACGCCTCGAATCCGGGTCATTTGTTTTATGACTCGGATCAAGGCATTAATTTGTAATACATCACAATCAGCTCAAAAGATATAACTAAAAGATTTAAGAGTTATCAAAGTGCTAGGAAGCTTAAATTATTCATTAGAATCTATATCTGACTATTTCATCAATTAATCAAATGAAAGGCAACTACAATTTAACTAACTCTCAAACTCTACTAGATCATCTACTATTATTCTAAGAAAATAAAAACATCTATATCAATATCCTACTCTTTTCTTCTGGATATTCTACACTTCAAGCCCACTATCAGACTAACCCAAGGCATCCTCTCCAAGATTACATGAAAACAAAACATTTAAAAGTAACAAATGAGATATAAAATCTCAGCAAGTAGCAACATGCATGAAAGAAAACAGTTTATATATATATATATATATATATATATATATATATATATATATATACACATACACACACATCCTTTATAAACCTTTCATGAGTTGCAAAATAATATCACAAGTATCGTTAACTCAAGAAGACAAAGCCGTATAAATCAAATCTACAATTTTCTTTAAATTAATACAAATACTTTTCCCAAAACAATTAATCATATTAATCATGTTATTTTAATATTTCTTTCAAAATCATTCTTGTCAAAACATGGCTAAACCGATCAATCAATTTCTTTCTTTTTAAAAGAAAACAAATCATATATAATTAGTAATTAAAGCTCACCTTCAGGTAGTAGCCTACCTCTACTGCAGGATCTAAACACGTAATACCCACACCTCCTCCACAGGAGAATGCACATCTCTAAGACTGCAGCCACCCCCCGCAGGAGATAGCATAACTCAACCGCAGAATGTGAACACATAGCACCTACATCTCCCCCGCAGGAGATAGCTTCCTCACCCTCAAGTGGTAACTCACTGTAATGCCCCAAATCCAGGTCATTTTTTTCTCTTTTTTTTCTCGGATCAAGGCATTACTTGTTTGATAATAGAGCAATCAATTACACAAGAATAAGGAATTAAGAATATCTCAGAGTGCTCTAAGAAACTTCTTTTTATTTCAATAGAATCCACAAAATTCAATTATATCAAGTTCATCAATAAAAAGGGCAACTACAATTACTGGGTGAAATTTTGCTTAGACGCTCGAGATCGCGCTCAAGCGTCCTCCCGGGCATTGAGTTTCAAGGTTCTGTTATTCTATTTTTAAAATACAAAGGCGAGGCGCCTGCAATTGCGCTCGAGCAGCCTATTGGGCACTCGACCAAATTTCACTATATTTTCTGGGTTTTCTGATTTCCGAAATATAAAATACTTTTCATAGTTTTAATTGTTTCTAATCTTCATATCTTCATTCTGAATTACTTTTAAGACAATCCTAACCTATTCTCAGTAGTTATAAGTTGATTTAAAGTTTCCTACTTAATTAATTCTCTTATGATCATCACTTTTATTGATTTCTTTAAAAGTGTATGAAAGCAAAACCATCTTAACTCTCAACTTTTCAAACCAAGATTTGAATCAAAACAAATCATGATAAAACATCTAAACCATACGGAATCATGCAATTTTTCTAGTTTGTCAAAGTGTTTGCTACTTGCCTCAACATATGAAATCATTCTTCTAAGAAACTCGAATGTCCACCGAATTTCTGAGATTTATCACCCAACTCTAAATTTCTTTAAATCAAATCTTCACCGTTCATATTGAATTCCTACGGGTTAGGAACATAACTTCCAAATTTGAGGCCAATCCAATGGTTGGATCTCTCTAGATCTTAATTCGAATACAGCTGGTCGAAATTCTACAACTTTCCTTCTTCATAAAACACATTTTTCTTCTATCTCTCTTTCTATTTTTCTCCAGCCCTATGCACAAAATTTCCCTCTTCTTTTCTCCTCATGATTGACTTAATGGAAACCCCAAACCTTCCCTAATGCCTTCCTTTTATAGGCTCACTTAAATTAGAAGTCCTAATTGATTTAAGAGACTTTCTAACTAGGATTCCCAATTCTATTTGGAAACCTTTCCTATTTTATCTTTCCTTCTAATTATTTTTCCTTAAACCTAACTCATTAGGAACTTCTAATCTAATTAATTTCGTGCTATTTTTCCTTGGGTGCGTGGCCGGGGATTACGGTTCGTGGAGGACGCATTTGGCCGTGGTATCGGTTCGTGGTCGTCGTCTGCAGTGGCTGTGGTTTTCCGTGAGTTCTGTGCTTGGTCGGGGTTTTCTGTGCGTGGCCGGGGATTCCAGTTTCCCGTGGTTGGGGCTTTCCGTTCGTGGTTGTCCTCTATCAGTCGGTTGCCGCGTTTCTTATTATCGTGGATGCGAGTTCCTGTTCGTGCTGTGTGGTTCTGCTGGCTTACTTCTGGACGTGGGTTTATGTTCGCGGCTGCTTAGTTTAGCTCCTTGTTGCTCCGGGGCTGCTCTGATTCGGTTTATCGTCGGGCAGTTCACAGTCTGGGACATTATTATCGTTGGGCAGATTATCGTCGGGCAGTTATCGTCGGACAGATTATCGTCTGGGACAGTCTATCGTTTTGGCATTTTATTGATTCCGGGTGGTCCTGATTATCGTTTATATTTGGTCTTCCATAGTCCTGTGAAGGTTGTCGGGCAGATTATCGTCGGGCAGACTATCGTCGGGGGTGGTGTTTCTTGCCTGGTCTTCCATCGTCCTGGAACACTGTCGTTGGCTTGATGGCGCCTCTGTATCTTATCTGAGATGGTCTCTCCATTGTCTTCGCCTGGGCAGCCTGCCGGGCCGGCTAGTGTGCTGGCTTCTATTCCGGCAGGCGAGCCAATTACTCGGCGCGATGATGCCTTAGATCGCCGACTCTCCTTTAATTCGTTCCCGCCTCTGTGCTCTTCGCCTGCTAACGCTGCCTCGGGACAGTGTTCCAGCGGAAACACAGCTGCTCCGCTCGGCTCTGTCTTGCAGGCGCATTGCAGTGGCCCAGGTCCTAGTTTGGGCGACTTATCTGTCCATCAGGTAGCTCCAAATTCGAGTCATGCTAAGAATGGAAAGTCCTGGTCTGAGCTTTTCCATGCTGAGATTTCAGATAAAGTCAAATTATCGTTTTATGCTCCAACGATTGTTGACGGCAAGGTTATGGTTACTCCTCCTCTTGAGGTTATTAACCAAGGTATTGACGTTTGGAAGGGCTGCCTTATTGGTTATTTCTTGGACAGAAGCCTCCCTTTGAATGTTATCAAAAGTCTGGCACTTAAGATGTGGGGGAAGGTTGACATCTTTAGCATGGATAATGGCTTCTTTCTCCTAAGATTCTCGTCTTCCTCAGTCAGAGACAAGGTTCTACACCAGGGGCCCTGGTACATGGCTGGTCGACTGATGGTCTTCAAGGAATGGGAGCCAAATCTTTTACTTGAAAAATCCCAACTTGCTAAGGTACCAATATGGGTGAAATTGTTCAACGTTCCTCTGGAATTCTGGACACCTATGGGGCTAAGCTTCATTGCTAGTGGTATTGGTAAACCGTTGTATCTAGATGAGATGACAGAAAAGCGATCCAAGCTGAGCTTTGCTCGAGTATGTGTCGAAGTGGATACCCAGTGTTCCTTCCCAGATCAAATTCATGTGCAGCATGGTCCTGAGAACTCTACTTCAGTGATTCGAACTGAGTATGGTTGGAAACCTATCAAATGCAAGATTTGTGATGTATTCGGACACTCTGAATCCAGATGTAGTCGGGTACGGGCTAGGCAGTGGAGGCCAACAGGAAGGTGTTTCTCCTCTATTCAGGATATATCAGAACTTCCGGATGGAATTACTGTTGAAAGGAACTCTCAGGACCAGGCCGAGCATCTTAATACTACTTCTGATCATGGAATAGAGTCCAATCAACCGAATGCGGGGGAGGTTGAGCCTGTGAACGTTGACAAGGCCGTTGAATCAGGAATGGGTATTGAATCAGAGCCAGTAGGGGCTGTAGAGCTTGTGTATATGGACAAGACTGTTGAGATTGAGCCGGTTAGGGCGGTTGCGATTGAATCTGATGACAACGCCCATGTAGGAACAGTTGTGCATGTTGGTGATAAGCATGAAGAACCTGTGCATGTGGCGGATAAACCCGTGGGGTGTAGTTGGGATAATTCTCTTAATCACTCGGCCCCTGATGCTGCAGCTAGAACTCTTGATCACGGGGATCAATCCCAAGCTGGAATTGTGATGAGTCCCAACCAGTTCGACCTTCTCAATGAATTGCCATTTTCGTGCTTGAGCTCCAGCTCTCAATCAAAGAAGCAGTGTAAGAAGGCTAGGAAACGTCTTCTGGTGGATGAGATTGCAATGAAGGAGGCTAAGAATGCTTGCTTGGTTTTTTCTTCTAAATCAGGAGCTCCCTGTGGTGATACTTCAGATATTCATCCTCCTCATGATTAAGCTGGCTACATGGAACATTAGGGGTCTGAACGACCCCTCTAAGCAAAGAGAAGTTATGAATTTGATTGTATCCCAACGGCTTACGATGCTATGTCTTGTGGAGACGAAGGTTCGAAGTGTGAATGCGGATTTTGTCCATAACTTATTATGCCCTACTTGGACCTGCATTACGAACTACGATCAGGCTTTGAAAGGGCGTATTTGGGTTTGCTATGACCCTTCAGTTATTTCTGTTTCCAAATTGTTTGCATCTCACCAGCTTATCCATTGCTGGGTCGAGTTTGTGGCCTCTAGAAAATCATCCCACATATCCTTCGTCTATGGGGATAATGATGCCATGGTTCGGAGAGATCTTTGGAGAGACCTACGTTTATGCTCTGTTGACAGCCCTTGGTTGCTGATTGGGGATTTTAATTGTGTTAGAAAAGATTCTGAAAAATTTGGAGGTAAGAAAATAAATTCGAGTGCCACTCATGACTTCAATTCTTGTATAAGTGACTGCTTTCTAATTGAAATGCATTATAAAGGATTCATGCACACTTGGAGCAATATGAGCTCTGGCCAAAGGCGCATTTCTTGTAAGCTCGATCGGGTTCTTGTCAATATTGCATGGATCAGCCAATTCAACCACTCTGAGATTGATTTCTTGCCTCCTGGTATTTCTGACCACAGTCCTGTTATTGTCTCATTGGATCCAGTGATGCTGAAAAGTAACAGACCGTTCAAGTTCTTTAACTTTTGGACCTCCACAGATGATTTCCTGCCCTTGGTAGCTGAAGTCTGGCAAATGCCGGTTGCTGGTAAGCCTATGTTCCAGCTTTATACCAAGCTTAAAAAGTTAAAACTCAGACTAAAGGAGTGGAGTAGGCAGAAGCAATTCGCCCAAGCGACTTTCAAAGCGGTTGATATTAGGGAGAAACTTGAGCTTTGTCAGAAGGCTTTGCATTCTAATCCACTAGATTCTCACCTTTCCTCTTTGGAAAGGAGGCTCAGAAAGGACCTGGCAGAACTCTTGCGAGTTGAGGAAGCACAATACAGACAGAAATCCAGAATACAGTGGATGAAAGAAGGTGATCAGTGTACTAAGTTCTTCTTTAATTCTGTAGTTTTCAGACGCTCCCACAATTCCATATCTAGATTGTCTGACACTTCTGGAAGTGAGCTTACTGACCAGACTCAAATAAGGCAACATATTGTTTCCCACTTCTCCAAGTTGTTGGGTGAGAAGGATCTGTCTCTTGAGCCGTTTGAGGCTAATTTTAACCGCTTTCTTAGTCTTGACCAGATTCAAGGGCTGCAAGCAGATGTCACTATTGATGAGATCAAGTCCACAATGTTCTCCCTTAAGGATGATAAGGCTCCAGGCCCAGATGGCTTCACCCCGGCATTTTTTAAGAAAGCATGGAACTTAATGGGAAAAGACGTCACTGATGCGATTAGATCCTTCTTTCTCTCAGGAAAGCTCCTGAAGCAGGTGAATCATTCTATCATCAGCCTTGTCCCCAAGAAAGGTAAGCCCTCTTTGATATCGGACTATCGGCCTATTTCGTGTGTTAACACTATATACAAATGTATTTCAAAGATCTTAGCAAACAGGATCAAAGCTGTTATTGGGCCGTTGGTTGGTATGCATCAGTCAGCTTTCATCCCGGATAGAAGTATGGTGGACAATATACTTCTTACTCATGAGCTTTTCAGAAGCTACCACCTCAATAAGGGCCCTCCCAGGTGTGCCCTCAAGATTGATATAAAAAAAGCTTTTGATTCCATTGACTGGCATTGTGTAGAGGAGGTTCTCAAAGGCTTCAAATTTCCTCCTAGGTTCATCTCTTGGATACTGGAATGTGTCTCTACCACATCGTTTTCAGTTATGATTAATGGTAGCATGGAGGGCTTCTTCAAGGGAGGCAAGGGACTTAGGCAAGGTGATCCCATCTCTCCTTACCTATTTGTCCTTGTTATGGAACTGTTTGACAAGATTTTGAAGGATAAGACAGCTGTGAACTTCAGGCCTCATCCCAAATGCTCAGAGCCGTCTATCAAGCAATTGTGTTTTGCTGATGACTTGTTTGTTTTCTCCCATGGGGACACCAGCTCCATTAATTGTGTCTCTTCTGCTTTAGCATTTTTTGGCAGGGTATCTGGTCTTCATGTTAACAAGGATAAAAGTGCAGTATTTATGGCTGGCATTTCTGATAGGGTTAAATGTGAGATCTTGCAGACACTGGGGTTCATGGAAGGGCATATTCCGGTGAAGTATTTGGGGCTGCCTCTTATCTCGTCTCGCCTGTCGGCTAGGGACTGTGAGCCTCTTCTCCAAAAGCTTACATCTCGTACCCAGTCCTGGCAGGGTAGACATTTGTCATATGCAGGTCGTCTTTTGCTTATTAAGTCTGTCTTGTTTTCCACGGCGGTTTTTTGGATGTCTGTCTACATTCTTCCCAAGGAAGTAATCTACAAGATGGAGAAAATCTGCAGGCATTTCTTATGGGCTGGAAATGGGCAACATGCTAAGCAATCTAAGGTCAAGTGGGACCTTGTCTGTTCGCCTATTGAACAAGGAGGTTTGGGGGTATTGAACATCCGCCTTTGGAATAAGTGTGCTGTGCTAAGGCAAACTTGGATTGTGGGTAGCAAGGCTGCCAACCTTTGGGTATCCTGGGTCAATAGCAATCTCCTTCGTGAAAGAAATTTCTGGAGTGTTCCTATCCCTACCTCGGCCTCTTGGGTTTGGAGGAAAACTCTTAAGCATAGAGAGATTGTTTCCAGATATACAAAGCACATAATCAATAATGGGAGGAAAACTTCTATATGGTACGACCATTGGCATCCTCTTGGTCCTTTAGTTGCAAGATTTGGCAGGAGATTGATCTATGATTCAGGGCTTCCAGATGATGCATCGGTCTATGATCTTATCATCAATGGCGTTTGGGACTCTCCAATTCCAACATCCTTTGACCTGATAGGTGTCTGGGAAAGGCTCCAGGATTTGCCTAGGCCTAACCCAAATATGGATGACAGGATCATCTGGTCTCTCACCCAATCTGGTCTCTTCAGTATCAGGGCTACTTATAAAGCTCTTGAACCTACTCGGCCTTCATGTCCCTGGGTGGGATTAGTCTGGTTCCCATGCAATATTCCCAGGCATGCATTTGTGACATGGCTTGCCATAAGGAGTGCGCTCCTTACTATGGATAGACTTCTAAAATGGGGTACAATTCAGAATGCCGCATGTGTGTTTTGTCGTCAAGGTAATGAATCAAACCCACACCTTTTTTTCCAATGTGCCTATAGTTCTCGTGTTTGGAGATTTCTATTGCACAAGAATGGACTTAACGCCTCCCAACCTATCCCCCCGTGGAATCTCATTGTTGATTATGGAACCTCTTGGTGCACTAAATCCATAGTTCATATCTTAAGAAAGCTGTCTTTATCCGCTGCTGTGTATCACATCTGGTGCGAGAGGAACCGTAGAGTTTTCAAGAACTCGGCATTACCTGAAGAGGAACTGTGTAAGTTTATCATGCAGGACATTTCCTACAGGCTTACTGGCCGAATCTTTGTTCTCAAGGACAATGCTTTTCATAGGCAGATTGCCATGAATTGGGGGCTTAATTGTAACTTTTCTTAACCTCTTAGTGTTGGGGTAGTCTTCACTTGCGCTTTTCACCATGGTTCTCTAGTAAGGTGCTGATTGCCCCTTGCTCTGTCTGGTGGGTATGCCCACCCTCTGCTTGTACATGTTTTTACTTTTCTTTCTCTTATTAATGGAAATATTCTTACTTTCCAAAAAAAAAAAAAAAAAAAAACACACAGCCTTGGTTAGTTGTTGGTGATTTTAACTGTGTCTGGGTTTCCAGTGAAAAGTATGGTGGTAAGTACATTAATCGGAAGGCCACTGAGGAGTTTAACCAATGTATTGATGTATGTGGTTTAACTGAACTTAAGACCAAAGGGTTGACCCACACATGGTGCAATTGAAGTGAAGGACAGAATAGAATTTCTTGCAGGTTGGATAGAGTGCTTGTTAACTTGCCATGGCTCCATAGCTTGAGTTCTTTTGAAGTGGAGGTTCTTACGCCTGGCATATCTGATCATTCTCCTTTATTGGTCACGATTTTCACTCCAAGGCAGGAAGGTAAAAAATCTTTTAGATTCTTTAATTTTTGGACTTCTCATCCGGACTTCCTACAGTTGGTTACTGATGCATGGGCAATGAAAGTCACTGGCTCGCCTATGTTCAGAGTAGCTAAGAGACTCCAGAATGTCAAAGCAAAGCTCAAGGAGTGGAGTAAGCAGCTTAAGTTTGCTGAGTTGTCCTCACAGGTACATGAACTTAGATCCCAACTAAATGTTGTTCAAAGGAAGCTGCATGATGACCCCAACAATAATCTCGTGTACCAACAAGAAAGAAGTCTTAGACAACAGTTATCCCGATGTCTTTGTTATGAAGAATCACAAATCAGGCAGAAATCAAGGGTACTTTGGTTGGCCGAAGGGGATAGCAACTCACGTTTTTTCCATAATTCCTTGGTCTCCAGAAGGGCAAGGAATCAGATCAACTGCATAATGAATGATGAAGGTATGAAAATAACTGATCCAATTGAAGTTGCTAATCACATTGTCCAGCATTTTCAGGACACATTGGGTACTGGCGTTGCTGGTGCCACCTTGCCAATGCCTTATGGTGGTCAATGTGTTTCGGTTGAACAAAGACAAAGCTTGATGGAGGAGGTAACTTGCGAAGAAATAAAATCTACTCTCTTCTCCCTGAAGGTTGACAAAGCTCCAGGGCCGGATGGGTTTACCCCGGCGTTCTTCAAGGCTGCTTGGGATATAGTGGGGAATGATGTTGTGGAGGCAGTGCTTAGTTTCTTCAAAGATGGAAAGTTACTCAAACAATGGAATACTACAGCCATTACTCTTGTGCCTAAATGCCAGAATCCAAGTACTGTGAATGACTATAGACCCATCTCCTGTGTTAACACGCTCTATAAGTGCATCTCCAAGATCATTGCTAATCGGCTTAAACGGGTTGTGGGTGAGCTTGTGGGTGGATATCAGTCTGCCTTTATCCCTGGACGCGGAAGTGCGGAGAATGTCCTCCTTACTCATGAATTGCTTCATAATTACCACTTGGAGGGGCAGCATGGCAAATGTGCTCTTAAGGTTGATCTCCGTAAGGCCTATGATTCAGTTTCATGGAGTAGTATCAAGGCAATGCTCACTGGAATGGGCTTCCCAGATGTCTTTTGTGCTTGGATTATGGAATGTATCTCTACTCCTGCGTATTCAATCATGATCAATGGTAGTCTTGTGGGGTTTTTTAAAGGAGCAAAAGGGCTGCGCCAAGGTGACCCCATGTCACCTTATCTGTTTGTGATGATGATGGAGGTGTTCAATAGGATACTTCTGCAGCATGCAACTCAAGGCTTTACTCACCATCCTCGATGTGAAGCCCTTGGCCTGAAACTTTTGTGTTTTGCTGATGACCTCTTCTTGTTCTCTGCAGCTGATAAGTCTTCCTTGGATTGCATTTTGAGAGCACTTGATGAATTCCATGACTTCACAGGCCTACAAGTTAATAAACAGAAGAGTGCTATGTTTCTAACTGGTATTGATGAAGCCCAAAGGGAAGACTTGAGCTTACATACGGGGTTTCCGCTAGCAAGACTACCGGTGAGGTACCTTGGGCTGCCTCTCATCTCCTCCAAGCTTTCATCCAGGGATTGTGAGCCACTTATTAACCACGTGAAGGCAAAAACCCAATCATGGAAAGGGAGATGCCTCTCATATGCAGGTAGGCTTCTCCTTATTAAATCTGTCCTCTTCTCTATTCAGGTCCATTGGTTATCCACATTTATCATTCCCAAAGGTGTGATTAATGACTTGGAAGGGGTCTGTAGAAAGTTCCTGTGGACAGGGCCGCAGCTTAAACACAAAATGAGTCACATAAGCTGGGATATTATTTGCATGCCACGCCAGGAGGGGGGCCTTGGGCTATTTAAGCTAAGCCTTTGGAACAAAGCGGCAGTGATAGTGGGAACTTGAGAAGATCGCGCCATTTTCCAAAGGCTTTGCATGCCACGCCAGGAGGGGGGCCTTGGGCCATTTTCCCACACTTGCCTATCATTGAAGGGAAGTTGAGAAGAGACCTTGCAGGTTTATTAAGAGTTGAAGAAGCCCAATATAAGCAGAAATCTAGAATACAGTGGATGAAAGAGGGTGATCAAAACTCTAAATTCTTCTTTAACTCCATGATCTTCAGAAGAGCTCACAATTCTATAACCAAGCTGCTTGACACCAATGGAAGCGAAATCTCTGACCAAATTCAGATTAAGAAGCATATTGTTTCCCACTATGATAATTTGTTGGGTAGGGGGGATGGTTCTTTGGATCCCTTCGAAGTTGATTTTGATACTTTCCTTGCCCCGGATCAGATTCAAGTGCTACAATCGGATATCACTGATGAAGAGATTAAGTCAACAATGTTTGTGCTCAAAGATGAGAAGGCCCCAGGTCCTGATGGCTTTACCCCGGCTTTCTTTAAGAAGGCATGGGATATTGTTGGAAAAGATGTCACAACTGCCATAAAATCTTTCTTCTTATCTGGGAAGTTGCTCAAGCAGGTCAATCACTCTCTCATCAGCCTTGTTCCCAAAAAAGGTAAGCCTTCCACGATCTCTGATTATCGTCCCATATCGTGTGTCAACACCATTTATAAATGCATCTCAAAAATCCTAGCCAACAGATTCAAGACCGTAATTGGGCACTTGGTAGGCATGCATCAATCAGCTTTCATCCCTGGTCGAAGGATGGTAGACAATATCTTGTTAACACATGAACTATTTAGAAACTACCATCTTAACAAAGGATCCCCTCGGTGTGCCCTCAAGATTGACATCAGAAGAGCTTTTGATTCCATTGATTGGAGTTGTGTGGAAAAGGTATTGAAAGGCTTTAGATTTCCGTCTCGGTTTATCTCTTGGGTTATGGCATGCGTCACTACTCCTTCCTTCTCAATAATGATTAATGGCCGCATGGAAGGGTTCTTCAAAGGGGGTAAGGGCCTTAGACAAGGTGATCCTATTTCCCCTTATCTATTTGTCTTGGTCATGGAATTATTTGATAAGATTCTAAAGGACAAGACAGTTGAGAATTTCAGGCCTCATCCCAAATGCTCCCAGCCTTCTATCAGGCAACTATGCTTTGCTGACGACCTTTTCGTCTTCTCTCATGGGGACATTAGCTCTATCTTATGTGTTTCTAGTGCACTTACCCACTTTGGCAGGTTATCCGGGTTATCTGTCAATAAAGAGAAGAGTGCGGTTTTCATGTCAGGCATCTCAGCACAAGTGAAGACTGAATTACTGCAGGTTTTGGGGTTCAATGAAGGGCACATTCCTGTGAAATACTTAGGGCTGCCTCTTATCTCTACTCGGCTTACTGCCAGGGATTGTGACCCTCTTATCCAAAGACTTTTGGCTAGGACCCAGTCATGGCAAGGAAGGTATTTATCCTATGCAGGACGCCTTTTGCTGGTTAAGTCAGTCTTGTTCTCTTTAGCTGTTTTCTGGATGTCTGTTTATATTTTGCCAAAGGAAGTAATCTACAAAATGGAGAAAATTTGCCGGCATTTCTTATGGGCTGGATGTAGTCAAGAAGCCAAGATATGTAAGGTTAAGTGGGATCAGGTTTGCTCCCCTATAGACAAAGGTGGTCTTGGAGTCTTGAATCTTCATCTTTGGAACAAGTGTTCAGTCTTAAGACAAGCTTGGCTAGTGGGTAGCAAGGCAGATAACCTTTGGGTATCATGGGTCAATACTAATTTGCTTAGAGGAAGGAATTTTTGGAGTGTTCCAGTTCCCTCCACGGCTTCTTGGGTATGGAGGAAAACACTTAGGCAAAGGGATATCGCTTCCAGATTCATAAAGCATATTGTCAACAATGGGAGGAGCACCTCAATCTGGTATGATAATTGGCATCCTCTTGGCCCTTTGGCGCCCAGGTATGGTAGGAGATTGATTTATGATTCAGGACTATCTGATGATGCGTTGGCTCATGAGCTTCTATCCAATGCCGATTGGGATAGACCTATTGCTACTTCATTTGATTTGATTGAGGTATGGGCGAGGCTATCTGACCTTCCAAGGCCTAACCCAGATATGGATGACAGGATCACTTGGACTCCCTCTAGCACTGGAACCTACAGCACCAGTAGCACCTATAAAGCCTTGGAGACTAGTCGGGCCTCCGTTGCTTGGGCGAGATTGGTTTGGTTTTCAACCAACATTCCCAAGCATTCATTCGTGACATGGCTTGCAATCAAGAGAGCTCTCCTGACTAAAGACAGGCTCAACAGGTGGGGTATCATACGTAATGCGGTATGTGTCTTTTGTCGCACGTATAATGAAACCATTGAACACCTTTTTTTCCAGTGTGACTATGGTAGACAGGTATGGAGAAATCTTATGATCAGGAACGGTCTTAACACTACGGCTCCTATTCTTACTTGGGATCATATGGTTGCGTATGGTGCACGAGCATGGAGCTCTAAATCTCCTTTGCACCTTTTAAGGCGCTTGTCGTTGGCTGCTGCTGTGTATCACATATGGTGTGAGAGAAACCGAAGGGTATTTAAGAACTCTGCATTGCCTGAAGAGGAGATTTGTAAGTTCATATACCAAGACATCCACAACAGAGTGGCAGGTACTCCATTAGTGCTTAGTGATAACAATTATCATAGGCAGGTTATGCTGAAATGGGAGCTAAATTGTACTTTTTTGTAAGGATGAGCGGCTTCTTCAGTATTAGCTTCTCTTAGGCTTGATTGTATGGTGTTTACTTTAGTTTGAGCGTGGTTGCTCCTTGCTGTACTTGGTGGGTATGCCTACCATCTGCTTTGTACATACCTTTTTTTATTTAATCGTACCTTCTTAACTTTCAAAAAAAAATACTTAGAGAATTCTGACTTCCCATGATTCCTTGTGGGTTCGATGGGTGCACAAATTCCTTATAAAGGAACGTAACTTCTGGACACTCAACATTCCAGCAAATTGTTCTTGGGCATGGAGAAAGATACTTAGAACAAGGCCAGTTATGTCCCAACTGGTAAAGAAGAAGATCCATAATGGGAAGCGTTCGTCTCTATGGTATGATAATTGGCATCCTGATGGGCCTTTATACATTGCCTATGGACAGCGGTTGATTTATGATTCGGGTCTTCCTAGGCATGCTAAGGTCAGCTCTATAATTACTGAGGAAGAATGGGACCCTTCCCTTGCTGCTTCACCTGATCTACTTGAAGCTTGGGGTAAGCTTAATCTTTTGCCAAAGCCAGTTGCGGATGTGGAGGATGTAATCACATGGACTCCATCTAAATCAGGCTCCTTTGACATTAAGAGTGCCTATCAAAGGCTGGACAGTCCTCGCCCCTCATGCACATGGTACGGTTTAGTATGGTTCCCCAAGCACATTCCCAAGCATGCTTTTATTTTATGGTTAGCTATTAACCAAAGATTACTTACATGTGATCGTCTTTATAAACTGGGAATTACCCAACAAGCCACTTGTGTGCTATGCCGGCAAAGAGATGAGTCCCACACACACCTATTCTTTGAGTGTGAGTACACTAAGCACATCTGGAACCATATTCTTCATCTTAATTGCCTCAGCAGGGTAAACCGATCTTGGATGGAAACTATTCAATGGGCAGCATCATTGAAAGTGGGTCATGTAAAAGCCCGAGCACTCTTTAAGGTATCTCTTGCGGCGACAGTTTACCATGTTTGGAGGGAAAGGAATAGCAGGATATTCAAGAACAGCTATCTGCCATGGCAAGCCGTGAAATCAAGCATAATATCTGATGTATGTATCAAGGCAAATACAGAGCAAGTGTACCTACCTGACTCTTCTCTACATAGACAGCTTATCAGTAATTGGAGCTTGAGTTGGGAATGCATGCCATAAGCACTGGTCCTAGTTTTTTCTTGTGTTATGTGTTTCTGTTCAGCATAGTGTAGTGTGTTATTGGCAGCCATGTATGGGCTAGTTTGTTGTTTTTTCAACTTGTGTTTTTACTCTTCATTGTAAATATCTTTCTTTAATATATTACTTGGACTTATTTTCCAAAAAAAAAAAGTCCAAAGTGTATATTAAAGTAAAGAAAATGTACAATGGAGGTTCAAACAGCCTTCAAGGCAGCCAACATAAGGCATCGGCTAGAAAAAAAACATGAGCAAAAACACCGGATAATCGGTTACCAGCATCAAAAAGATAAACTTATGTGACCTACACTCACACAAATTTCCAATTCAACCCCCAGGAGTTCACGACTTGTCTACTTCTTGGTGTGTCTTTAATAATCAGCTCCTGATTGGCAAGCCTAGCTTGAGTATCCCACCTTATTTTTTCAATAATAACTTCAGGTGGCAGGTAGCTGTTCTTGAACACTCGCCTATTTCTTTCCAACCATATGTGATAAACCACAGCCCCCAATGAGACTCTTGCAATTGTTGACAGTGGATCCTTCCCCACGAAACAAGCATGTGCCCACTCCACTGTTTCAGGCCATAATCTGGGTTGATACGAGTAACAATTCCAAGACAGTATTTGCTGCCATATACCTTTATTGTAGGAGCAAGAAAAAAAGAGGTGGTTGATAGTCTCATTCTCCCTCCTGCAAAAAACACAGGATTGCTGGTGGACCACTCCCCATTTGGCTAGCCTATCCCAGGTGAGAAGCTTTTGATGTATTGCCAACCATAGAATAAAGGAATGCTTGGGTATTGCTTGAGAGAACCAGATCAAGTGCGACCAAGGGACCTTAGGCCGATTTCCAGTCATGGCTTTATAAGCAGATTTGATATCAAACGCACCTGATTTTGATGGCACCCACATTGTAACATCCTCACAGTCGAGCTCAAGTCGTGGCAATTCAATCAACCTACTCCAAATGTCCATAAGATCAAACGACACGGCTACTGGTGGACTCCATTCACCCTCATGTATAATTGCTTCCACGCATTCATGCTTGGGAAGACCTGCATCATAGATAATTCTAGTGCCATACCTTGAGACCAAAGGCCCCTCTGGATGCCAATTATCAAACCATAGCAAAGTTGTTTTTCCATTAAACACCCTTTTGCGGATAAGGTGAGATGCTGCCTCCCTTGCTTTAAGAATTTTTTTTCCATGCCCAAGAGCCAGCGAGAGGGATTTGCATGGCCCAGAAAATTCGATGATTAATGAGGTGCTTTTGTGCCCACTTTGCCCAAAGATTAGAAGCATTACTAGCAATGAGCCAAACGTACCTTAGGATTGCACTTTTATTCCAAGTATGCAAATTAAACAAGCCAAGACCACCTTCTTGCTTGGGCGTGCATGCAACTTCCCAACTAATTGGGATGATTTTCTTTAGGTTAAGCTCGGGACCCGACCAAAGAAACCTCATGCAAATCTGCTCCAGATCCTTGATCACCCTTTTTGGCAAAATAAATGATGTGAGCCAATGTACTTTTAAGGAGAAAAGGACTGACTTTATAAGGAGTAACCTGCCAGCATATGAAAGACACCTCGCTTTCCATGATTGGGACTTTGCTTTGACATGATTGATCAGTGGCTCACAGTCCTTCCTGGATAGCTTGGAAGATATCAAGGGAAGGCCAAGGTATTTTATTGGCAACAAAGCATGTTGAAATCCAGATGCCTCAACTAACCTTTTTTTTTTTTGGAAAGTAAGTAAATTCCATTAAGATTTTCAATATGTACAAAACTGGTGCCCAAGACACCAAACGCCTACAACACTAATAGGCAATACAAGTGCCCAAGGCATCTACCCTCAACCAAGTATTCATTTCATTTCATTTCAGAAATCGAGATTAGCCATGGAATCTCCAATCAAGACCCCAATTACCCACAACACGCCGGTTCCTTGTTGTGTCCTTGACCATGATATGCTGATTGTGAAGCTTTGCTTAGACATCAAACTTAATATAGTTTAACACCACCTCAGAAGGGCTATAGTTATTCTGGAATACACGCCTATTCCTTTCCGCCCACAAGTGATACACTGTTGCTGCCAAGGATACTCGAGCAATGGTCTTGAGGGGGCTTGGCCCAGCAAACCTCCTTTGCATCCATTGCATGTTTTGCTCCCATGATCTACGGGGAGATCCATAGCTATTCCATGACAGGACCTTGCTCCAAACATCATGACTATAAGTACACATGAAGAATAAATGATGGTGATCCTCATTATGCCGTCTACATAACACACAACCCTGCTGTTGGAGTACACCCCACTTTGCAAGACGTGATTTAGTCAACATCCTTTGATGCATTGCTACCCATAGAATGAACGCATGCCTTTGCACATGGTGTTTGCTCCATACCAAGTGGAACCAAGGCACCCTTGGGCTGACCCCAGATAGTTCATTATACGCTGTCCTAATGCTAAAGACATCATTCTTGAAAGGGAACCAGATTGATTTGTCCTCCTTGGTGCTGTCCAAAGGTGGGAGATCATTCAACTTGTCCCAGGCTTCTCTTAAATCCATTGATGCAGCCACAGGTGGATCCCAAGCTCCATGTGCAACAATCACACTCACACAATCAGTAATGAGTAAACCTGAGTCATAGATTATTCGTGTACCATATCTTTCAACCAGCGGTCCATCTGGATGCCAGTTATCAAACCACAAAGAAGTGCTGCTTCCATTGAACACCCTCTTTTTTATGTGTGGCCGGGCACTGTTCCTAGCATTGAGAATCTTCCTCCAAGCCCATGAGGAAGAACTTGGTACCTTCTTTGCCCAGAAGTTTTGATTTCTGATGAGGTATGTTTGCACCCATTTGACCCACAAATTTGGAGCATTTTTTTTTTTGGAAGGTAAGTCCAAAGTGATATATTAAAGAAAAGATATGTACAATGACAGATCAAACAAGACAACCCAATGTGCTCCTTAATGTATCAGGGCACATGACAAGAACACACAAGAACACAAGAGAGTACAAGATAACCCAATCATCACCAATGTGCTCCTTAATGTAGCTAGCCATAGGCAGAATGCATGCCTAGGAACATTGCCCTCAAACCATACTAGGTCCTTCCATGCCACCTTATGCACTTGCACACGAAAGGCATTGTAAGTGCTGTGCGTGCGTGAGGTGTGGTGCTGTGCGTGAGGTGCTGGTGCTGGTGCTGGGCGAGTGGTGGTCGTGTGGTGCTGGTGTGGCGAAGGGTTGGTGCTGGTGCTGGCGGCCTGGCTCAGGCGGCATTCAGTGTCTCTTTGGACCTGGTACCAGTGGTCTTCTAAGGCAGCGTGTGGTCTGCCTTTCATCTCTGTACGTGGCCAGGGATAGCGGTTCGTGGAGGACGCATTTGGGCCGTGGTATCGGTTCGTGGTCGTCGTCTGCAGTGGCTCTGGTTTTCCGTGAGTTCTGTGCTTGGTCGGGGTTTCTGTGCGTGGCCGGAGATTCCAGTTTCTCGTGGTTGGGGCTTTCCGTTTGTGGTTGTCCTATATCAGTCGGTTGCAGCGTTTCTTATTATCGTGGATGCGAGTTCCTGTTCGTGCTGTGGGATTTTGCTGGCTTACTTCTGGACGTTGTTAGCGGCTGCTTAGCTTGTTGCTCCGGGGCTGCTCTGATTCAGTTTATCGTCGGGCAGTTCTCAGTCTGGGACATTATTTGTTGGGCAGATTATCGTCGGGCAGTTTCGTCGGACAGTTATCGTCGGGCAGTTTCGTCGGACAGTTATCGTCGGGCAGTTATCGTCGGACAGATTATCGCCTGGGAAAGTCTATCGTTGGCAGTTTTCTGATTCCGGGTTGTCCTGATTATCGTTTTTTGGTCTTCTATCGTCGGGCAGAATATCTTCGGGGGTGGTGTTTCTTGCCTGGTCTTCCATCGACCTGGATCGCTGTCGTTGGCTTGATGGCGCCTCTGTATCTTATCTGAGATGGTCTCTCCATTGTCTTCGCCTGGGCAGCCTGCCCGGCCGGCTAGTGTACTGGCTTCTATTCCGGCAGGCGAGCCAATTACTCGGCGCGATGATGCCTTAGATCGCTGACTATCTTTTAATTCGTTCCCGCCTCTGGGCTCTTCGCCTGCTATCGCTGCCTCGGGACAGTGTTCCAGCGGAAACACAGCTGCTCCGCTCGGCTCTGTCTTGCAGGCGCATTGCAGTGGCCCAGGTCCTAGTTTGGGCGACTTCTCTGTACATCAGGTAGCTCCAAACTCGAGTCATGCTAAGAATGGAAAGTCCTGGTCTGAGCTTTTCCATGCTGAGATTTCAGATAAAGTCAAATTATCGTTTCATGCTCCATCGATTGTTGATGGCAAGGTTATGCTTACTCCTCCTCCTGAGGTCATTAACCAAGGTATTGACGTTTGGAAGGGCTGCCTTATTGGTTATTTCTTGGACAGAAGCCTCCCTCTGAATGTTATCAAAAGTCTGGCACTTAAGATGTGGGGGAAGGTTGACATCTTTAGCATTGATAACGCCTTCTTCCTCCTAAGATTCTCGTCTTCCTCAGTCAGAGACAAGGTCCTCCACCAGGGGCCCTGGTACATGGCTGGTCGACTGATGGTCTTCAAGGAATGGGAGCCAAATCTTTTACTTGAAAAATCCCAGCTTGCTAAGGTACCAATATGGGTGAAATTGTTCAACGTTCCTCTGGAATTCTGGACACCTATGGGGCTAAGCTTCATTGCTAGTGGCATTGGTAAACCGTTGTATCTAGATGAGATGACAGAAAAGAGATCCAAGCTGAGCTTTGCTCGAGTATGTGTTGAAGTGGATACCCAGTGTTCCTTCCCAGATAAAATTCACGTGCAGCATGGACCTAAGAACTCAACTTCAGTGATTCGAACTGAGTATGGTTGGAAACCTATCAAATGCAAGATTTGTGATGTGTTCGGACACTCTGAATCCAGATGTAGTCGGGTTCGGGCTAGGCAGTGGAGGCCAACAGGAAGGTGTTTCTCCTCTATTCAGGATATATCAGAACTTCCGGATGGAATTACTGTTGAAAGGAGCTCTCAGGACCAGGCCGAGCATCTTAATAATACTTCTGATCATGGAATAGAGTCCAATCAACCGAATGTGGGGGAGGCTGAGCTTGTGGGGGAGGTTGAGCCTGCGAACGTTGACAAGGCCGTTGAATCAGGAATGGGTATTGAATCAGAGCCAGTAGGGGCTGTAGAGCTCGCGTATATGGACAAGACTGTTGAGATTGAGCCAGTTAGGGCGGTTGCGATTGAATCTGATGACAACGCTCATGTTGGAACAGTTGTGCATGTTGGTGATAAGCATGAAGAACCTGTGCATGTGGCGGATAAACCCGTGGGGCGTAGTTGGGATAGTTCTCTTAATCACTCGGCCACTGATGCTGCAGCTAGATCTCTTGAACACGTGGATCAATCCCAAGCTGGTATTGTGATGAGTCCCAACCAGTTCGACCTTCTCAATGAATTACCATTTTCGTGCTTGAGCTCCAGCTCTCAATCAAAGAAGCAGCGTAAGAAGGCTAGGAAACGTCTACTGGTGGATGAGATTGCAATGAAGGAGGCTAAGAATGCTTGTTTGGTTCTTTCTTCTAAATCAGGAGCTCCCTGTGGTGATACTTCTGTTATTCATCACCCTCATGATTAAGCTGGCTACATGGAACATTAGGGGTCTGAACGACCCCTCTAAGCAAAGAGAAGTTATGAATTTGATTGTATCCCAACGGCTTACGATGCTATGTCTTGTGGAGACTAAGGTTCGAAGTGTGAATGCAGATTTTGTCCATAACTTATTATGTCCTACTTGGACCTGCATTACGAACTACGATCAGGCTTTGAAAGGGCGTATCTGGGTTTGCTATGACCCTTCAGTTATTTCTGTTTCCAAATTGTTTGCTTCTCACCAGCTTATCCATTGCTGGGTCGAATTTGTGGCCTCTAGAAAATCATCTCACATAACCTTTGTCTACGGGGATAATGATGCCATGGTTCGGAGAGATCTTTGGAGAGACCTACGTTTATGCTCTGTTGACAGCCCTTGGTTGCTGATTGGGGATTTTAATTGTGTTAGAAAGGATTCTGAAAAATTTGGAGGTAAGAAAATAAATTCGAGCGCCACTCATGACTTCAATGCTTGTATAAGTGACTGCTTTCTAATTGAGATGCATTATAAAGGATTCATGCACACTTGGAGCAATATGAGCTCTGGCCAAAGGCGCATTTCTTGTAAGCTTGATCGGGTTCTTGTCAATATTGCATGGATCAGCCAATTCAATCACTCTGAGATTGATTTCTTGCCTCCTGGTATTTCTGACCACAGCCCTGTTATTGTCTCAGTGGATCCAGAGATGCTGAAAAGTAACAGACCGTTCAAGTTCTTTAACTTTTGGACCACCACAGATGATTTTCTGCCCTTGGTAGCTGAAGTCTGGCAAATGCCGGTTGCTGGTAAGCCTATGTTCCAGCTTTATACCAAGCTTAAAAGGTTAAAACTCAGACTAAAGGAGTGGAGTAGGCAGAAGCAATTCGCCCAAGCGACTTTCAAAGCGGTTGATAATAGGGAGAAACTTGAGCTTTGTCAGAAGGCTTTGCATTCTAATCCACTAGATTCTCACCTTTCCTCTTTGGAAAGGAGGCTCAGAAAGGACCTAGCAGAACTCTTGCGAATTGAGGAAGCACAATACAGACAGAAATCCAGAATACAGTGGATGAAAGAAGGTGATCAGTGTACTAAGTTCTTCTTTAATTCTGTAGTTTTCAGACGCTCCCACAATTCCATATCTAGATTGTCTGACACTTCTGGAAGTGAGCTTACTGACCAGACTCAAATAAGGCAACATATTGTTTCCCACTTCTCCAAGTTGTTGGGTGAGAAGGATCGGTCTCTTGAGCCGTTTGAGTTAAATTTTAACCGCTTTCTTAGTCTTGACCAGATTCAAGGGCTGCAAGCAGATGTCACTATTGATGAGATCAAGTCCACAATGTTCTCCCTTAAGGATGAAAAGGCTCCAGGCCCAGATGGCTTCACCCCGGCATTTTTAAAGAAAGCATGGAATTTAGTGGGAAAAGACGTCACTGATGCGATTAGATCCTTCTTTTTCTCAGGAAAGCTCCTGAAGCAGGTGAATCATTCTATCATCAGCCTTGTCCCCAAGAAAGGTAAGCCCTCTTTGATATCGGACTATCGGCCTATTTCGTGTGTTAACACTATATACAAATGTATTTCAAAGATCTTAGCAAACAGGATCAAAGCTGTTATTGGGCCGTTGGTTGGTATGCATCAGTCAGCTTTCATCCCGGATAGAAGTATGGTGGACAATATACTTCTTACTCATGAGCTTTTCAGAAGCTACCATCTCAACAAGGGTCCTCCCAGGTGTGCCCTCAAGATTGATATAAAAAAAGCCTTTGATTCCATTGACTGGCATTGTGTAGAGGAGGTTCTCAAAGGCTTCAAATTCCCTCCTAGGTTCATCTCTTGGATACTGGAATGTGTCTCTACCACATCGTTTTCAGTTATGATTAATGGTAGCATGGAGGGCTTCTTCAAGGGAGGCAAGGGACTTAGGCAAGGTGATCCCATCTCTCCTTACCTATTTGTCCTTGTTATGGAACTGTTTGACAAGATTTTGAAGGATAAGACAGCTGCAAACTTCAGGCCTCATCCCAAATGCTCAGAGCCGTCCATCAAGCAATTGTGTTTTGCTGATGACTTGTTTGTTTTCTCCCATGGGGACACCAGCTCCATTAATTGTGTCTCTTCTGCTTTAGCATTTTTTGGCAGGGTATCTGGTCTTCATGTTAACAAGGATAAAAGTGCAGTATTTATGGCTGGAATTTCTGATAGGGTTAAGTGTGAGATCTTGCAGACACTGGGGTTCATGGAAGGGCATATTCCGGTGAAGTATTTGGGGCTGCCTCTTATCTCGTCTCGCCTGTCGGCTAGGGACTGTGAGCCTCTTCTCCAAAAGCTTACATCTTGTACCCAGTCCTGGCAGGGTAGACATTTGTCATATGCAGGTCGTCTTTTGCTTATTAAGTCTGTCTTGTTTTCCACGGCGGTTTTTTGGATGTCGGTCTACATTCTTCCTAAGGAAGTAATCTACAAGATGGAGAAAATCTGCAGGCATTTCTTATGGGCTGGAAATGGGCAACATGCTAAGCAATCTAAGGTCAAGTGGGACCTTGTCTGTTCGCCTATTGAACAAGGAGGTTTGGGGGTATTGAACATCCGCCTTTGGAACAAGTGTGCTGTGCTAAGGCAAACTTGGCTTGTGGGTAGCAAGGCTGCCAACCTTTGGGTATCCTGGGTTAATAGCAACCTCCTTCGTGGAAGAAATTTCTGGAGTGTCCCTATTCCTACCTCGGCCTCTTGGGTTTGGAGGAAAACTCTTAAGCATAGAGAGATTGTTTCCAGATATACAAAGCACATAATCAATAATGGGAGGAAAACTTCTATATGGTACGACCATTGGCATCCTTTTGGTCCTTTAGCTGCAAGATTTGGCAGGAGATTGATCTATGATTCAGGGCTTCCAGATGATGCATCGGTCTATGATCTTATCATCAATGGCGTTTGGGACTCTCCAATTCCAACATCCATTGACCTGATAGGTGTCTGGGAAAGGCTCCAGGACTTGCCTAGGCCTAACCCAAATATGGATGACAGGATTATCTGGTCTCTCACCCAATCTGGTCTCTTCAGTATCAGGGCTACTTATAAAGCCCTTGAACCTACTCGGCCTTCATGTCCCTGGGCGGGATTAGTCTGGTTCCCATGCAATATTCCCAGGCATGCATTTGTGACATGGCTTGCCATAAGGAGTGCGCTTCTTACTATGGATAGACTTCTAAAATGGGGTACAATTCAGAATGCCGCATGTGTGTTTTGCCGTCAAGGTAATGAATCAAACCCACACCTTTTTTTCCAATGTGCCTATAGTTCTCGTGTTTGGAGATTTCTATTGCACAAGAATGGACTTAGCGCCTCCCAACCTATTCCCCCATGGAATCTCATTGTTGACTCTGGAACCTCTTGGTGCACTAAATCCATAGTTCATATCTTAAGAAAGCTGTCTTTATCTGCTGCTGTGTATCACATCTGGTGCGAGAGGAACCGTAGAGTTTTCAAGAACTCGGCATTACCAGAAGAGGAACTGTGTAAGTTTATCATGCAGGACATTTCCTACAGGCTTACTGGACGAACCTTTGTTCTCAAGGACAATGCTTTTCATAGGCAGATTGCCATGAATTGGGGGCTTAATTGTAACTTTTCTTAACCTCTTAGTGTTGGGGTAGTCTTCATTTGCGCTTTTCATCATGGTTCTCTAGTAAGGTGCTGATTGCCCCTTACTCTGTCTGGTGGGTATGCCCACCATCTGCTTGTATATGTCTTTTCTTTTCTTTCTCTTATTAATGGAAATATTCTTACTTTCCAAAAAAAAAAAAAAGAACACACAAGGGAACAAGAGAATACAAGATTACCCAATCATCACCTTACAAGATCCCACTCTAAGTCCCACCTTACAAGAATACAAATTTGGAGCATTACTAGCAATTAACCAAACATACCTGATTATGGCACTCTTATTCCACCTCTGAAGATTAAGGAGACCAAGACCACCCTCCTCCTTAGGCCGGCAAACCACTCCCCACGTAATAGGCACAATCTTCTTTGTAGACATATCAGGTCCTGCCCATAAGAATCTTCTACACATTCCTTCCAGCTCCTTGATCACCTTCCTTAGGAGGATAAATGTTGACATCCAATGAACTTTAATGGAGAAAAGGACAGTCTTTACCAATAATAATCTCCCCGCATAAGACAGGCACCTTCCCTTCCATGAGCGTACCTTGGCCTTTACTCTTGCTAACAACGGCTCACAGTCACCTTTCGACAACTTGGTGGATATAAGAGGAAGACCCAGATACTTCATTGGGAGTGGCATAACCTGGAACTGGGTAATTTCAGCAAGCTCTCTTGCCAATGATTCATCCGCCCCACTAACGAACATACAGCTTTTCAGGCAATTAACTTTTAAGGCCAGAAACACCCGCAAACTCATTCAAAGCTGCAACCAAACAATTGATAGAAGACCTATCTCCATGGGAGAACAAGAACAGATCATCAGCAAAACATAGCAGTTTAATGTCATGTTCATAACACTTAGGGTGGTGTTTGAACCCATTAACCGTACATCTTGCTAGCACCAAGTTAAACACCACCATGATAAGGACAAAAATATATGGGGAGATAGGGTCACCTTGTCTGATACCCCTTGAGCTTTGGAAAAAACCACCATGCCACCATTGATCATGAGGGAGAAGGACGGCGTAGAAACACACTCCATAATCCAATTAACAAATCTCAAGGGAAAATTCATACCTATCAAAGTAGCCCTGATAGCACTCCAAGCAACTGTGTCAAAGCTCTTGCAATAAAAATACAGCTCTTCATTTTGTTTACACGCAGGCCTGATAGCGCTTGAAATTCCTCCAATGCCCGAATCAAACAACTTACCGAGGCAGTGTCACCATGAGAGAACAAGAAAAGATCATCTGCAAAGCAAAGCATCTTGGTGTTGGTGCCCTGACACCTGGGATGAAATTTAAAGCCATGTAGAGTACTTCTTTCAACAATTTTATAAAAGAGCTCCATAATGAGAACAAAAAAATACGGAGAGATCGGGTCACCCTGCCTGATACCCCTCTTGCTTTGAAAGAACCCCACCATGCCACCATTAATCATGAGAGAAAAGGAGAGGGTCACAACACATTCCATAATCCATCCAATGAAGTTGGGGGGGGGGGGGGGGGGAGTTCATGCCTTGCATAACTGCCTTTATACTATTCCATGCAACAGTGTCAAATGCTTTTCTCAAATCGACCTTTAAGGCACATTTCTTAGGAGCATTCTTCAAGTGGTAGTTGTGGAGGAGCTCATGAGAGAGGAGGACGTTATCCGAAATATGCCTACCTGGGATAAATGCCGACTGGTAATCCCCCACAAGATTTGCCATGACTCCCTTCATCCTGTTAGCTAGAATCTTGGAGATGCACTTATACAGTGTGTTAACACAAGAAATGCACTACTACAATCCCCTCGTGGAACCTCATTGTTGAGGACGGTACCTCATGGTGCACCAAATCCACTCTTCACCTCTTAAGAAGGCTTTCTTTGTTTGTAGCTGTGTACCACATATGGTGTGAAAGGAATCGTAGAATTTTCAAGAACTCTGCCTTGCCTGAGCAAGAGGTGTGTAAGTTTATTATACAGGATATCTCATACAGACTTGCTGGACGTCATTTTGTTCTCAGGGACAATGCTTACCATAGGCAGATTGCCTTCAACTGGGACCTTAAGTGTAACTTCACCTAATGTTGGGCTCGGATTTCTTTTCTTTGGCTCATTGTTTCATGTTTCTCTAGAAAGAAGCTGAATGCTCCTTGGTTTGTTTGGTGGGTATGCCCACTTCTTGCTTGTACATGCTTTTCTCCTGCTTTTCTTCTTAATGGAATCTTTCTTATTTTCCAAAAAAAATAATAAAAAACACAAGAAATAGGCCGAAAGTCCTCAACCTTAGATGGATTCATACCTTTTGGAATTAGTGTGATGGCCGAGCAATTCAGTTGCTTTAATATTCTCCCTAAGGTAAAGAAGTCCCTAATAGCTAATACAGTCTTCACCAACAATTTCCCAAGCCTTTTTGAAGAAAAGAGCCGTAAATCCATCAGGTCCAGGAGCCTTATCGTCCTTAAGGGAGAAGAATGTTTTTGTGATTTCTTCATTAGACACCTTCTCAAGCTCAATTTGCTGGTCCCCATTGAGTTTGTGATAAAAGTCAGGAAAGGCAGGCATTGTTACATTGGTAGCACATTGCTCTTCACCAAGCAACCGATGATAATGATTCAAGAACATATCTTTGATAGTCTTTGGGTCTTCGACTTTGAAGCCATCATCATCATATATACTTAAGATATTATTCCTTGCTCTCCTTTCCAAGAGGGAATTATGAAAAAAGGTTGTGTTTGCATCACCTTCCTTCATCAATTGAATCCTTGCTTTTTGTCTAACTTGAGCCTCCTCATCCTTGAGGGCTTGCATTAACTCCTCCCTTAGAAGCTTCTCAGTCCTTGCAACTGTTACATCAACTGGAAGTAATTGGAGCTTCTTCTGGCATTCAACAAGATCATTCCGTAGCTGATGAACCTTTTTTTTTTTTTTTTTTGGAAAATAAGAAAGATTCCATTAAAAAGAAGAAAAAGGGGAAAAGCATGTACAAGCAAGAAGTGGGCATACCCACCAAACAAGCCGAGGAGCATTCATCTCCTTTCTAGAAATACATGAGACAATGAGCATGAGAAAATAAACCCAGGCCCATCATTAGGAGAAGGTACACTTAAGATCCCAATTAAAGGCGATCTGCCTATGGCAAGCATTGTCCCTGAGAACAAACTGACGACCAGCGAGTCTGTAAGAGATATCCTGTATAATAAACTTACACACCTCTTGCTCAGGTAAGGCAGAGTTCTTGAAAACTCTGCGATTCCTTTCACACCAAATGTGGTACACAGCAGCGGATAGAGAAAGCCTTCTTATGAGGTGGAGCGGGGATTTGGAGCACCATGAGGTACCAGCCTCAACAATGAGATTCCACGAAGGGATTGCAATAGAGGCATTAAGACCATTCTTGTTCAAAAGGAATCTCCAAATATGAGAGCTGTAATCGCATTGAAAGAAAAGATGGGAGATTGACTCACTACCTGTACGGAAAAGCACGCAGACCGCATTTTGGATCGTACCCCATCTGAGAAGCTTGTCCTTAGTGAGGAGAGCATTCCTTATGGCTAGCCATGTCACAAACGCATGCCTGGGTATATTACATGAGTACCATAATAACCCGGCCCACGGTAAAGATGGACGGCTAACCTCCAACGCTTTATAGGTGGCGCTTATGCTGAAGTATCCAGTGGGTGTAAGGGTCCAGATAACCCTGTCTTCCAGGTTGGGATTAGGCCTTGGGAGCTCCTGGATTCTTGCCCATACATCAATCAGATCCAAGGAAGTAGCTATGGGAATGTCCCATTCGTCCCTGCTAATAAGCTGATGAACTGTAGCATCATCTGGGAATCCTGAATCATAGATCAATCTCCTACCAAATCTTACAGCTAAAGGACCAAGAGGGTGCCAATGATCATACCAGATTGAAGTAGTTCTCCCATTGTTGATGATATGCTTTGTATATCTGGCTACAATATCTCGATGCTTAAGGGTTTTCCTCCAAACCCATGAAGCTGTGGAAGGAATTGGTATCTTCCAGAAGTTTCTGCCATGAAGAAGGTTGCATTTAACCCAGGAGACCCATAGATTGGCAGCATTACTTCCCACAAGCCAACCTTGTCGCAACACAGCACACTTATTCCATAGGTGTATGTTCAAGACGCCCAGTCCTCCTTGGTCAATAGGCGAGCAAACATGGTCCCATCTAACTTTTGAGATTTTAGCATCTTGGGCATTTCCAGACCATAAGAAGTGCCTGCAAATTTTCTCCATCTTGTAGAGAACTTCCTTGGGAAGAATGTAGATAGACATCCAATAGACCGCAATGGAGAACAAGACAGACTTAACAAGCAATAGGCGACCAGCATATGACAGATACCTACCTTGCCAAGACTGAGTACGAGAAGTGAGCTTTTGGAGGAGAGGCTCACAATCAGTAGCCGACAGCCGAGAAGAAATGAGAGGCAGCCCCAAATACCTGACAGGTAGATGACCTTCCACGAAACCCAGGGACCGCAGAATATCCTGCTTGACACTGTCAGTAAGGCCGGCCATGAACACAGCACTTTTGTCCTTATTAACAAGCAAACCAGATAACCTGCCAAAATGTGCAAGAGCTGATGATACACAGTTAATGGAATCAATGTCCCCATGGGAGAAAACAAAAAGGTCATCGGCAAAGCAAAGTTGCTTAATAGACGGCTCACTACACTTGGGATGAGGCCTGAAGTTGACCGCTGTCTTATCCTTCAAAACCTTGTCAAACAGCTCCATTACGAGGACAAATAAGTATGGAGAAATGGGATCACCTTGCCTGAGGCCCTTCCCCCCCCTTAAAGAAACCCTCCATGCTACCATTAATCATAACTGAAAATGAAGTGGTAGAGATGCATTCCATAATCCAGGATATAAATCGAGGTGGAAACTTAAAGCCTTTGAGGACCTCTTCAATACACTGCCAATCAATAGAGTCAAAGGCTTTCTTTAGGTCAATCTTGAGTGCACATCTGGGAGAACCCTTATTGAGATGGTAGCCTTTGAAAAGCTCATGGGTTAAAAGAATATTGTCCACCATCCTTCTATCAGGAATAAAAGCCGACTGGTGCGGGCCAACCAAGGAGTCAATGACAGCTTTAAACCTGTTAGCTAGGATCTTTGATATGCACTTATATATAGTGTTAACACAGGATATGGGACGGTAATCAGATATCGTAGAAGGCTTACCCTTCTTAGGCACCAAACTGATTATGGAGTGATTCACCTGCTTCAAAAGTCTTCCTGAGGAAAAGAAGGATTGAATGGCAGTCATGACATCTTTCCCAACAAGGTCCCATGCTTTCTTAAAAAATGCTGGGGTATATAACAGCTTCCTGTTATATACCCCAGCATAGGAGAATTGCTGGGGTATATAACAGTAGCTGATGAACCTTCCTGTTCAAATAGGAGAATTGCTTCTGATGACTCCATTCTTTGAGCTTCAATTTAACAGCTTGGAGCTTCTTAGCAACCCTATACATAGAGGATCCATTCACATCGAGTGACCATGCTTCCGCAACCAATGGTAAAAAATCTGCATGGTTAGCCCAAAAATTAAAGAATTTAAAGGGCCGGTGAGCAGCAGAAGATTTTGGAAATATTGTCACAACAATGGGGCTGTGATCCGAAATAGTAGGTGCAAGTACTTCAGCTTCAGACGAAGTAAACTTATGCACCCAGGCCATATTCACAAGTGCCCGGTCAAGCCTACAAGCAATTCTTCTTGTACCCTCACTTCTGTTGCTCCAAGAATGCAAGAAACCTTTGAATTTCAGATCAAAACATTGGCAGTCATCAACGAAGTCATTAAATTCCCTAGTAGCAGTAGGATTGATATCTTTACCTCCAAACTTTTTTGATGCTAGGCGCACACAATTGAAGTCGCCTATTATTATTATTTTTTTTTGGAAGGTAAGTCCAAGTGATATTAATAAGAAAGATATTTACAAGATAAGGTTCAAACAAAGAAAACCAAACAAAACATGCCCCTTATAACATTGAGGCCCACAACATGCATGCATGGAACACAACCATCATTACACAAGATCCGACTTAAGGTTCCAACTAGTGACAAGGTGACGATGTAATGGCGAATCTGGGAGCATCACTCGATCAATATTTGCTTTGTCTTGAACATCAGCAACTATGTTGGCCTCAACAAGTTGCCAAGGTACATAAGAATTCTTGAAGATTTGACGGTTCCTCTCTCTCCATATATGGTAAACAGCAGCTACAAGAGACAACCTGAAAATGACTTGGGCGTGGTGACTACCCAAGCTCAAAGTCGAAGCCCAATGCACAAAATCCACCCACGGGCGGTTCACTCTAGTTACACTAGTACGTTGAAGGATAGGATTCCAGATTTGGGAGCTAAACTGACACTCAAAAAACAGGTGTGCATGTGTTTCCTGATGAAGCCTACACAACACACAAGTCGTTTGAGTGGTAATGTTCCTCTTGCACAACCGGTCACGAGTAAGAAGCCTTTGGTTCACTGCTAGCCATAGTATAAAAGCTTGCTTTGGTATATGCTTGGGGAACCAGACCAGCCCATTCCATTCCACTCGATCTCTACCAACATCCAAACTCTTATATGCACTAGCAATATCAAACATACCTGATTTTGATGGCGTCCATATCAGTACATCTTCACGGTATGGTACTGGGTCCTTAAGTGCTGCAAGTGTAGACCAAACTTGAAGTAGATCTGTTCGTGAACAAGGGTTCGTGAGCAAGGGTTCGTGAGCAAGGTTGGGGATCTGTCCGTGAGCTTGGTGGAGTTCTGTGCGTGAGCAGGGTTTGGAGATCTGTTTGTGAGCAATGTTTGCTTCTCTGTTCGAGAGCTTGGAGGTCTGTTCGTAAGTTCCTGAGCTTGGTGATCGGTGTGTGACCATGATATTCGTGAGCACGCTGTATGCTTCTTTGTTCGTGAGCAAGCATTGGTGAGTTCGTCAGCTTGGAGTTCTGTTCGTGAGCATGCTGTTTCGTGAGCAAGGGGGTTCGTGGCCCTGAGATCTGTTGCGGAGCTAGGGTGTCTTGGAGGTTTCTCGCCGGTATTTTGCAGGCTGTGGTTTCGTGGTTCGTCGCATGCAAGTTCTGGTTTGGGTCGTGCGTGTTTGTGGCCGCTGTGGGGACCGGAGTTCGTGGAGTAGCAGGTCGTCATTATTCTTGTTCGCCTAGAACAAGTCTGGAGTCTGGTTCGGCATTGGAGGGCTGTGTTTTTGTGGAGGTTCAGGCCGCGAGTTGTTCGTGTGAAACAAGTTTTTGGAATCTGGTTTCGTGCCCGTCTGTAGCAGTTTCTGGAATCTGGTTTCGTGTTGTGTGGAGCGAGGCCTGAGTTCGTTGTTGGTTTTCTGAGTTCGTGTGTTGCAAGTTGCTGGGTTCGGGATGATGCAAGGTTCATCTGCTGTTCTGAGGTGCTGTTCTGAGGTGGTTTGAGGTGCTGTTCGAGCTGGTTCGTAGTGGTCTGAAGTGCTGTGTTGAGGTGGGCTGTGGTGATATCCTTCTGTTTCTCGCCAACAAGGTTTGTGAGCATCGGAAGCTACTGAAGCATCTGTAGCATCTGAAGCACCCTAAGGTTTGGTCCTGGTTTCGTTTCTGGATATGAGGAGCAAGGCCTGAGTTCGTTGTCTGTGTTCGTGCATCCATGGCCGCCTGAGGTTTATGTTTCGTGCGGGCTTGCGGTCTGGTTTCGTGGTGACTTGAGCGGTATTTTGCTTGGTTCGTCGTTGCTCGAGTTTGGAATCTGGTCGGGCGTTTGGTCTTGGTACAGATCGTGAGGTTCGTTTCGTGACCTGGGAGCTTGGTTCAGATCGTGTGGTTGGTTCCGTGAGCTTGGCTATTCTGCTTGGTTGGTTCCGTCAGCTGCTCCTGAGCGGGGGGTGTTTGTTTGTGAACTGGAGCTGTTGTCTGTGGTTCTCAGTTTCAGGTCTGTTCGTGAGTTGGAGAAACAGGGTGGCCGTCTGCTTTGGTGGTTCGGGACTTGTGCTCACAATCTTTGTGCTCGTCCTGGATTTCGGGATAAGGGTTCTGTTTCGTGATAGTGTTCTCGTGGAGGAAGTTGATCTTTGTGGTGGGTTTGTTCTGCTGAGAGTTCTGCCGGAGCTTATGGTGGTTTCCGGCTACTGGTTTCTGTAAACCAGAATGGATTACCACTCGAGCAAGGACTTCCCGCCCTTGGGAACTTCGGCTACGTCCACTGCAATGGCTGAGCCTGGCATGGTTGTCTTGGAGTCTGATGCACCTGCGGCTGGAAAGACAGTGGAAACAGTGGCTATTTCGGGTATGGCTGAGAAGCCTGTGGCAGCAGAAACCAATGTGACTTCGTCTGAGATATCTGTGGCAGCAGATGATAACTCGGGTAGGGTTCCTTACTCGCCAGGAGCTATGAAGGGAAATAGTGAACCCAAATCAGCTTGGTCCAGTTTGTTTGACTCTAATACTCAAATGAAATCAAAGCTAACTTTCTTCATGCCTGAAATTGATGAAGGAAGGGTCTTTGTAAAACCTCCTCCTGAGGTTGCAATTGAAGGTGCTAAGGTGTGGCATGATTGTCTTGTGGGTCATTTTCTTGACAAAAAATTGCCTCTTGCAGTTGTGAGGAACCTGGTTAACAAACTTTGGGGCAAGCAAGGAGCAATCCAAACCGTTGAGATGGGTGATGGATTCTTCGTATTCACGTTTGCTAATGCCCAGGTGCGTGAGAAGGTGTTTCAAGCTGGTCCTTGGCACCTTGGTGGAAGGTTGCTCATCCTTCGAAAATGGGAGCCAAACTTGCAATTGGTGAAAACCCAATTGACGAGGGTACCTATATGGATAAAATTGTATGATGTTCCTATGGAATACTGGACTCCGTTGGGGTTAAGTTATATTGCTAGTGGTGTGGGAAGACCTCTTTGGTTGGACGACATGACTGAAAAGAGATTAAAACTTCAATATGCCCGAGTATGTGTTGAAGTTGAGATTGACTGTGAATTTCCAACGTCCATTGCTCTTGACACAGGTGAGAAACAACTTGAAATCACTATTGAGTATACCTGGAAGCCGTCTAAGTGTTCTTCATGTGAAGTGTTTGGCCATACTGAGAAGCAATGCCCGAAAGGTACGAAGGTGTGGGTTCCCACTGGGAGAACTATACAAAACGACAGTGTATCTCATGATGAAGTTGGTGGAAGTGTGCATGGCCAGGGTGATCACGTCCAACCTACCCATGAAATTGCTGATCCGCCTATGGGTGATGGCCGGAGTTCTAGAAATCAGGTGGAGCAATGGAAGAAAAGAACTAACAAGGGCAAAGAGGTTATTGATGTTGATGTTGTTGTGAGTACTCCAAACTCAAGTCTCCAATTGGAAGAGCCCGATGTTTCGGGTATGTTACCTCCGCAGCAAGGACTTGACTACCAAGCACCGAGCCTTCAACGGGATATGAGTGCCATGGAGGTGGATAGAGAGATAATGACTCAACCGACGTCCTCCATTGTCGTACGGGATGATCGCATATCTATTACTCCAAACAGGTTTCACATATCAGATCTTGATGCCAGTGATTCTATTGATCCCAAGGGTAGTTCTATGTCTTCTTCATCCCGTAAAAAGAATAGAAAGAAGAAGAAGATCCTTGTCGATGAAATTGCTATGAAGCATGCAAAGAAGACCTCTTCATTGGACATGGGGCTTGAAGGGCTTACTAGTGGTGGGGGGAGGGATACCACTCCATGATTAACTTTGCTATATGGAATATACGGGGCCTAAATGGTCCTGAGAAACAAATGGAGGTGCGTAATCTGATCAGTGCAAGGAAGCTAAGTGTATTGGCAATAGTGGAAACGAAGGTTCGTAGCATCAATGCCCAAGTTGTGAAAAACTTGATTGCTCCCAATTGGGAGATGATTACTAACTATGATAGTGCATTAAAGGGTCGCATTTGGATTCTATTTAACCCCGTAGAGGTTATAATCCAGAAGCTTGATACTAGTGACCAGTTTATCCATTGCTCTGTGAATATTGTTTGTCTACAAAAGATCTGTCTTCTTACAGTGGTCTATGGGTCAAACGATCCAATGGAGAGACGGAGCCTGTGGAGGCAGCTGCCTCGTTTTGTCTCATCACATCCATGGTTAATCATGGGTGATTTCAATTGTGTACGTAGGGCGTCTGAGAAGGTTGGAGGTAAGCAAATAAATCATCGTAATTCGGCAGATTTTAATAATTGTATTGAGGCATGTGAAGTGGAGGAGCTTAAGGCCAAGGGGTTTGTACATACATGGGCAAACCAGAGTGTGGGGCAAAGCAGAATATCATGTACTCTTGACCGTGCACTGGTTAACCTGGCTTGGCTTAATGAAATGAGCCCTTCGGAAGTGGAGGTACTTAACCCAGGTATATCTGATCATTCTCCTCTTGTGATCTCAATTTTTCCTCAGTGGCAGCAAGGCAAAAAGCCATTCAGAATTTTCAAGTTCTGGACGTACAAACCTGATTTCATGGCTCTAGTTGCGGAAGCTTGGCAGATGAATGTGTGGGGTTCCCCCATGTTCCGAGTTTCAAAGAAGTTGCAAGCAGTAAAAATGAAACTGAGGCAATGGAGTAAACAAATGAAGTTCTCTCAACTCTCCTCTCAGGTTAATGATATGAGACGAAATCTTCAGAATGTGCAGAAGCTATTGCATGATGACCCTCATAACCTAGCTCTTGCTACCCACCAGACAGACCTCAGACATTCCCTTGCATCCTTGCTGCGATGTGAGGAGTCCCAAATCAGACAGAAATCAAGAATCCAATGGCTACAAGAGGGTGACAGTAACTCTAGTTTTTTCCATAATGTGGTAACATCAAGAAGGGCAGTGAACAACATCTCTTCTATTATGACTGAGGATGGCACCAAGTTGACTGACCAAAGGCAAGTAACAGGTCATGTGGTGAATTATTTCCAACACTTACTGGGAGAGGATGGTATTGGACGGGCCCATGATATGCCCCCATTCTCAAGATCTCTATCTCAAGACCAAAGAGTAAATTTGATGGCGGATGTTACCCATGATGAGGTTAAAACCACGCTTTTTTCCTTAAAGGATGATAAAGCGCCAGGTCCTGATGGTTTTTCTCCCATATTCTTCAAAAAGTGTTGGGATATTGTAGGGGAGGACACAGTGGAAGCAATTTTGAGTTTCTTTAAAGATGGTAGCTTGCTTAAACAATGGAACACTACAGCAATCTCTTTGGTGCCGAAGTGCCGGAATCCAAGTAAGATGTCTGACTTTAGACCTATTTCTTGTGTCAATACCCTTTACAAGTGCATCTCCAAAATACTTGCAAATAGGCTCAAGACTGTTGTGGGGGATATTGCTGGTAGCTATCAGTCGGATTTCATCCCAGGTAGAGGAGCTGCAGAGAACGTGCTTCTGACTCATGAACTACTACATAATTACCACTTGAGGGGCACCCAGAAATGTGCTCTTAAAGTGGACATCCGGAAGGCGTATGATTCAGTTACATGGGGGAGCATAAGGGCAATGTTAGTTGCTTTGAATTTTCCAGACACGTTTATATCTTGGACCATGGAATGTGTGACATCTCCCTCTTATTCGGTGATGCTTAATGGCCATCTGGTGGGGTTCTTTAAAGGAGCAAAAGGGTTACGACAAGGTGACCCCATGTCGCCCTACCTTTTCGTCATGGTGATGGAGATCTTTCATATGGTGCTGCAGCAGAATACCAGCCAAAATTTCACTTATCATCACAGGTGTGAGGCTATAGGTCTTAAGCTTATTTGTTTTGCTGATGACTTGTTCATCTTCTCTAAGGCAGACAGGGCTTCAGTGCAATGTATTTTGAGAGCTCTTGAAGCATTCCAACAGCTCACAGGCTTACAAATTAATAAGGACAAGAGTGCTATGTATCTTAGTGGAGTGGATAACAGCATGCAAAACGAGTTAAGCAGATTGTCTGGGTTCCCGATTGGAGACTTGCCAGTTAAGTATCTTGGCCTTCCCCTTTTCACATCTAAGCTATCATGGAAGGATTGTGAACCACTTATCAATCAAGTAATGGCGAGGACGCAATCGTGGAGGGGTAGGAGTTTGTCCTATGCGGGTAAGCTCACTCTCATAAAAGCCGTTTTATTTTCTATTAAGGTGCACTGGCTATCTACATTTGTCCTTCCCAAAAGGGTTATATCAGAATTGGAAAGGATATCCAGGAGCTTCTTGTGGTCAGGGCCAGATCTCAAGCGCAAGATGAATCCTATCAGCTGGGAAATTATATGAACTCCAAGACATGAGGGTGGGCTTGGCATTCTTAACTTGCATGTATGGAACAAGGTTAAAATTGAAAAAGTTATGATCAACGTTAAAATCGGAGTCAAATTGAAAAAGTTTCCAAGATTGAGCTTTAGCCATAACATGACTTATGAGACCTCTCGCCTGAACCTCTCGCCTGAAACCATGAAACCTCTCGCCTGAACCTCTCGCCTGAAACCATGAAACCTCTCGCCTGAACCTCCATGCCTGAACCTCGCCTGAACTTCCATGCCTGAACCTCGCCTGAATCTTGCCACCCTTGCCTGAACCTCCATCTCCACCTCCTCCATCTCCACCTTCACCTCCTTCTCCACCTTCATCTTCTCCACCTTCACCTTCTCTGTTCGTGAGCTTGTGAGCTGGTTCGGGAGTTGCGTCTGAGCAAGCTTTGTGAGCTTCTGGTTTGTGCTTGCGTCTGTCGGGTGTTTATGTGGGCTTCTGGTTCGGGAGTTGCGTCTGGTTCGTGAGCAAGCTTTGGTGAGCTTCTGATTCGCGAGTTTGCGTCTGGTTCGTGTCCAAGTTTCTGGCAAGCTTCTGGTTCGTGGTTACGTTCGTGTTAGTGGATTCTGCTCGTGTTAGTGGACTCTGTTCGTATTCGTGGTCCCTGGTAGCTCGTGTTCGTGGCTTCTGGTTTTCGTTCTGCTCGTGGTGGTGGACTACTATTCTGGTTTTCGTTCTGCTCGTCGTGGTGGTGGATTATTATCTCTGTTCGTTGATTATTGTTCCTCGTAGCTCCTGGTGGATTATTATATTTCTGGTTGTTCCTGGTTATTTTCCTGATTGTTCGAGGTTGTTCGTGGTTGATTACTGCTCCTGGATTATCGTTTGCGGATTATCGTTTTCTGGTGGATTATTGTCTGCGGATTTTTGTTTTCTGGGGAACTTGTCTGTGGATTATTGCTGTGACTCTCGTTCGTTCATTCCTGCTCGTTACTGTTCGTTCAGGTTCGTTGCTGCTCGTGACTGTTGGCTCCGGTCCGTGGTTATTGTTTTCTGGTGGATTATTGTCTGCGGATTTTCCTGATTGTTCGAGGTTGTTCGTGGTTGATTACTGCTCCTGGATTATCGTTTGCGGATTATCGTTTTCTGGTGGATTATTGTCTGCGGATTTTCCTGATTGTTCCGATTCCGGTCCGTTGCTTTCTGATCGTGGTTTCTGGATATTGGTTCGTTCCGGTTCGTTTACTTCTGGATATCAGTCCGGGAGCCCACCGTGGTATATTGTTCGGAGACTTGTTCGGAGATACTGTTTGTGGTTATTGTCCGGTAACATCTGGTACTATTCGGAGATTTGTTCGGAGTTACTGTCTGTGGTTATTGTTCGGAGATACTGTCAGTGGTTATTGTTCGGAGATCTGTTCAGAGTTATTGTTCGGGAACACCTGGTATTCCTGTCCGTGGTTATTGTTCTTGGTTCTTTATTGTTTGTGGGTATCATTCGTGGCAATCTGGTTTCTGGGTTATCTGGTTCGTGATCTTCTGTTTTTCTCTGGTTATTTCTGGTCTGTGGAGTTCTCTCTGGTTGCTGGGTTTCTCTCTGTCCGTGGATGTTCCTTATTGCCGTCCAAGCGAGTTTTTGTTCTGGTTCTGGTTTGAGAGGTCGTCTGAAGAAGAGATTGTTTGGTAGGGATGTCTGGAAATCACTCAGCTGCTTTGGCTATTGACTCGAACCAGGCTTTCCCGCCTCTGGGGACGCCTGGTTCTTCTGCTCTTCCAGCGAGCTCTGCGTCTCTCCTTGCAGGTGTTGCAGGAGTGGCAGGAGTTGCAGATACGGTTGACCCCAATGCTTGTGTATCCGATAGGGCCACCTCTTCTCAATCTATTTCGGGTATTGTTCAGACTCCTCAGCCCTTGTCTCAGCCAAATATGGCATGGTCCAACCTGTTCTCTGCAGGTAATCAGCCAAAATCCAAATTGGTTTTCCATAGGCCAATTATTGTTGATGGTAAGGTTACTGTCAAGCCTCCTCCTGAAATTGCTGCAGAAGGAGCTAGGCTTTGGAGTGATTGTCTTGTGGGGCATTTCTTGGATAAAAAACTTCCTCTTGCTGTGGTTAGAAGCTTGGCCAACCGTTTGTGGGGTAAGCTTGACCAGGTTCAGACGGTTGAGCTTGGAGATGGTTTTTTCATCTTCACTTTTTCCAATTCCCTTGTGCGTGATAGGGTGCTTCAGGCTGCTCCTTGGCACTTTGGAGGGAGATTACTTATTCTCAGAAATTGGGAGACCAACATGCAAATGGTTAAAACTCAGATGCAAAAGGTGCCCATTTGGGTTAAACTCTTTGATGTGCCTATTGAGTATTGGACCCCATCTGGTCTAAGTTACATTGCTAGTGGGGTGGGACGTCCTCTGTCACTGGATGAGCCAACTGAGAAGAGATTGAAGCTTCACTTTGCCCGTGTATGTGTGGAAATTGATACTGAATGCCAATTCCCTAACTCCATCTCTCTAGATACTGGCGAAGAAACCCTGGACATTAAGGTTGAGTACACATGGAAACCTCACAAATGTAATACTTGTACTACTTTCGGCCATTCAGAGAGTAATTGCCCAAAGACGACCAAGCAATGGGTTCCAACTGGGAGAGTGCTCAAGGATGTATTTGCTACAGAAGACGATAACCACCATGTCCATGATGCTGCTCCTTCAGGAGACATTTGTGGTATCCAAGCTCACTCCAACCAATGGCACCGCATTAATGGCAAACGAAAGGAGGTTGCTTGCAGCGAAGGTGGCGACCTTATGGTGCTGCCAAACAACCAAGACCAGTTTGTTGTGGGTGCCAATGGTAGGGACTCAAACGTTGTTGGAACCGGCTGCAGGGATCAAGGCCAACATGTCATAGTGGTTGATGACAGTGTGTCAAGTGTTGAGCATCATGACTATTGTCAAGTAAGCATATCTACAGAAATGGTAGAGAAGAGTGGCACGCTTCCCTCACCTCCTTTGCAACATGGCTCTATACCCCCACAGCATGAACCCATATCCATTACCCCCAATCGGTTTGATCTAGCTGATATGGATAATGAAGTCCCCCATGTGAACTCATCTTCGTCCTCGTCTCGAAAGAAGAATAAAAAGAAGAAGAAGCTACTTGTTGATGAGATTGCTATGAAGCATGCTAATAGACAACCTGTTACAAAGGTTCAGAGTAGCGGTGATGACGCCCCTCCCCATCCATGATCAATTTTGCCATGTGGAACATTAGGGGTCTTAATGGCCCTGAAAAACAAATGGAGGTACGTAATCTGATAAGTTCGAAGAAACTAAGTCTACTAGCTATTGTAGAAACGAAAGTCAGACAAATGAATGCTGCGTTTATAAAGGACATGATTGCTCCAACTTGGGAACTTGTTACAAACTATGATAGTGCTCTAAAGGGGCGTATTTGGATAGTATTCAATCCTTATGAAATCCGATTAAGGAAGGTGGATGGTAGTGACCAGTTTGTACATTGCTTTGTGGAGATGCTCAACAAGCACGTGAATTGTTACCTTACAGTTGTTTATGGTGCAAATGATGCCGCTGAGCGGAGACTATTATGGAGACAGCTACCTCCACTTGCTCCTACACAACCATGGATTCTCATGGGTGACTTTAATTGCGTGCGATCTGCTTCAGAAAAGTTAGGGGGTAAGCAGATTAACCAAGGTGCCACAGATGAGTTTAATGAGTGCATTGATGACTGTGAAGTTGTTGAGCTTAAATCAAAAGGCTTATTTTACACATGGGCAAATCAAAGTGAAGGGCAAGCGTATCACATGCAGGTTGGATCGTGTTCTCGTTAATTTACCTTGGCACCATACCATGTATCCATCTGAAGTGCAAATCATGAACCCGGGCATTTCCGATCACTCCCCACTGCTGGTATCAATTTTCTCTGATTGGAAGCAAGGTAAGAAGCCATTTAGATTCTTTAACTTTTGGGCTCAAAGGCCGGACTTCCTTCCTATGGTTGAGGAAGCTTGGAGAATAGAAGTGTTTGGTACCCCAATGTTTCGAGTTTCCAAGAAACTTCAAGCAGTCAAGCTTAGACTCAAGGAATGGAGTACTAGATTGAATTTTGCTCACATCTCATCTCATGTCCATCATGCTAGGCTACGTCTCGAACAGGTCCAGAAGCAATTGCACGATGAACCCCACAATGCCACCCTTGCTCACTTCCAGACCTCTTTAAGGCAACAGCTTTACCACTTGTTAAGATGTGAAGAATCTCAGCTCAGACAAAAGTCAAGGGTCCAATGGTTGGCTGAAGGTGATAACAACTCCACTTTCTTTCATAATGCCTTGAAGTCAAGAAGAGCCCTTAACAATTTCTCTAGCATTTTTACTGAAGATGGCCACAAGTTGATCAAGCAAAAGGATGTTTCGGATCACATTGTCAAGCATTTCCAAGACAGCTTGGGATCAGCTGAGAATTGCCATCTAAATGGCATGCCTTCCTTCTCCACATGTCTTACCCAAGACCAGAAAAGCCAACTTGAGGAGGAGGTTACTCGTGAAGAAGTTAAAGCCACACTATTCTCATTAAAGGATGATAAGGCTCCTGGCCCTGATGGCTTTACACCACACTTTTTCAAGAGGTGCTGGGATATTGTGGGGGAGGACACACTGGAAGCGGTTCTCAGCTTTTTCAAAGATGGATCCTTACTGAAACAGTGGAACACCACAGCTATTTCCCTTGTGCCAAAATGCTCCACCCCAAGTAAGGTTTCTGACTATAGGCCTATCTCATGTGTCAATACCCTTTACAAGTGCATTTCAAAAATCATTGCAAATAGGCTCAAAAGAATTGTTGGTGATATTGTTGGAAATTATCAATCAGCTTTCATACCAGGGAGAGGTATAGCTGAAAATGTGCTTCTTGCCCATGAATTACTACATAACTATCACCTGCATGGTCCTCATAGAAAATGTGCTCTCAAAGTGGACATTCGTAAAGCTTTTGATTAGATCTCATGGGAGTGCATTAGAGAGATGTTGCATGCCTTACAATTCCCAAGTAAGTTTGTTAGCTGGATAATGGAGTGTGTAACTACTCCAACCTTTTCAGTGATGATAAACGGTTCTCTCTGTGGTTTCTTTAAGGGAGCTAAAGGGCTACGGCAGGGTGATCCTATGTCTCCATACCTTTTTGTGCTGGTGATGGAGATCTTTCATATGATATTGCAGCGGAACACTACACATGGTTTTATGTATCACTACAGATGTGAGGCCATAGGCCTCAAGTTGCTATGCTTCGCAGATGATCTTTTTATCTTCTCTAAGGCTGACACTTCCTCCTTGTAGTGCATTCTCAACTCCCTTCACGAGTTCCAACAGCTCACGGGGTTACATTTAAACAAGCAGAAGAGTTCCATATATTTCAGTGGTGTGGACCATGCCATGAAAATTGAGCTTAGTACCTTCTCGGGAATTCCTCATGGAGATCTGCCAGTTAGGTATCTTGGACTCCCTCTCTTTACTGCCAAGCTATCAAGGAGAGATTGTGAGCCCCTCATTAACCAAGTTAAATCCAAGGCTCAATCTTGGAAAGGACGTTGTCTTTCCTATGCGGGTAAGCTTACTCTCATTAAAGCTGTCTTGTTCTCTATTAAGGTTCATTGGCTATCTTCTTTCATCATACCTAAAGGTGTTATTCTAGAGTTGGAAAAGATTTCCAGGAGGTTTCTATGGTCGGGACCTGACCTTAAACGGAAAATGAACCCTATTAGCTGGAAAATCATTTGTGCTCCAAAAAAGGAGGGTGGCCTTGGGTACTCCACTTAAATACATGGAACAAAGCAGCAATAATGAAGCACATATGGAAAATTCTGGTTGTTGGCAGCTCTCTTTGGGTTAGATGGGTACACAGGTATCTCTTGAAAGACCGAAATTTTTGGACTATAAATGTGCCTACTAACTCTTCATGGGCTTGGAGGAAGATTCTTAAGTTGCGGAATGGAATGGCTCATCTAATCAAAAGGAAGATCTATAATGGTTTGAGCACCTCATTGTGGTATGATAACTGGCATCCGGAGGGGCCCCTTTTCAGTAAGTATGGTAATCGGTTGATCTATGATTCTGGTCTCACACGACATGCCATGGTTAGCAGCATAGTCTCTGGTTATACATGGGACCCTCCTGTGGCTGCATCTCCAGATCTAATTGAAGTCTGGGGTAGGCTTGATGAGCTGCCGCACCCATCACCTGGTCGAGAAGATGTAGTTGTGTGGACTCCTTCAAAATCAGGTATTTTTGACATTTCCAGTGCATATAAGCATATTGATACGCATAGGAGCCAAGTGGTATGGTATGGACTCATATGGTTCTCCAACCACATCCCTAAGCATGCTTTTATACTATGGCTGGCTGTGAATCAAAGGTTGCTAACCAAGGATCGGTTGCGTAATAAGGGTATTGTGGACAACCCTACGTGCGTGTTCTGTAGAGCACATGACGAGTCTCACTCACACCTATTCTTTGAGTGCACTTATAGTGCCCATGTGTGGAACCATGTTTTGGAGAATAATGGAGTCGCAAGACTACATCATTCTTGGGTGGATGTTGTGCAATGGGCTGCATCTTTGAAGCTTCGTAGCCCACATGCCAACCTCATTTTCAAGCTTTCTTTTGCAGCAAGTGTCTACCACATCTGGAGGGAAAGAAACAGAAGGGTATTCAGAAATTGTTATATGCCATGGGAAGATTTGGGGTTGCTAATTGCTTTGGATGTTAGAGGGAAAGCTAACTTGAAGCGTGTGGCTCTACCTGACTCCCCCCTCCACCGCCATCTTGTTCATAGGTGGGATTTAGAGTGGGAACTTGTAAGGTGATGATTGGGTAATTTGGTATCCTCTTGTGTTCTTGTCATGTGCCCTGATATATTAAGGAGCACATTGGGTTATTTTGTTTGACTTGTCATTGTACATATCTTTATTTTAATATATCACTTTGGACTTACCTTCCAAAAAAAAAAATGTATGGAACAAGGCAGCAACCATGAAGCTCCTATGGAAAATCTTGCAAAAGGGTGAGTCGATGTGGGTTAAATGGGTGCATAAGTATCTTCTTAAGGATCGAAACTTGTGGACCCTTACCACACCAGCTACCTCTTCCTGGGCATGGAGGAAGATTCTTAAGCTTAGGCGGGACATGGCTCACCTGGTAAAGGTAAGAATTTTTAATGGCATGAGCACTTCGTTGTGGTATGACAATTGGCACCCGGATGGACCATTATTTGTTACATATGGATATCGGCTGATTTATGATTCGGGGCTTCCAAGACAGGCTACAGTAAGCACTATAATCTCAGGTCATGAGTGGGACCCTCCGGTTGCAGCATCGCCGGATTTAATTCAAGTTTGGTCTAAACTTGCAACACTTAAGGACCCAGTACCGGACCGTGAAGATGTACTGATATGGATGCCATCAAAGTTAGGTATGTTCGATATTGCTAGTGCATATAAGAGTTTGGATATTGGTAGAGACCGAGTGGAATGGAATGGGCTGGTCTGGTTTCCCAAGCATATACCCAAGCAAGCATTTACACTATGGCTAGCAGTGAATCAAAGGCTTCTTACTCGTGACCGGTTGTGCAAGAGGAACATTACCACTCAGTCAACTTGTGTGTTATGCAGGCTTCACCATGAATCACATGCCCACCTGTTTTTTGAGTGTCAGTTTAGCTCCCAAATTTGGCAACCTATCCTTCAACGTACTAGTGTAACTAGAGTGAACCGCCCGTGGGTAGAATTTGTGCATTGGGCTTCGACTTTGAGCCTGGGTAGTCACCACGCCCAATTCATTTTCAGGTTGTCTCTTGCAGCTGCTGTATACCATATATGGAGAGAGAGGAACTGTCGGATCTTCACGAACTCTTATGTGCCTTGGCAACTTGTTGAGGCCAGCATAGTTGCTGATGTTCAAGATAAAGCAAATCTCGATCGAGTGATGCTCCCAGATTCCCCACTACATCGTCACCTAGTCACTAGTTGGAACCTTCAGTGGGACCTTGTGTAATGTTGGTTGTGTTCCATGCATGCATGTTGTGAGCCTCAATGTATAAGGGGCATGTTTTCCTTGGTTTTTTTTGTTTGAGCCATATCTTGTAAATATTTTCTCTATTAATATCACTTGGACTTACCTTCCAAAAAAAAAAAAACTTGAAGTAAATCCAGAGATGCTGCAACCGGAGGATCCCACTCATGGCCTGCGATTATAGTGCTCACTTTGGCCTGTCTTGGGAGACCCGAATCATAAATCAGCCGATACCCATATTTGGCAAATAATGGTCCATCCGGGTGCCAATTGTCATACCACAACGAGGTGCTCATGCCATTAAAAATCCTTACCTTGACCAGGTGAGCCATATCTCCCACCTAAGCTTAAGAATCTTCCTCCATGCCCATGAAGAGCTAACCGGTGTAGTAATGGTCCACAAGTTTCGATCCTTAAGAAGATACTTATGCACCCATTTAACCCACATCGACTCACCCTTCATCAAGATTTTCCATAGGAGTTTCATGGTTGCTGCCTTGTTCCATACATGCAAGTTGAGAATGCCAAGCCCACCCTCATTCCTTGGAGTACATATAATTTTCCAACTGATAGGATTCATCTTGCGCTTGAGATCTGGCCCTGACCACAAGAACCTCCTGGATATCCTTTCCAATTCTAATATAACCCTTTTGGGGAGTACAAATGTAGATAGCCAGTAAACCTTAAGAGAGAATAAAACGGCTTTAATGAGAGTGAGCTTACCCGCATAAGACAAACTCCTACCCTTCCATGATTGCGTCCTTGCCCTTACTTGGTTGATAAGTGGTTCACAGTCCTTCCATGATAGCTTTGATGTGAAAAGGGGAAGTCCAAGATACTTAACTGGCAAGTCTCCAATCGGAAACCCAGACAAGATGCTTAATTCGTCTTGCAAGCTGTGATCCACTCCACTAAGATACATAGCACTCTTCCCCTTATTAATTTGTAGGCCTGTGAGCTGCTGGAATTCTTCAAGAGCTCTAAGAATACATTGAATTGAAGCCCTGTCTGCTTTAGAGAAAATGAATAAGTCATCAACAAAACAAAGAAGCTTAAGACCCATAGCCTCACACCTGTGATGATAAGCGAAATTCCGGCTAGTATTTTGCTGCAGCACCATATGAAAGATCTCCATCACCATGACAAAAAGGTAGGGCGACATGGGGTCACCTTGTCGTAACCCTTTTGCTCCTTTAAAGAACCCCACCAAATGGCCATTAAGCATCACCGAATATGAAGGAGTGGTCACACATTCCATGATCCAAGATATAAGCCTATCTGGAAAATCCAAAGCAACCAACATTGCCCTTATGCTCCCACATGTAACTGAATCATAGGCCTTCCGAATATCCACTTTAAGAGCACATTTCTGGGTGCCCCTCAAGTGGTAATTATGCAGTAATTCATGAGTAAGAAGCACGTTCTCTGCAGCTCCTCTGCCTGGGATGAAGGTTGACTGATAGCTACCAACGATTTCCCCCACAACACTCTTGAGCCGATTTGCAATTATTTTGGAGATGCACTTGTAAAGGGTATTGACACAAGATATAGGCCTAAAGTCAGACATCTTACTTGGATTCCGACACTTCGGCACCAAAGAGATTTCTGTAGTGTTCCATTGTTTAAGCAAGCTGCCATCTTTAAAGAAACTCAGGATTGCTTCCACTGTGTCTTCCCCTACAATATCCCAACATTTCTTGAAGAATAGGGGAGAGAAGCCATCAGGACCTGGTGCTTTATCATCCTTTAAGGAGAAAAACGTGGTCTTAACCTCTTCATAGGTAACATCCGCCATCAAGATGGTTTTTTGGTCTTGAGATAGAGATCTTGAGAATGGGGGCATATCATGAGTCTGTTCTATCTCATCCTCTCCCAGTAATTTTGAAAATAATTCACAACATGACCTGTTACTTGCCTTTGGTCAGTCAACTTGGTGCCATCCTCAGTCATAATAGAAGAGATGTTGTTCACTACCATTCTTGAGGTCACCACCTTATGGAAAAAATTAGAATTGCTGTCACCCTCTTGTAGCCATTGGATTCTGGATTTCTACCTGATTTGGGACTCCTCACATCGCAACAAGGATGCAAGGGAAAGCCTGAGATCTGTCTGCTTTTTTTTTTTTTTGGAAGTTAAGAAAGTTCCATTAATGAGTAGAAAAGAAATATGTACAAGCAGCAAGTGGGCATACCCACTGAGCAGAGCAAGGAGCTAGCAACACCCTGCTAAAGAAATGAACATATGAAGACACCCAAAACCCCCAAGAGCAATGGTGATGCTAATCACTAGATGAACCTACAGTGAAGGTCCCAATTCAACATAATCCGCCTATGGTGACTGTTGTCCTTAAGGACAAGTGGGGAGCCATTTACTCTGTACGTGATGTCTTGAGTGATAACCTTACAGATCTCATCTTCAGGTAGAGCTGCGTTTTTGAATACCCTGCGATTTCTCTCACACCAAATGTGGTACACAGCTGCAGACAGAGACAGGCGTCTTAAGAGGTGGAGAGGGGAAGTGGAGCACCAAGATCTAGCACCAGCCTCAACAATAAGGTTCCAGGGGGGGATGGGAGCCGAGACATTGAGCCCATTCATACCCAGAAGAAAGCTCCAGATGTGCTTGCTGTAATCACAATGGAAAAAAAGGTGGTGGACAGATTCATTGCAATTACGACAGAGAACACATACCGCACTTTGAATGGTGCCCCATCTCAGGAGTCTATCCTTGGTGAGGAGAGCGTTCCGTATTGCAAGCCATGTCACAAAGGCGTGCCTTGGAATGTTGAGAGAGAACCAAATAAGCCGAGCCCAAGGAACTGAGGACCGCGAAGCTTCCATAGCTTTGTAGGTTGCACTAGTGCTATAGTTACCAGACCGGGAGAGGGACCAAGTGATCCGGTCCTCTAGGTCTGAATTAGGCGTTGGGAGCTCTTGAATTCTTTCCCATACTTCAGCCAAGTCAAAGGAAGAGGCAATCGGAGTGTCCCAAGCATCACCATTTATAACATCTTGGACCAAAGCACTTTCAGGAAGACCCGAGTCATAAATTAGCCTCCTACCAAACGCTGGAGCTAGAGGGCCAAGTGGATGCCAATTATCATACCATAATGAAGTGCTTCTCCCATTGTTAATCCGGTGTTTAGTGTATCTGGAAGCAACATCTCTCTGCTTAAGTATTTTCCTCCATACCCAAGAAGCAGTGGAGGGGATTTGCACAGCCCAAAAGCTTCTACCTCTAAGTAGGTTGGCATTAACCCAAGAGACCCATAGGTTGTTAGCCCTACTTCCAACAAGCCATGCTTGTCTTAAGATGGCACACTTATTCCATAGGTGGAGATCCAAGATCCCCAAACCACCTTGATCAGTGGGGGAGCAAACATGATCCCATTTGACCTTACATATCTTAGCCTCTTGGGAGGAACCAGCCCACAAGAATCGCCTGCATATGCTCTCCATCTTATAGATGACTTCCTTGGGCAAGATGTATATTGACATCCAATGGACTGCAATGGAGAATAGAACTGCTTTAACAAGTAATAGCCGGCCTGCATAAGATAAGTGTCTACCTTGCCAAGACTGCGTGCGGGTAGTAAGTTTTTGGATGAGGGGCTCACAATCCGTAGCTGTCAGTCGTGTAGAGATGAGAGGTAGACCCAGATACTTCACAGGAAGAAGTCCTTCCTTGAACCCCAAGACTTGTATGATTGCATCCTTCATACCGTCAGAAATGCCAGCCATGAACACAGCACTTTTCTCCTTATTGACAAGTAAACCTGATAATCGGCCAAAGAGATCAAGAGCAGAAGAGACACAGATAATAGAGTTGAGATCCCCATGAGAGAAGACGAAAAGGTCATCAGCGAAGCACAACTGCTTGATAGAAGGCTGGTGGCACTTGGGGTGAGATAGGAAATTCACGGCTGTCTTATCATTCAAGACCTTGTCAAATAGCTCCATAACAAGGACAAATAAGTACGGAGAGATAGGGTCGCCTTGCCTGAGGCCTTTCCCTCCCTTGAAGAATCCTTCCATGCTTCCATTAATCATAACGGAGAAAGATGTAGTAGTCACACACTCCATGACCCAAGAGATAAATCGTGGAGGAAACCTGAACCCTTTCAAGACCTCCTCAATACAAAGCCAATCAATGGAATCAAATGCTTTCTTTAGATCAATCTTAAGAGCACATCTGGGTGTGCCCTTATTAAGGTGATAGCCCCTGAACAACTCATGCGTTAACAAAATATTGTCTGCCATCCTTCTATCAGGGATAAAAGCTGACTGATGAGTGCCAACCAAGGACGCGATTACAACCTTAAACCTGTTGGCTAAAATCTTGGAGATGCATTTGTAAATTGTATTAACACATGAGATAGGTCTGAATTCTGAAATCGAAGAAGGTTTACCTTTCTTAGGAACCAGAGTGATGAGAGAGTGGTTAACCTGCTTGAGAAGCTTCCCAGAAGAGAAGAAAGAACTGATGGCAGCCGTGACATCATCCCCAACAAGAGCAAGAGCTAGGTTATGAGGATCATCATGTAATAACTTCTGCACATTCTCAAGATTACGTCTCATATCATTAACCTGGAAGGAGAGTTGAGAGAAATTCATTTGTTTACTCCATTGCCTCAGTTTCATTTTTACTGCTTGCAACTTCTTTGAAACCCGGAACATTGGGGAACCACACACATTCAGCTGCCAAGCTTCACCAACTAGAGCCATGAAATCAGGTTTGTACGTCCATAACTTGAAAAATCTAAATGGCTTCTTGCCTTGCTGCCACTGAGGGAATATTGAGATCACAAGAGGAGAATGATCAGATATACCTGGATTGAGTACCTCCACTTCCGAAGGACTCATTGCATTAAGCCAAGGCAGATTAACCAGTGCACGGTCAAGAGTACATGATATTCTACTTTGCCCCACACTCTGATTTGCCCATGTATGCACAAACCCCTTGGCCTTAAGCTCCTCCACTTCACATGCTTCTATACAATCATTAAAATCTGCTTACCTCCAACCTTCTCAGACGCCATACGTACACAATTGAAATCACCCATGATTAACCATGGATGTGAAGATACAAATCGAGGCAGCTGCCTCCACAAACTCCGACTCTCCATTGGATCATTTGACCCATAAACCACTATAAGAAAACAGATCTTTTGTAGACAGACAATATTCACATAACAATGGATAAGCTGGTCACTAGTATCAAGCTTCTGGATTATAACCTCTGCGGGGTTAAACAAAATCCAAATGCGACCCTTTAATGCACTATCATAGTTAGAAATCATCTCCCAATTGGGAGCAATCAAGTTTTTAACAACTTGGGCATTGATGCTACGAACTTTCGTTTCCACTACTGCCAACACGCTAAGCTTCCTTGCACTGATCAAATTACACACCTCCATTTGTTTATCAGGACCATTTAGGCCCCGTATATTCCATAAAGCAAAATTAATCATGGAATGGTATTGCCCCCCCCCCCCCCCCCCCCAACCACTAGCAAGCCCTTCAAGCCCCATGACTACTGAAGAATTCTTTGCATGCTTCATAGCAATTTCATCTACAAGGATCTTTTTCTTCTTTCTATTCTTTTTACGGGATGAACATAGTTTAACCATGGCTGGACAGAAGAACATAGTTTAAGATCCCTCCATAATGCATTCCTTTGAACACTGTCAGCTTTCCTTTGTTTCAGTAACTTCAAGGTAACAGTGCATATATTGATCAGAAGACGCCAACTTAAGTAACTTCACTTCGGTAGGGTCAAAGAGCACCCAAATTCGACCTTTCAAGGCCGCATTATAGTTGGTAAATAGCTATAAGATTCTTAATTACACCAGAATTCACTTCCCTTACTTTTGTCTCAACAAGGCAAATAACTTTAAGATTCTCAACTCTAATCAATTGCTTGACCTCGAGCTGCTTAGCAGGGTCATTTAGACCCCTTATATTCCATGAGGCGATGTTAAACATGGATTGGAGGTTCATCACCATCCCCGCAGACCACGTCTGAAGCATACGACTTTCCCTCACCTCTAGCATGTTTCATTGCCAATTCATCGATTAAGATACCCTTCTTGGCTTTCCTTTTATGTTTCTTTGACTTCTTCCTCAAGGATAGAGCATTGGGATTATCTTGGTCAGCCTCCAAGCATTCAAATCTATTTGGACTCTCTACGTCCATGCTACTGGAGTTGATGGAGGAGAGCTTATCATCGTCCATTCCCTCCACATGGTCATTGGAACACTCATCACGTCCCACACATGCTGCACTTGAAGAGTCCCCTTGAGCCGATTGGTTAGGTAAAACCATTTTTTGCTTTCCTTTTGATTTCACAGCCTCCCAGTTACTGTCTTGGAGTTCCAGGTTAACACATTCCTTAAGGGGGGCGATGATGTTTTCTTCCTGGGGTGGAAGATCATTATTGCCAGTCATCCGAACATTATTGGTATCTTCATTTTGATTCATAGATATCTCTACAATGTCTTCAAGGTTAACAATTCTGCCGGTGGGCACCCATACTTTAGCATGCTCAAGGTTCTTGCAATTCGTTTCAGCATGGCCAAAAACCTTGCAATGCGAACATTTGGGAGGTTTCCAGGAGTATTCAATGTCAATTTGAAGAACTTCTTCCTCATCATCAATATTTCTGCTGTTTAAATAAAGAACTTGAGGATATGAACAATCAATGTCCACTTCAACACAAACTCTAGCAAAGCTAAGTTTGGATTTGTGCTCAGTCGCCTCATCAAGGAATAGGGGATTGCCAACACCACTTGCTAGGAAACTCAGGCCTGAGGGTGTCCAGAATTCCATGGGAACCTTGAGAAGTTTAATCCAGATAGGGATTTTACTTAACTCAGATCTTTGGAGCTGCATATTGGAGTGCCATTCTTTGATAATAAACAACCTTCCAGCAAGGTGCCAAGGCCCTTCACGAAGAACTTTTTCTCTAATAGACAAGTCTTGAAAACGAAAGATAAAGAAGCCATTCCCCACTTCAGAGACCTGGATAGCACTCCCTTTACCCCATATACGAGCTGCCAAATTTTGGACAACAGGGAGAGGGAGTTTTTTGTCTAAGAAGTGCCCTACAAGGCTATCCTCCCATAGCTTTCTCCCTTCAATAACTACCTCGGGTGGAGGGGATATTACAATTCTTCCATCAACCACTTGTGGTGCATGATATTGCAATTTCGATTTGGTAGAAGGTTTTTGGCCAAATAAGGAAGTCCACATATTAAGCCCTGACTTGGCAGCAACATTACCAGCTGAGGGATGGCCTGAGTTGGTCAAAGAAGGCTGCTGTCCTGCAGCGACATCAGGCTACATACCTGTAGCACCAACAGTCTGCAAGCCTGTAGCAACAACGTCGGACCTGTGCTGTAATTCGTCAGTGGCAGCAAAATCAGGCCTTGCAGGAGGCTGCAATTCAGGAACGCCAACGTGGCTAAGGGGCGGGAAGTTCTCATTTGAGATGAGCCCAGGATCTGCCATAGGGTCAAGTGGAGACCATGAAACAAACCGGAAACCACCTGACTCTTCAGATGCAAATCACTGAGAAGCAACACCGGAGAACCAAAGCAAATCACTGAGAAGTAGCACCGGAGAACCAATGCAACCAGAAACCAAAGCTTAAATAAAACCCACGAACAGATCCACAAATACAACAACTCACAAACAGGTGGGATAATCCAGGAGCCACACGAACAATAGCAGAATAACACGAACAATAGCAGAATAATCCAGCAATAGGTGATAACTCACAAACAGGCGAGAAAATCCAATAATAATCCACGAACAATACCAGCATAGGATAATCCAGCACAGAATAATCCACGAGTACGCACAATCCGTTGATGATAATCCACGAATGAACCAGAATAATCCAAGAGCCACAAGAACAATAGCAGCACAGGAATAATCCAGAATAATCCAAGAGCATATGATGATAATCCACGAACAATACCAGGTAGCTTTGCTCAATAACGAACCAGCTAGCCTTGCTTGCTCAATAACGAACGATCAGCTAGCCTTACATGCTCAATAATGAACGAGCAGTCGCGAATCAGGAAGCCTTGCTCACGGAGCACGGATCACACACCAAGAACGGTCGGTAACAAGCCAAGAACAGTCACGAACCAGGAGCACGATCCAGCTAGCCTTGCGTGCTCAAGAACAGTCAATAACGAACCAAGAACAGTCACGAACCAGGAGCACGAATGGCAACGAACAGTCACGACACCGAGCAGACAATCACTACGAGTAGAACACCACGAGCAGATATCTCCAGCACAGATTCTTGGATGGCCACGTACAATCACGGACACCGATTCTTGGATGGCCACGTACAGTCACGGACAGAACACCACGAGCAGATATCTCCGGCGAACGCCTGCCGGAGATCCGAGGACACCGGTGGAGCCGGCGGACGAGCAGCAAGCTTCACCACGAAACCCCACCACGAACCTTCACGACGAGCAGCAGATACCTTCACCACGAGCAGCCGATACCATCACCAACACTCTAGCAACTTGATGCCACAAGAAAAACTTAGTCGCCGGCCAGCAACAGGTGGCCGGAGACGAAGCAGCAGGCACCGTCGGCGAGCGACGAGCAACCAGAGCCAACCACACCACGAACACACCTTCACGACCACCTCACGAGCACCACGAGCGCATCAGCACCACGAGCACCTCACCAGCACCACGAACACACCAGCACCACGAGCATCTCACCAGCACCACGAGCACCTCACCAGCACCAAGAATTGGGGCAATCCCTTGAAAAAAAAAGGAAAAAGAAAAAGAAACAAAAGCTGGGGCAAACCCCGAAAGCAAGAGTCAAAGATTGTGGTAAAGAACCCAAAAAAGAAAAAAAAAGAGAACAAAGATGGAAAAAGAAGAAAAGAAATACAGAGCAAAGATGGAACCAAGGCCGAAGGAACAAAAGATGAAGCGAGCCTTAGCAGGAAAAATGGACAGAACATGGCCCTCACACCATTCATCAAATTTGAGCCTTCATATCATTTCTTTCGGACCCTGAACCCAGCCTACATTTCGTCCTATTATGAAGTCCTTTTTTATTACAGAGAATGTAACACTGAATCTCTGACGAACTGGCAATGACAGAACCAAAAGGACAAAAGAACTTTGGCTAGACATAATGATTACCAATAAAATGAAGCTATATAGGGTTTGAGCCTGTTTATCCTTCATTTCTGAACACTGGAACCAAAGCCTACATTTTGTCCTACTGATAAGTCCTCTTTGATCGTTGGATCATGATCCGTGGAAATTGACAGGACTCTTAGACTGGGGCAAGACACCGAACCTGAGAGAAGGAATCAAATGAGAGAAAAACCATTCCACAATCCTCAGACAAGGGTGGGGAAAGAAAAAACAAGAGAGGAAGGCAAAAGAGCTAGGGAAAGGGCATTGCCAAAGAAACCCCCTAGACCAAAACAATTCCCCTCATTTCAACCCGAGGCATGCTATTGAAGGCAAAAAATGTTGAGACCCTCGTAGGGAGTAGAGGTGGCAATTATGACCCATGACCCGCCAACCCGCCCAGTCTTAGGCGGGTTAGGGTTGACTGTTTCAACAAACGGGTTGGGTTAGGGTTTGACCCCTCAACCCGAAATGACCCGATTACAACCTGTTTATTTTTTGGTGTAATAGAAGTTTGGAAAATTATAATAACAATACTTGTGGTTATTTAATCTTTCTTCTTTTAATATAAATAATGATAAAGGATAAAGTGAAGAAAGACTTTTTACGTATAAATATTTCAAATTTCTTAGCCTCTACTAATATAAAATGACGTATTGATGGCAAGTAAAATCTTTTAAAACTTTATTAGTATGTTTTAGTTCTTTTCTTCATGTTATTTTAGTTATATCTTAATGATTGTTGTGTTATTATGCTTGTTAGGTGTCCTTTAATATTAAAATGAATTAAAAAATAGAATTTGTAGACTTTGATTTTAGAATGAATTAAAATTTTTAATTTTTAGTAGTAATTTAAATTATTTAAACGGGTTAGGGTTGGGATATTCCAACCCGTTTATTAAACGGGCGGGTTTGGGTTGAGCCTTGGCTTGTTAACCCCATACATCAACCCGACCCGAACCCGCCCGAACCCGACCCATTGCCACCTCTAGTAGGGAGTGCCAGGAGGAACCACTTCACAAGTCTAAATGAGATTGTTGGGTGACTTCATAAGTCTAAATGAGAGGAAGGCGAGCAAGGTTAAGTGGGAGCATGTCTGCGCTCCAAAAGGCCAAGGTGGTCTGGGGCTGTTGAACTTGCACTTGTGGAACAAATGTGCAACCTTGAGACAGACGTGGCTGGTGGCAAGTAGAGCCAATAACCTGTGGGTAGCATGGGTGAATAGAAACTTTTTTGGAAAATAAGTAAGTTCCATTAGAGATAATAAGAGAAAAATAGATAATGTACGACCGCAGCTAAAGCCCACAAGGAGATAAGACCATCCCCAACAACAACTCACAACGACCTACTTAACTATGCATCATAGATACAACAAACCAGCCCCCCAATAAGGCAACCCAATCCCATCCGGTAGATGCCCAAGCACCATGGGACTATACCTTAACATTCCTCAACAAGGAACCCCAAAAGGAGCCCCTAACCCCATCATTCACATAAGAAGCGAAGGCAATGACTATAAGCGTGCATGAGTGCTAGGTGGTTTCCACTTTATCCCCCAATAATGGAGGATTTGTCTTGTTCTGGTACTATCAGGGGGAGTGATACTAGCCATAGCAATCTTGTCCTTGATATCAGTTGTCACTAGCTTGTGAATTCTTTGCGCTGGAAGATAACTTGCTTTAAATATTCGTCTGTTCCTCTCCTTCCAAATATGGTAGACACTTGCTGCTAGTGATAGTCTAGCAAGGGTATTAGCTATCCTTGGCCCTATAAGCTCCCGTGATGCCCATTGAATGAGGTCCTCCCATGGGTGAATAGAAACTTGCTTAGAAGAAGAAACTTTTGGGTGGTTCAGATCCCTTCGGCTCCATCCTGGGTGTGGAGGAAGATTTTGAAGTCAAGGCTTGTGGCTAGTAGATTCATCAAGCACCAGATTAACAACGGGAGGGATACGTCATTGTGGTATAATAACTGGCATCTAGTGGGTCCGCTTGCTCAGATGTATGGTACACGGTTGATTTATGACTCCGGGCTTTCTGCGGCAGCTACAGTGAGTGATATTCGGGAGGGGGAAGAGTGGAACCTACCAGTGGCAGTGTCGGCAGACCTTTTTTTTTTTGGAAATTAAGAAAGTTCCATTAATGAGTAAAAGAAAATGTACATCAACTGGCTTATCCAAGACACACCTCAACCAATTTGAGAACGAAGCTGCCCACTTTTACAAGAAACAAGGTGAGCATTCCACCTTAAAATGAAAATCTAAACAACAATAACAATAAAGCCAAAGCACAGTCCAAGGTTTTAGATATCATCACAAGTGCTAAGGAACTAACACCAAAATCCTTTGCTTTGCGGATGATTTATTCCTCTTTGCCCATGGTGACCCCCATTATGTAGGATGCCTCACTTCAACATTGCAACAATTTGAGCTTATTACAGGTTTGCAAATTAACAAGGGAAAAAGCTGTATTTTTTTGAGTGGAGTTGATAACAGTGTGGGAAACATCTCTGGCCAAAGATGTTTCGGATGAGGAAATCAAAGATGTGCTTTTCAGGCTTAAGGAGGACAAAGCTCCCGGTCCCGATGGTTTCACATCTAAATTCTTCAAGATTGCATGGAACATAGTTGGGAAGGATACAGTGGACGCTATCAGAAGTTTCTTCTCCTCTGGTGCTATGTTGAAGCAATTAAATGCAACCCTCATTACTCTTGTGCCGAAGTGTGGGAACCCAACAGTGGTAGGTGATTATAGACCAATCTCATGCGTGAATACTGTGTACAAATGCATTTCAAAGATTATTGCAAATAGGTTGAAGGTTTCTATTGCCGATATTGTTGGAGACCACCAAAGCGCCTTCATCCCACAAAGGTCAATATCTGACAATATCATGCTTGTCCAAGAACTCGTCCATAACTATCACTTGAATAAAGGCAGTCCGAAGTGCATCCTCAAAGCTGACATTATGAAGGCATTTGACTCAGTCAATTGGGAGATTATTCCAAGTATTCTGAAATCCATGAACTTCCCTCAAAGATTCATTCAGTGGGTGATGGCCTGCATATCAACGACCTCCTCTCTTATCATCAATGGTTGTTCTGTTGGATACTTTAAAGGAACTAGGGGTCTTCGCCAAGGTGACACTATATCACCTTACCTATTTGTCTTGGTAATGGAGCTCTTCCATGGTATTCTTAAGAACAGATCATCCGGTGGATTCATCTATCACTCCAAATGCAAGAGAGTGGACTTAAAAGCCTTGACATTTGCCGATGACCTCATGATCTTCATGAATGGAGGGTCTTCAAAAAAAGATCTTCATGAATGGAGACCATGGATCCATCTCTACTGTGATCAATTGCTTGGAGGAGTTTGGAAGCTTGACAGGCCTTCATATGAACCCGACAAAAAGTGTGATGTTTGCAAGTGCTGTCCCCCAGCAGGTACTTGATTTCGTCACTAACTCCTTGAAGATTCCAATTGGTAAGCTCCCTATTCGGTACCTTGGACTCCCTATCATCTCCACAAGGCTTTCAATAAGGGATTGTGAACCTATTCTTGCAAAAATTCAGACCAAAATTCAGTCATGGAAAGCCCGATTACTCTCATACGCAGGAAGGACGTTGCTGGTAAGAACTGTTCTTTTTTCCACCATGGTGCACTGGCTTTCTAATTTCATTCTTCCCAAGCAGGTTATCAATGAAATACAGAGGCTTTGCAGAAACTTTCTTTGGTCAGTGGTGGACAACCAAAGAAAAATTGTCCCTGTGAAATGGGAAGTCGTGGTCACCCCAATTGAGGAAGGAGGCCTTGGGCTAATAGATATGAATCGGTGGAACAAAGCGGCAATTGTTAAGCACCTATGGAGGCTTGTCTCTTCGAACTCTTCACTTTGGGTTCATTGAACAAAGACTTACTTGCTCAGGGGAAGAAATGTGTGGCAGATCAACGCTCCACAATCAGCAACCTGGGTGTGGAGGAAAATCCTAAAGAGCCGTGATATTGCTGCGGATTTTATTAAGTATGAGATTGGGAATGGTATGCACACCAGCCTTTGGTGGGATATCTGGCACCCCAAAGGTATTCTTCTCAAGGCATATGGTGAGAGAATAAGATACGATGCTGGGATCCCCCTAACTGCCCCTGTGGCTGCCATTATTTCTGGAAATGCATGGAGTCCTCCTATCGCACAAAGCCATGACTTGATTGAAGCTTGGGAGGACCTTCACAACCTCCCAAATCCCGACCATGCCAGGACAGAAATGACAAGGTCATATGGAAGCTCAACTCTTCTGGTATGTTCTCTATCAAGTCCACTTACAATGCTATTAGAATACAAATGCAAAAGGTACCTTGGAAGAAGATTGTTTGGTTCAAAGGATGCATCCCCAAGCATGCTTTCATCCTTTGGCTCTCTATCCACCAGCGACTCTTGACCCAAGATAGACTGTTTTTTTTTTTTTTTTTTTTTGGAAAGTAAGAATATTTCCATTAATAAGAGAAAGAAAAGAAAAGACATATACAAGCAGATGGTGGGCATACCCACCAGACAGAGTAAGGGGCAATCAGCACCTTACTAGAGAACCATGATGAAAAGCGCAAATGAAGACTACCCCAACACTAAGAGGTTAAGAAAAGTTACAATTAAGCCCCCAATTCATGGCAATCTGCCTATGAAAAGCATTGTCCTTGAGAACAAAGGTTCGTCCAGTAAGCCTGTAGGAAATGTCCTGCATGATAAACTTACACAGTTCCTCTTCTGGTAATGCCGAGTTCTTGAAAACTCTACGGTTCCTCTCGCACCAGATGTGATACACAGCAGCAGATAAAGACAGCTTTCTTAAGATATGAACTATGGATTTAGTGCACCAAGAGGTTCCAGAGTCAACAATGAGATTCCACGGGGGAATAGGTTGGGAGGCGCTAAGTCCATTCTTGTGCAATAGAAATCTCCAAACACGAGAACTATAGGCACATTGGAAAAAAAGGTGTGGGTTTGATTCATTACCTTGACGGCAAAACACACATGCGGCATTCTGAATTGTACCCCATTTTAGAAGTCTATCCATAGTAAGAAGCGCACTCCTTATGGCAAGCCATGTCACAAATGCATGCCTGGGAATATTGCATGGGAACCAGACTAATCCCGCCCAGGGACATGAAGGCCGAGTAGGTTCAAGGGCTTTATAAGTAGCCCTGATACTGAAGAGACCAGATTGGGTGAGAGACCAGATAATCCTGTCATCCATATTTGGGTTAGGCCTAGGCAAGTCCTGGAGCCTTTCCCAGACACCTATCAGGTCAATGGATGTTGGAATTGGAGAGTCCCAAACGCCATTGATGATAAGATCATAGACCGATGCATCATCTGGAAGCCCTGAATCATAGATCAATCTCCTGCCAAATCTTGCAGCTAAAGGACCAAAAGGATGCCAATGGTCGTACCATATAGAAGTTTTCCTCCCATTATTGATTATGTGCTTTGTATATCTGGAAACAATCTCTCTATGCTTAAGAGTTTTCCTCCAAACCCAAGAGGCCGAGGTAGGAATAGGGACACTCCAGAAATTTCTTCCACGAAGGAGGTTGCTATTAACCCAGGATACCCAAAGGTTGGCAGCCTTGCTACCCACAAGCCAAGTTTGCCTTAGCACAGCACACTTGTTCCAAAGGCGGATGTTCAATACCCCCAAACCTCCTTGTTCAATAGGCGAACAGACAAGGTCCCACTTGACCTTAGATTGCTTAGCATGTTGCCCATTTCCAGCCCATAAGAAATGCCTGCAGATTTTCTCCATCTTGTAGATTACTTCCTTAGGAAGAATGTAGACCGACATCCAAAAAACCGCCGTGGAAAACAAGACAGACTTAATAAGCAAAAGACGACCTGCATATGACAAATGTCTACCCTGCCAGGACTGGGTACGAGATGTAAGCTTTTGGAGAAGAGGCTCACAGTCCCTAGCCGACAGGCGAGACGAGATAAGAGGCAGCCCCAAATACTTCACCGGAATATGCCCTTCCATGAACCCCAGTGTCTGCAAGATCTCACACTTAACCCTATCAGAAATTCCAGCCATAAATACTGCACTTTTATCCTTGTTAACATGAAGACCAGATACCCTGCCAAAAAATGCTAAAGCAGAAGAGACACAATTAATGGAGCTGGTGTCCCCATGGGAGAAAACAAACAAGTCATCAGCAAAACACAATTGCTTGATGGACGGCTCTGAGCATTTGGGATGAGGCCTGAAGTTTGCAGCTGTCTTATCCTTCAAAATCTTGTCAAACAGTTCCATAACAAGGACAAATAGGTAAGGAGAGATGGGATCACCTTGCCTAAGTCCCTTGCCTCCCTTGAAGAAGCCCTCCATGCTACCATTAATCATAACTGAAAACGATGTGGTAGAGACACATTCCAGTATCCAAGAGATGAACCTAGGAGGGAATTTGAAGCCTTTGAGAACCTCCTCTACACAATGCCAGTCAATGGAATCAAAGGCTTTTTTTATATCAATCTTGAGGGCACACCTGGGAGGACCCTTGTTGAGATGGTAGCTTCTGAAAAGCTCATGAGTAAGAAGTATATTGTCCACCATACTTCTATCCGGGATGAAAGCTGACTGATGCATACCAACCAACGGCCCAATAACAGCTTTGATCCTGTTTGCTAAGATCTTTGAAATACATTTGTATATAGTGTTAACACACGAAATAGGCCGATAGTCCGATATCAAAGAGGGCTTACCTTTCTTGGGGACAAGGCTGATGATAGAATGATTCACCTGCTTCAGGAGCTTTCCTGAGAAAAAGAAGGATCTAATCGCATCAGTGACGTCTTTTCCCACTAAATTCCATGCTTTCTTTAAAAATGCCGGGGTGAAGCCATCTGGGCCTGGAGCCTTTTCATCCTTAAGGGAGAACATTGTGGACTTGATCTCATCAATAGTGACATCTGCTTGCAACCCTTGAATCTGGTCAAGACTAAGAAAGCGGTTAAAATTTAACTCAAACGGCTCAAGAGACCGATCCTTCTCACCCAACAACTTGGAGAAGTGGGAAACAATATGTTGCCTTATTTGAGTCTGGTCAGTAAGCTCACTTCCAGAAGTGTCAGACAATCTAGATATGGAATTGTGGGAGCGTCTGAAAACTACAGAATTAAAGAAGAACTTAGTACACTGATCACCTTCTTTCATCCACTGTATTCTGGATTTCTGTCTGTATTGTGCTTCCTCAATTCGCAAGAGTTCTGCCAGGTCCTTTCTGAGCCTCCTTTCCAAAGAGGAAAGGTGAGAATCTAGTGGATTAGAATGCAAAGCCTTCTGACAAAGCTCAAGTTTCTCCCTATTATCAACCGCTTTGAAAGTTGCTTGGGCGAATTGCTTCTGCCTACTCCACTCCTTTAGTCTGAGTTTTAACCTTTTAAGCTTGGTATAAAGCTGGAACATAGGCTTACCAGCAACCGGCATTTGCCAGACTTCAGCTACCAAGGGCAGAAAATCATCTGTGGTGGTCCAAAAGTTAAAGAACTTGAACGGTCTGTTACTTTTCAGCATCTCTGGATCCACTGAGACAATAACAGGGCTGTGGTCAGAAATACCAGGAGGCAAGAAATCAATCTCAGAGTGATTGAATTGGCTGATCCATGCAATATTGACAAGAACCCGATCAAGCTTACAAGAAATGCGCCTTTGGCCAGAGCTCATATTGCTCCAAGTGTGCATGAATCCTTTATAATGCATCTCAATTAGAAAGCAGTCACTTATACAAGCATTGAAGTCATGAGTGGCGCTCGAATTTATTTTCTTACCTCCAAATTTTTCAGAATCCTTTCTAACACAATTAAAATCCCCAATCAGCAACCAAGGGCTGTCAACAGAGCATAAACGTAGGTCTCTCCAAAGATCTCTCCGAACCATGGCATCATTATCCCCGTAGACAAAGGTTATGTGAGATGATTTTCTAGAGGCCACAAATTCGACCCAGCAATGGATAAGCTGGTGAGAAGCAAACAATTTGGAAACAGAAATAACTGAAGGGTCATAGCAAACCCAGATACGCCCTTTCAAAGCCTGATCGTAGTTCGTAATGCAGGTCCAAGTAGGACATAATAAGTTATGGACAAAATCTGCATTCACACTTCGAACCTTAGTCTCCACAAGACATAGCATCGTAAGCCGTTGGGATACAATCAAATTCATAACTTCTCTTTGCTTAGAGGGGTCGTTCAGACCCCTAATGTTCCATGTAGCCAGCTTAATCATGAGGGTGATGAATAACAGAAGTATCACCACAGGGAGCTCCTGATTTAGAAGAAAGAACCAAACAAGCATTCTTAGCCTCCTTCATTGCAATCTCATCCACCAGTAGACGTTTCCTAGCCTTCTTACGCTGCTTCTTTGATTGAGAGCTGGAGCTCAAGCACGAAAATGGTAATTCATTGAGAAGGTCGAACTGGTTGGGACTCATCACAATACCAGCTTGGGATTGATCCACGTGTTCAAGAGATCTAGCTGCAGCATCAGTGGCCGAGTGATTAAGAGAACTATCCCAACTACGCCCCACGGGTTTATCCGCCACATGCACAGGTTCTTCATGCTTATCACCAACATGCACAACTGTTCCAACATGAGCGTTGTCATCAGATTCAATCGCAACCGCCCTAACTGGCTCAATCTCAACAGTCTTGTCCATATACGCGAGCTCTACAGCCCCTACTGGCTCTGATTCAATACCCATTCCTGATTCAACGACCTTGTCAACGTTCGCAGGCTCAACCTCCCCCACAAGCTCAGCCTCCCCCACATTCGGTTGATTGGACTCTATTCCATGATCAGAAGTATTATTAAGATGCTCGGCCTGGTCCTGAGAGCTCCTTTCAACAGTAATTCCATCCGGAAGTTCTGATATATCCTGAATAGAGGAGAAACACCTTCCTGTTGGCCTCCACTGCCTAGCCCGAACCCGACTACATCTGGATTCAGAGTGTCCGAACACATCACAAATCTTGCATTTGATAGGTTTCCAACCATACTCAGTTCGAATCACTGAAGTTGAGTTCTCAGGTCCATGCTGCACGTGAATTTTATCTGGGAAGGAACACTGGGTATCCACTTCAACACATACTCGAGCAAAGCTCAGCTTGGATCTCTTTTCTGTCATCTCATCTAGATACAACGGTTTACCAATGCCACTAGCAATGAAGCTTAGCCCCATAGGTGTCCAGAATTCCAGAGGAACGTTGAACAATTTCACCCATATTGGTACCTTAGCAAGCTGGGATTTTTCAAGTAAAAGATTTGGCTCCCATTCCTTGAAGACCATCAGTCGACCAGCCATGTACCAGGGCCCCTGGTGGAGGACCTTGTCTCTGACTGAGGAAGACGAGAATCTTAGGAGGAAGAAGGCGTTATCAATGCTAAAGATGTCAACCTTCCCCCACATCTTAAGTGCCAGACTTTTGATAACATTCAGAGGGAGGCTTCTGTCCAAGAAATAACCAATAAGGCAGCCCTTCCAAACGTCAATACCTTGGTTAATGACCTCAGGAGGAGGAGTAACCATAACCTTGCCGTCAACAATCGATGGAGCATGAAACGATAATTTGACTTTATCTGAAATCTCAGCATGGAAAAGCTCAGACCAGGACTTTCCATTCTTAGCATGACTCGAGTTTGGAGCTACCTGATGTACAGAGAAGTCGCCCAAACTAGGACCTGGGCCACTGCAATGCGCCTGCAAGACAGAGCCGAGCGGAGCAGCTGTGTTTCCGCTGGAACACTGTCCCGAGGCAGCGATAGCAGGCGAAGAGCCCAGAGGCGGGAACGAATTAAAAGATAGTCGGCGATCTAAGGCATCATCGCGCCGAGTAATTGGCTCGCCTGCCGGAATAGAAGCCAGTACACTAGCCGGCCCGGCAGGCTGCCCAGGCGAAGACAATGGAGAGACCATCTCAGATAAGATACAGAGGCGCCATCAAGCCAACGACAGCGATCCAGGTCGATGGAAGACCAGGCAAGAAACACCACCCCCGACGATATTCTGCCCGACGATAGAAGACCAAAAAACGATAATCAGGACAACCCGGAATCAGAAAACTGCCAACGATAGACTTTCCCAGGCGATAATCTGTCCGACGATAACTGCCCGACGATAACTGTCCGACGAAACTGCCCGACGATAACTGTCCGACGAAACTGCCCGACGATAATCTGCCCAACGAATAATGTCCCAGACTGAGAACTGCCCGACGATAAACTGAATCAGAGCAGCCCCGGAGCAACAAGCTAAGCAGCCGCTAACAACGTCCAGAAGTAAGCCAGCAAAATCCCACAGCACGAACAGGAACTCGCATCCACGATAATAAGAAACGCGGCAACCGACTGATATAGGACAACCACAAACGGAAAGCCCCAACCACGAGAAACTGGAATCTCCGGCCACGCACAGAAACCCCGACCAAGCACAGAACTCACGGAAAACCAGAGCCACTGCAGACGACGACCACGAACCGCTATCCCTGGCCACGTACAGAGATGAAAGGCAGACCACACGCTGCCTTAGAAGACCACTGGTACCAGGTCCAAAGAGACACTGAATGCCGCCTGAGCCAGGCCGCCAGCACCAGCACCAACCCTTCGCCACACCAGCACCACACGACCACCAGCACCAGCACCACACGACCACCACTCGCCCAGCACCAGCACCAGCACCTCACGCACCAGCACCAGCACCACACGACCCAAGATAGACTGTTGAAGTTGAACGTGAGTGCTATAAGTGCATCTAGATGTGTCTTATGCCAGAATAGCAATGAAGACTTGAACCACCTTTTTTTCCATTGTGAGTATTCTAAAGCCATATGGACAGCAATCATGACAAGGAATTGTGCCTTGGTGACCTTAAATCAATGGATTCTGGTCATCGAATGGGCTACCCGCCACTGGAAGGGGAAAAAACTCCAGCACCGTATTGGCAAATGTTCCTTGGCTGCGATGATCTACCATATTTGGAGGGAACGAAATGCAAGAATATTTCAAAACAAAGCAACTCCAGCTGATGCACTTCTTAATACAATCATTGCGGATATTAGAATGAGGTTCGGCCAACCACAAGAAGCTATGGAGGACAACAGCGCCAATAGAAGGTTCTTTGCAAATTGGGAGATTACCCCTACTTTTGTTTAAGTCATTTTGAGAGCCTTTTTTGTGTAAGGCATTTTGAGAGCTTATTGTTATTTTGCTTTGGTCTTTGTTCGTTGAGGCCATGTTTTGTTACCCCCTTTGTGCGTCACTCCAACGCTGTTTGAGCGATCATTGTACATATCTTTTTTTCTAATACATATTTGGACTTACTTTCCAAAAAAAAAAAAGCTCTCTTGCTCAAATAACTGGGTTTCAGGTGGCCTCTTTACCTGTGAAGTACCTAGGGTTGCCATTAATATCCTCCAGGTTATCAAAGAGGGATTGTGAGCCACTCATCAACCATGTTAAGGCTAAGGCTCAAGCATGGAAAGGGAGATGCTTAACTTATGCGGGCAGATTACTTCTTGTGAAATCTGTCCTCTTTTCGATCAAGGTTCACTGGCTAACAGCTTTTATACTTCCCAAGAGGGTGATCAAGGAGCTTGAAATAATTTGCAACAGATTCCTATGGGTAGGTCCTAACCTTAGTAAAAGAAAAATTATTCCAATTAGTTGGAATTCAGTGTGTGCCCCAAAAGATGAAGGGGGATTGGGCCTGCTTAACCTTAGGCTTTGGAATAAAAGTGCAGTTTTAAGATATATTTGGCTTATTGCTAATCAGACCACTAACTTGTGGGTTCGATGGGCTTCAAAACACTTTTTTTTTTTTTGGAAGGTAAGTCCAAAGTTTGTATTAATAAGACAAGAAATATACAATGAGACCGCACCACAGAAGAAACTACACTTGCCTCATAGACAGAAGAGGCTTACAAAAAAACACTAGTCACAATGGAAAAAGAAACTCAAATCAACCAAGATGGGTGGATACCCCAATTCTGGCAAATATCACGATGCCTAGGGGTGTCTTTTAGTGCCAAATCTTGTTTACAACACTTACCTTTGATGTCCCGATCAATCCGGTCAACTGTTTCCTCAACGGTAGACGCCTTGTTCTGGAAAGTTCTCATATTTCTTTCTCTCCATATGTAGTAAACCATTGCAGCAAAGGAGCATTTTCTTACAACAGATATGAGGTCCCTACCTCCAAGCACCTGTGTGGCCCACTCCGCCATGTCGTCCCAAGGACCAACACTCTTATTAACACAATTTTTCCTCATGATGTTTCTCCAAACTTTCTTTGAGTAGAGACACTGAAAGAATAAGTGGTTTAGATCTTCAACGTGGCACTGGCACAAAACACATGTATTCATCTGAATAATTGAGCGCTGTACAAGCCAATCCTTAGTTTTTTTTTTGGAAGGTAAGTCCAAAGTGTATTAATGAAATAGAAATTTACAATGAGGTGCCATCTTGGTTTAAACCAACCAGTGCCTTAAAGCAAGACAGACAAATACAAGAGCCCAACCGTGGGTAGAAGCAAATGTGGTAGACAACAACACCTAATGAAAGCAAGTACGACTAGACTAGCTTAGTGAACCAGTTCCCATGCCAATCTCCAGTTGCTCACGAGCTGCCTATGGAAAGGTGTGTCTGGTAGTCGTACTCGATCCATATTGGCTTTTGCATGAATGTCAGAGATGATAGCGTTCTCAAGTACTTGCCATGGAAGATAGGAATTTTGGAAGATCCGCCTATTCCTTTCTCTCCAAATATGGTACACCGCGGCTGCCAATGAAAGATGGAGAAGTGAACGTGTTTTGGCATTTCCCACCCGAAGTGTTGCAATCCATTGCACAAGGTCTCTCCAAGGCTGGGTTGGACTGTGGACACAATTAAGTGACATGATACGACTCCAGATTTCCCTAGAGTAATCACAATCAAAAAATAGATGATCGTGAGATTCATCTCTTCGTCTACAGAAGACACACTTGGGCTGTTGCACAATTCCCATTCTATGAAGCCGATCACATGTGAGAAGCCTTTGGTTTATAGCCAGCCACAAAAGGAAAGCATGTTTTGGGATGTGGTTGTGGAACCATACCAAGTCATGCCACACAACTGATGCCCTTCGAACTTGTAAGCTTTGGTAGGCACTACTGATGCTAAAGAACCCTGTCTTTGAAGGTACCCAAAGCAAAACATCATCAATATCAGCTATTGGCTTGTGGTGTCAAGATCTTGAGCACTCAAGTCCAATATATGGCATCATTCATCTATGGAGCAAATGACATGTACCAAAGGAAAGCGCTATGGCATGATTTGAAGAGTATGATACCTGGATGTCCATGGATTGTAGCTGGGGACTTTAACTGTGTACGATGTTCTGGTGAGGGTAAGGAAGAGGCGTGACACCCTGTTCATCCTTGCTTGCATTTCTTCTCTAGACCACCTTGGCCGTCCTGCAAACTGTGCTCCCTGACCAGTGTTTTGGTTTTCCCCTATTAGGTGCAGAGAAATGGAAAGGCTTGTTTTGCTGGACATAATTGATCGCCTTATCTTCTTTCTTCCTATCCATACCTTTTCCACCAACAAGGCTCCTTTTTGGCTCAGAAAAACCTGCCACTCTGCCGGACTTGACCCCATCCTCTATTCTGTCTGCCACCACCATGAGATCTGCGAAGCTTGCAGCACATTGCCCCAGTAGCAGTGTGTAGTACGGCTGCCCCAGTGTCGAGATAAACAATGTCACCATCTCTTTTTCCAGCACAGGGGGTTGGACCATCGCAGCCATTTCCCTCAATCTCTTTGCGTACTCACGGATGTACTCGGTGCTCTTCTTAGACATTTTCTGTAATTCCATCCTAGTAGGTAAAACCTCAATGTTGAACTTGAAGTGTTCGAGGAATGTGCTTGCCAATCCCATGTCCTGATTTGGTTCCTGTCCAGACTAGCGAACCACTTTTGTGCCGATCCCATCAAGGAGCGTTGGAAGAATTGGATCATGATCCTTTCGTCGTATGCATACTGGCACATGTCGCCATAGTATGCTCTTAGGTGTGATAATGGGCACCCACTTCCATCAAACTTTACAAAGTCTGGGCACTTGAACTTTGGTGGAAGTTGCAGATTCGGGAAGAATCCCAGCCTATCCAGTGAGGCTTCTCTTGGAACGGGGCCTCGGTTCATGATCTGCACTTGTTCCTTCAGTTCTTGTAAATTCGCTTGCATCTAGGCTGTGACACCCGTCGCTTCCTGCCCTCGATACCATTCTTCTTCTTCATGCCCCATTCCTTGTGGCATTACTTGTTGCTTGTGGAATAGCAGGGGGTGCTGAAATCCTCAATTGTGGCTTTGGTTGGACTGGCAAAGGTTGAGGAATTTGCTACTCTGGTGGTTGCATATTTGGCTGTGGAAGAGCCCATGGTGGCTGTTCTAGTGGTACTGGCAATGGTCGAGGAGCCTGTTGCTGTGGTTGTGGTGCCGGTGGTTGCAATGGAGGTACTAGCAACCATGGTGGACGTATCGGCAACTGCTGTTGTGGCTATACAAACTGTTGCGGTGCTTGCAGCCTCTCCATTTGTTGCATCATGGTCGCCATCATGGCTGACATGTTGGCCATTTGCTGGTTAAGGCCGGTGATTATTGGATGGTCTTCCAGGTTCTCCTGCTCTTGGGGTGGAGGTGGAGGTGGAGGTTGTGCTTGTCCTTCCGTAGGATCCATCTAAAGACTTCTTCTGGAACGCAGGAGGTATGGGCTATGATTTGCAATCTTGGAACCTTGGTAAAATTAAAAGGGGAAACAAGTTAGCACAAAGAATTCATATTGCATTGAGATATAATGCATGTCAATGCAGATTATTTGTGATCTTTTTTATTTCCATATTTGATTGGGATGTGGAAACTCGAAGAGTTGATTTCTAGAGGATTGGTTTGGGAAGCTTAGAGAATTGGTTAAAGGTTTGGAGTTGTGTAAACGCAAAGTGTTGATTTCCACATTGAGCTCTGGAAATGCAAACCGTTGATTTCCAGAGGGTTTTCAATTTCCTAAAAGTTTAGAATTGTGGAAACGCGAAGCGTTGATTTCCACAACGAGCTCTGGAAACGCAAAACGTTGATTTCCAGAGGGTTTGGGATTTTTGGGAAACTCAAAGCGTTGATTTCCATAGGGCTGGGGATTTTGGGAAACGTAAAGCGTTGATTTCCCTAAGCAGTGGAAACTCGAAGAGTTGATTTCCACTAGGTTTGGGTTTGTGGAAACGCGAAGCGTTGATTTCCACATTGTGCTTTGAAAACACGAAGGGTTGATTTCTAGAGGGTCTGAGATTGGAACCAGAAGTTGATTTCTAAGAATGGCATTTTGACTTATTTGACCTTTCTTTTGATTTGAAGTCTTTTTTCCTTCTCTTTTTTTTCTTTTTGATTTTTAGTTCGACTGATGACCATCAATTAGGAACAAACTCATCCTTGATTTTCCTGATTTATTATTTTGGCTGAGTCGTAACCAATTGTTTTTGCTAAGAATTGCCCCTTCTTGATTAGGCTGAAGCTGGCTGAGACACAAAGAATTGAAGCCATTCATTGCCCCGAGGCAAGCTCGATGCACACCCGGAGGCAATTTTGATTTTGGGAATCTTTTGTGCATTTCTTTGAAAACGACTTGACAAGATATGCTCATGCGGACGATCTTAAAGTGTGTGCACATGATGCATGAAAAGATGTACATGATTAGAGCAATGGTTAAATGATATTACCATTTGGCAAATTTGTGTCAACTGTGGTCACCTAAATCTGGCCTAGATCGCACACGGGGCGCACGTGGAGGTTCGTACGTGCCTCGGGACATTCGGAGTCGCCACTGCCTGAGAAGTGCAGGCAAACATGGTGTTTGCCTTATCCGGGTCTAAGTCTGGTCTGCGGCTTTTCAGAGTTCTAGCTAAGTCCTCGGTTACGTCCGGGAAAGTCCAAAGACACCCCGGCCCGCCCCGTCGGTTTGACGGGTCCCTCGGGTCTCCCTGGTTTTGAGTCAATTTTCACCCTTCCTAGGCCAGCATGCCACTTTGTTTGGTCTGGCGGGACCCTCTGGTGGTGTGGACCCCTTTTTATTTTATCTTTTTATTTAGGTGAGATGGGTCGGGTACGGGTCCCGTTGGAAGACCCGTGGGTTGCCAAGGTTGGGCTTGGGGCCCAGTAGGGTTATTGGGTAACCCCTTTTGGTTTATTATTTAAATTATTTACAGACGCCATGGGCTTAATGGGCTTGGAGTTGGCCCATTAGCCAAAGGTCAAGGGGCCTGGGCCTGTTTATTGAAAACAGGCCTAGTATAGGCCAGTCAAAATGTGGGCCACACATGTGGGCCCGGGGTGTCTTGGTGGGCCCGTTTAAGCCCACGATCTAAAAGGGACTCAAAGAAGTCCAAATTACTTAAGAGGCTAGTTCAGGCCGGTTCAGGTCGGGTTTGGATCCAACCGGATAAAAAAATTTACTTTTTAGTCATTTTGAAGGATATGACCGCACTTGCTCTGCGGTTTGGTCTGAACCGCAGATGCAGTGCGGTTTAGACCGGACCGCAGATCAATTGCGGTCATGTGCCGACCGCTCTGAGTATGCGGTTTTTGCTTGTTTTCGCCGTTTTGCTCCGATTCCGGCTGGGATCACTCCGACAGGTCCTTTAGGAGGTCTGGTGACATCCGTTGGGGTTCCAGCATCTTTAAGGTGCTCCATTTGCTTTATTTGGCCTAAAAGGCCTTTTTCTCTCCTCTCTTGCATTCTTTGGAGATTTGAGATTTTGTTTTAATCACTTGTTGTCAATCTCAAGAAGGAAAGGGAAGGGATAACTGTCTCATGTATGGGATACATGAGACAGTTCAAAGGGATAATTGCCTTCTTTAGAAATGTCATGGAATGGGTTTCTTTTTACCCATTTTTGCTAAAGGCTCTCTTTTTCCACCTTTTGAATGAGTTCTTCCCCTTGTCATGGGGAACTCATCATCATGCCACAGAGAGGAAACAGGTGAGAAGTAGTAAAAAAAATAAGAAGAGAAATCAACTTAACAAAGAACTGAATTTATTGAAATTTACCCAAAAGCATTCCTTTAGTGTTACCTTTCACTTCTGTTGTGTTTTGGATTTCCCGAGTAATTTGAGCAGCGCTTCCGCTCCTCCTTTGATTTTCCGAATTGGGTTTGAAAAGGGGTTCTTTTATTTTTAGATTGGAAGGAGATTGAAGGTGAGGAGAAGGGGCATGGTCTTGTGATTTTTCAGAGAGATTTTGGCAGCACTTCCGCGCTCCCGTTCATTCTCCGAAATGGGGTTGAAAGGGGGTTCTCCTAGAATTTTGGCAGCGCTTCTGCGTCTCTGCCGGTTTTCTAAATTGGTTTTGGCAGGGGTTCGATGGGTTATCTACGCTTACAAGGTGGAAAAGCAGAGTTTGGGCATGGTTTGGGGGTAGCCTAAGGGTATTTTGGGGTTTGGGTATTGAGGGAGATGTAAATTGGGTAAAGCTTGGACGTGGTAAAAGACCAAGAAGAAGAGGGGAGGAGCTGTAGGAGAGAGCAAGAGGGGGAGAAGGAAAGGGGATTTCTTGATGGATTGAAATTGGGGGGGGGGGGGGGGGGGGGTGGCCCCCCTTTTATAGTTGAAAATGACCTGAAACTGAATTTTAATCACCTTTTTTGACTGAATTTTAATTTCTTGTTTGACATAACTAAAACGTAAATATTTTTTATTCTTATCTCTCCACATCATCTTATCCTACGAATGTGGTTAGTATTTTTTCTTTATTTTAATCTTGAAAGAGTAGGAGACTATTCTACAGGTCCTCGATCTACAACAATTTTGATCTTAACAATACGGAAACATACACACAGAATTTATACGAGGAAACCTGAATCCAGATCCAGGAAAAACCTCGAGTCTATATGAGGCGACTAACCCTTAGAATCTCCACTATTAAATGAAAAGCAATTACAAAGGAAAACACACTTAACCTTTACAATTGAACTCACTCAACAGCAATCCACAGCTCGAATCCACGAACTGTAACACAACTTGAATCCACAAGCTGCAATTCACGATCAATCCAGATCGTAACAATCACCTCAGAGCCCACTGAGATGATCCAATGCAATAGGAATCCACCTATGCATCCATAGCTCGATCACCAATCCAGGAGATCATACGATCATGTGAAGTTCCGAAATGAAGAAGAATCCTCAAACTTCAATTCCAGGAGATCTCTCTCAGATCTCCCCCTCACTCGATCACCGACTCTCTAAAGATGAATTGATTGAATCTCGAACACCTCAAGATCCAAATCGAATTGATCAAAAGAAAAAGTCCTTTCTAAAAAATACAGCTCGTCTATTTAAAGAAGAAAAACTCAGATCGCATCGAGCGCTGGTGGCGTCGCCTTGCGATCGGGGTAGACGGCTGGAAGCGAACTCAAGTCCCGCTCAAATCCAAATTGACCCAGTTAAGGGCGCGCTGCCAGCGTGCTGCTAGCGGGAGGGAACGCGGCATGTGCACAACTGATTTTTAGATTCTTCAATCTTGCTCTGCGCTACCAGCGGCGTGTCGGCGTCGTCTTACGACGCAGGTGTGCGTTCTTTACTTTCAAAGCACTGCATGACTCATGCGCTATCAGCGGCGTATCAGCGTCGCCTTACGACACAGGTGCGCGTTCTTTATTTTCAATGCGCTATTTCACTTATGCGCTGCCAGCGGAGTGGTAGCGGCGTTGTTCCTCGCAAGTGCCTTTACGAAATATTCTTTATTTAGAAAACCTTACATTTCCTTGAGCTACCAGCGAAGTGGTAGCTGTGTGGCAGCATCACCTTCCTCTTTACTAAATTCACAGAACTTACATTTTGATTCTGCACATCTTGAAGATTATTAGAAGATATAATTTGTCAAACATTTGCCATATAAGGAGTGTGAGTTTTCACACTTACAAATCTTAAGATTCTTTAAGTTTTAATATTATTTTATTCTTTAAGATTGGTTTGTTAGAAGACACATGTCTTTTCTATTTTCTATTTTATTTTTGATTTAGTTTAATTGTTAAATATTTACAAAATATTATTATTTTATTCTTAGATTTCATTTTTATTTTTATTTTTTTTGTCCTTTCTTCAATTTTGCCACATGGGCAGATTTTTTGAGATTTTTGACTACTCATAACTTTTTCATTTGATATCCGATTTCAGCAAACTTAGTGGCGTTGGAATCAGATTAAAATCTTCTATCTACTGAGCTAGAGTTTGGCAACAAATTCGGGCTTTTTAGCAGAAGTGCAAAGTCGCGTCCCGGAGCCAGTTTTGCTCATATCTCCTTATCCGGGACTTCGATTCCAGCAAACTCAATTGCGTTGGAGTCGTGTCGATGCGCTCTTTCTGCTGATGTCCAATTGAGCAGCTAATTTGGAGTTTTGTAGAAAGTCGATTTCTGCTATTTCCAGACTTGACCAGCCCATAACTTCTTTATCTGGACTCCGATTTGAGCAAACTCAGTTGCGTTAGAATCGTATCGAAGTCCTCTTTCCAATGGTATAAAGTTTAGTGGTCAATTTGTACCCGAACAAAAAGTCAAATTTTTGACCCCTTAGGTTTGACTTTTAATTTGACTTTTTATTTTCTTCATTTCAGGGGTGCAAAAATCAAGTGTCTACATCAACAAATGAATGTCAAAAGCACAACAAAGAAGTGTGTGCACAATCCTAAAAAAGGTTGGTGTCCCGTGGGGCACAACTCTTAGACATACTTGTGTACGGAAGCACGTCTGAGTCCTGATCAACCCTTTGTCTTTCATTTGTTCTTTCATCTGCTCTTGCTGTTGGGCCACAGCAAAAAATTACAACTTGTCATCGAGGGCGAAATTTACATATTATTTACAAAATCTACAAAAGATTTGCCTTTAGGGCTGTCGAGAGCCCAAAAGGAGGGTACAAATTTGCTTCAAAGCAGGTAGGCTGAATTCCTAGACCTAGGGTTTTATGCCCCTATTATGATATGGCCCACTTCTGTCTGACCGTCTGATCTGACCGGCTTTCATCTGCTTAAAAGGCCAATCTAGACCCAGGGTGCTCCCAGAGGACTCAATGGGTCAAGGCCCATGGCTCACGTGACTCAATGCATGGATCTGGGGTGGCTCCCCTGATCAAACTTTGGTTGGCTTCCTAAATTAGGGCTAAGACAGCCCATGATCTAGGGTTTACTCAATTTGATGCAAAAGGCGGGGGTTGTTGCCCCTGATGGACTCTTGGGTTTTAAATTGATTTTACTTTTATTATTTCCAAAATTCACATTCTCATTCACAAAATCCCGGTTTATTTAGAAACAATAGGTAGGAAAGGGGTACCTAGCTTGAGGCATCCGCTTACAAGGGTCTAAGCAAAGCACTAGACCCTCGCGTACCACGGCAAGAAACCAGTGGCGCTAAGAAATCCAGAAACCTGGGGAGATGGGTTTACCCTGCTTTCCTCGGCAAGCCACGGGAGCGTGGGACTAATACCATCCCAAGGACAAGTTCATAGGAATCATAAGGGTGACTGCTAGAGAGGTCTAAGTTTTGGTGAAGAAGAGCACCATTCCTTCCATTTATTTAGAATCGGATCATCCATGCAATCCCCCTCATGCATGTCACCCCATGTAGTAATTAAAGCCAGATAAAACTCAACCACGGTGTGGTGGGTGCCTGTGTGTGCAGTTGGGCTGAGTGCTGTGTCTAATTAGGTGAGTTTTGATTTGGATATTTTATTGATAAAGGGTTCCTTGCTGTCTTTTTATAGTGAAGTGCAAAATTGGCACGCAATACAATGTTCTGGGAGAGTCCCTAAGTAAGTGGAGGGGTCACAGCGGTCGCACTTAAAATCCACAAGCCTTAGGCAATTATCTTGTCATTTGTGAAAGGACTCCCTAGAACACGTAGTTACGCGTATTCTACATTTCACTAAAGAAAAACAAGTAGTTACTAAACCAATTTATACCCACCTAAGCTGACTCTTTTAAACCAGGGTCTGGCGGTGTTGAGAGATCCCCAGCGGAGTCGCCAAGCTGTGCGCATGGACTCTCGCACGAGCAGGGCACACGTGGAGTGCGTGTCTCGGGGGATTAGGAGTCGCCACTGCCTGATTGGGTGCAGGCAGACACCAAGGTGCCTGGTCATGTCTATTTAAGTGGTCTGCGACTTTTTGGAGATTCCGACCAAGTTCTTGGTTATGGTCCGGGGAAGTCCCAGGACACCACGGTTCGCCCTGTCGGTTGACGGGTCCCTCGGGTTTCCCTGGTTCAAGTCAACTAAATCTAACCCTATTTCCTGGGCCAAACATGCACAGTTTAAGTCTGAGTGGAGACCACCAAAGGTGTGGGTCCCCTTCTTTTTATTTAATTTTATCTTTTAATCCCTTAGTGAAATGGGTCTGATATGGGCCCCGTTGGAAGGCCCATTGGATTCCATGTTGGGCTTAAGTCAAGCCCAAGGGCCATCTAGGGTTACGTCGGATAACCCCATTAGTTGGATTTGGTTGTTTGGTTTGGAGGTTAATTAAATATACAAAAATTGGTGAGTTCAAGATTTTTAAGGCCCATTGGGCTTGGGAGATGGTCCAAGAAATTAATCAAATCGCCCTTGGTGCTCGTCGTTGAAATGGTCCTTTTTTTTTTTTTGCAAAGTAAGTAAATAATATATAAAAAAGGGAAGAATATACAACATAAGAGCTTCACCCCACCCTGTGGCGCAAGCTACCAGAGCCAAAGCTCACAATTACAGAAACACAACCCCCCCCCCAACCTACACGAAATCACATAATCACACCTTACACATTCCAATTTCTCACCACCTGCTGCTCCAAAGGGGTGGCCTTTAGTCGCACCCTCGCTGTGATGATCTTGTCCCTGACATCATGAATAATGTGGTTAAGAACCACTTGATGTGGTAGGAAACTATTGTTGAACGTTCTCCTGTTCCTTTCCCTCCATATATGATAAATTGTTGCTGTAAAGGATAGCTTCATTACTACGTGGCGAAAGGATAGCTTCATTGCTATGAGGCGTTGAAATGGTCCTTGGTTTGGGCTGGACGAGATGTGGGCCCCGTTGGAAGGCCCACAAAGCTTTGTTGGGCCCGAGTGGGCCCAAGTCTCACAAAAGAGGGCCCGGGTTGACCTAGAGGCCCTAAGGGATCTTATTAACATGATTTGGGTTGAAACACGTGGGCCAAGACCCAAAGAAACGAAAATTGGGGGTTGACTAGGTCTGTCCGCACATATAGTGCGGACAGGCTTGGTCCGCACTATATCAGGGGATCCAGCTCAAATCCCCAAGAATTCCGAAACTACAGGGGGGGCTATGGTCGCCCACCTCCCAAGGATATTTGCAAACTGCTGTGGGTCTCTGAGCAGACCCACAGTGGCTTCAATGATACACTTTTGGCCAAAACACCACTTTTCAAGCTGGGTTTTCGAAGGAAAAGAAGTGGAGAAGCTTGGGGCTTCTCCCACCTCCCGGAATCGACGCTCAAGGTCTGTTGTAGGGGCCCTAGAAGCCCCCATTTCTGGTGCTAATGGGTATCTTCCTTCTCCTCCATGAGGAGAGAAGAAACAAGGCCCAATCGGCCTCGATCACAAAAAGAAGAAAAGAAGAAGAGAAGTTCAAGGGGTATTTTGGGTATAAAGGGAAGGTTGGGAGGTGAGGGAATGGCTTCAGGTGGTTAATGGACGTGGGGGACCAGTAGGGACAAAGGGTAGAACAAGCCTCTTGCAATGGAGGATGTGGGCCCTATTTATAGAGAAAGACAAGCCAAATCTGCAGATAGTAAATGGATTGGCCCTGTCCACATACTAAGTGCGGACGGATTTTGCATGTGCGCTATCGCGGCGAAATCTGCCATGTGGCATTGTGGATAACGATGGATCCACATAGTATGTGTGGACGAGGTGCATCCGCACATACTATGTGGACAACACCTTTTAAATGGGCGAATATCAAATCTTATCCCATTTTTGAGAATTTTATCCTTTTTTTTTATTTATTTTAAATATAAAAATCGAGATATTTTTATAAAAATTAATATTTTATTTGTTTTGTTCTTTTCTGCTCTTTTGCCACGGGGCAGTTTTTCTGAAACTTTGACCTACCATAACTCTTTCATCCGATGTCCGATTTTAGCAAACTTAGTGGCATTAGAATCAGGTCGAGATTCCCTATCCACTAAGCTAGAGTATGGCAGCAAATTCTGGTTTTTAGGAGAAGTGCAAAACTGCGTCCCGGAATCCAGTTTTGCTTATATTTCCTTCTTCGGGACTCCGATTTCGGCAAACTCAGTTGCGCCGGAATTGTGTCGGGATCCTCTATCTACTGGGGTCAGTTTGGGCAGCTGAATTAGGCTTGAGTAGAAAGGCAATTTCTGCTCCTTTAAGTTTGACCAGCCCATAACTTCTTTATTCATACCCCGATTTGAGCAAACTCAGTTGCATTAGAATCGTGTCGGAATTCTTTATTCAATGGGAAGAAGTATGGCAGCAGATTTGCACCAGATCAAAAAGTCAACTTTTGGCCCCTCAGGGTTTTGACTTTTTGCTTAGGGTTTTCGTTTTCTACATTTCTTGGAGGTGCAAAAATGAGGTGTTGACAAATATATCAAAACAGCAAGTGGAAGTAGGTGAATGTGTGTTAGAGACATTTATCATGTGAGGAGGCAATATGAACACATTTAAAGAAAAGGGAATGGGGGATTTAAGGGTACAATGGATGCATAAAATAGGGGAACATGCTCCCCTCAAAATAGACACACAAATGACCCATTAGCATGGCTTTTCGACCATCAAAATGATGCCACTCTCCTCCCATTCAAACCAATGATCTCCCCTTACTATGGAAGTCTTAAGGAGGCCAAGAAATGAAGAGGAAAAGGTGAGGAAACAGCAGAAATAACATTTTTTTTTTTTGGAAAGTAAGAAAGATTCCATTCAAGAAGAAAAAGCAAGAGAAGAGTATGTACAAGCAATGAGTGGGCATACCCACCGAACAATGTAAGGAGCAATCAGCACTTTACTAGTAAACATGATACATGATACCGTCAAGCCAACTAAAGAAGTCAAAACCCAGCATTAAATGAAGGTACATTTAAGGTTCCAGTTCAGGATGATCTGCCTATGATAAGCATTGTCACTGAGGACAAATTGACGACCAGCAAGTCTGTATGAGATGTCCTGTGTAATAAACTTACACACCTCTTCTTCGGGCAAGGCCGAGTTCTTAAAGACTCTTCGATTCCTCTCACACCATATGTGGTACACAGCAGCAGACAAAGAAAGCCTTCGTAAGAGGTGGAGAGTGGATTTGGTACACCATGACGTACCAGCATCAACAATGAGGTTCCAAGGAGGGATGAGGGTAGAGGCAGCAAGACCATTCTTGTTCAAGAGAAACCTCCAAATATGAGAGCTGTAGTCGCATTGGAAGAAAAGATGGGAGATTGATTCGTTACCTTTACGGCAAAGCACACCCACCGCATTTTGAATGGTACCCCAGCTGAGAAGTCTATCCTTAGTGAGGAGCGCACTCCTTATGGCAAGCCATATCACAAACGCATGCCTGGGAATATTGCAGGAAAACCAGACTAACCTGGCCGAAGGCAGAGATGGTCGGCTAGCTTCTAAAGCTTTGTAGGTGGCACTGATACTGAACAGTCCAGAATGGGAGAGGGTCCAAATGACCCTGTCTTCAATGTCTGGATTAGGCTTTGGCAGATCCTGAAGCCTTGCCCAAACGTCAATCAGGTCCAAGGAAGTAGCAATGGGGGAATCCCATTCATCGTTGTTGATAAGGTCTTGAACCAAAGCATCGTCTGGATACCCTGAATCATAGATCAATCTCCTGCCAAATCTAGCAGCTAAAGGACCAAGAGGATGCCAATGATCATACCAGATTGATGTATTTCTCCCGTTGTTGATTATGTGCTTTGTATACCTGGAGACAGTATCCCTTTGCTTCAGAGTTTTTCTCCACACCCAAGAGGCCGTGGAGGGGATTGGTACAGTCCAAAAGTTTCTTCCACGGAGAAGATTGCTATTAACCCAGGAAACCCAAAGATTGGCAGCCTTGCTTCCCACAAGCCATGCTTGTCTTAACACGGCACACTTATTCCATAGGTGAAGATTGAAGACCCCCAAACCTCCTTGGTCAATAGGCGAACAGACATGATCCCATCTAACCTTAGAGATCTTAGCATCTTGGGCAGTTCCAGACCATAAGAAGTGCCTACAAATTTTCTCCATCTTGTAGATTACTTCCTTGGGAAGAATGAAGACAGACATCCAATAAACCGCAATGGAAAACAGGACTGACTTAACCAGCAGTAGGCGCCCTGCATATGACAAATGCCTACCTTGCCAGGACTGAGTACGGGTTGTAAGCTTTTGGAGAAGAAGCTCACAATCACTAGCAGTCAAACGAGTAAAGATGAGAGGCAACCCCAAATACTTTACAGGTATATGGCCTTCCTTGAAACCCAGAATCTGCAAAATTCTACACTTTACACTGTCAGTAATGCCTGCCATGAACACAGCACTTTTCTCCTTATTAACAATCAAGCCTGATAACCTGCCAAATAGGGTAAGAGTCGTGGAGACACAATTAATGGAGTTAATGTCCCCATGAGAGAATATGAACAGGTCGTCAGCGAAACACAGCTGCTTGATAGATGGTTCGATGCATTTGGGATGGGGTCGGAAATTCACAGCAGTCTTATCCTTCAAAACCTTGTCAAACAGCTCCATAACAAGGACAAATAAGTATGGAGAAATAGGGTCACCTTGTCTGAGGCCTTTTCCCCCCTTGAAGAAACCTTCCATACTACCATTAATCATAACCGAAAAGGAAGCTGTAGAGACACATTCCATGACCCAAGAGATGAACTGAGGGGGAAACTTGAATCCTTTGAGGACCACTTCAACACAATGCCAGTCAATAGAATCAAAGGCTTTCTTTAATATCAATCTTGAGGGTGCACCTGATCCCGCTGACCCCATTACTTGTGACGCTGAGATGGACAGCTCTTCTCAACATATTTTGGGCAATGTTCAGCTTGCTCAGACTTCGGTCCAGCCAAATATGGCATGGTCCTCTTTGTTCTCATCAGCTAATCGTGTTCAAACAAGATTGGCTTTCCACAAGCCAGTAATAAGTGAAGGCAAAATCACTGTTAAGCCCCCACCTGAAATTGCTGCTGAGGGTGCCAAGCTATGGTCTGAATGCCTTGTGGGGCATTTTTTGGACAAAAAACTTCCTGTTGCAGTGGTTAGAAGTTTAGCTAGCCGATTGTGGGGTAAGTTAGGCCAGGTCCAGACGATTGAACTTGGTGAGGGCTTCTTCATCTTCACTTTCTCCAATTCTCAAGTTCGTGAAAGGGTGCTTCAGTCTGCTCCATGGCACTTTGGAGGGAAATTGCTTATTCTCAGAAATTGGGAGCCCAACTTACAAATGGTCAAAGCTCAATTGCAGAAGGTACCCATTTGGGTTAAGCTCTTTGATGTGCCTATTGAGTATTGGACCCCATCAGGGCTAAGCTACATTGCCAGTGGTGTGGGACATCCCCTTTCATTGGATGAAACAACTGAAAAAAGAACGAAGCTTCACTTTGCTCGGGTTTGTGTGGAAATTGATGCGGCTTGCCAATTCCCTAGCTCTATCTCTTTGGACACTGGTGTGGAAATCCTGGAAATTAATGTTGAATATGCATGGAAGCCCCACAAGTGTAGTTCATGTGACACTTTCGGCCACTCTGATGCTAACTGTCCAAAGACCACTAAGAAGTGGGTACCAACGGGGAGAGTGTTACAAGATGTTTTCGCAAACGATGATGCTTGCCAATGGGGAGAGTGTTACAAGATGTTTTCGCAAACGATGATGCTTGCCACCAAACCCATGAAGTTGTTGATGCTACTCGTGCAGGTGACACTAGTGATATCCAAGCTCAAGCCCAGCAGTGGCATTGCATCAATAGCAAAGGTAAGGAGGTCATTTGTAATGAAGGTGGAGAAGCAAGTAACACCTTGGACACTGAACCATCGTCGCTGCCAATGGAGCAAGACCAGCAGGTTGTAGGGGCTGACTATATGGTCTCAAATGATGAGCAAGACCAGCACGCTGTTGTGGCTAACAATTGGGTATCAAATGTTGAACAATGCGATACATGTCAAGCAAGCATAACCCCGGAATCTGTGGAGCGTCATAATTCTTCATCTTCACCTGTGCAGCAAGGTTCAATCTCCATTACTCCTAATAGGTTTGAACTTCCTGATATCGACAATCAAGTCCAGCATGTGTCTTCATCTTCGTCCTCATCTCGAAAGAAGAATAAGAGGAAGAAGAAGATACTCGTCGATGAGGTCGCCATGAAGTTTGCTAATAGACAACCTGTTACAAAGGTTCGGGGTAATGGTAGTAATGCTCACTCCCATCCATGATCAAGTTTGCGATGTGGAACATTCGGGGCCTTAATGGACCCGAAAAGCAAATGGAAGTGCGTAATCTGATCAGTTTGAATAAACTATGTTTGCTAGCTATTGTGGAAACCAAAGTTAGACAAATCAATGCTCGTTTTGTGAAGGATATGATTGCTCCAACTTGGGAACTTGTAACAAATTATGATAGTGCACTGAAGGGGCGTATTTGGTTAGTGTTTAATCCTGCCGAAATCAGACTAAGGAAGGTTGACAGTAACGACCAGTTTGTGCATTGCTTTGTTGAAATGTTGACCAAGCAAGAGTCTTGCTATCTAACTGTTGTGTATGGTGCGAATGCTGCTGCTGAGCGGAGGCTATTGTGGAGACAGCTTCCCTTGCTTGTTCCTGTGCAACCATGGATAATCATGGGTGACTTTAACTGTGTTCGTGACGCTTCAGAAAAGTTAGGTGGTAAACACATTATCCGTGGTATTACAGATGAGTTTAATGAATGCATTGATGCATGTGGAGTTGTGGAACTCAAATCTAAAGGCTTGTTTTATACATGGGCGAATCAAAGTGAGGGGCAAAGGCGAATCTCATGTAGGCTGGACCGTGTTCTTGTCAATCTACCATGGCATCATGCCATGTGCCCATCCGAAGTACAAGTCCTAAATCCGGGCATATCCGACCACTCACCACTTCTGGTATCAATTTTCTCTGATTGGAAGCAAGGTAAGAAACCGTTTAGATTTTTTAACTTTTGGGCTCAACAACCGGACTTTCTACCCCTTGTTGATGAGGCTTGGAAAACTGAAGTGATAGGCACTCCAATGTTCCGGATTTCTAAGAAGCTTTATGCAGTCAAGCTTAAGCTTAAGGAATGGAGTGCTCGATTGAAATTTGCCCAAGTTTCTTCTTAACTCCACCATGTAAGGCTAAATCTGGAACAGGTACAGAAGCAATTGCATGATGATCCCCAGAATAACACCCTTGCTCAACACCAAAGTTCCCTAAGGCAACAACTTTATCACTTACTTAGGTGTGAAGAGTCCCAGCTCAGGCAAAAGTCAAGGGTTCAATGGCTTGCAGAAGGTGACAGCAATTCCACTTTCTTTCACAATGCTTTGAAATCAAGAAGAGCTCTCAATAATTTCTCCAGTATCTTTACTGAAGAAGGCCTCAAGTTAACTGAGCAAAGGGATGTATCGGACCACATAGTCAAGCATTATCAGGACATCCTGGGCTCGGCTGAGAATTGCAACATGGACGGCATGCCCTCATTCACTACATTACTTTCCCAAGATCAGAAAAGTCAGCTAGTGGAGGAGGTTACATATGAAGAGGTCAAAGCCACGCTCTTCTCACTAAAGGACGATAAGGCTCCTGGTCCTGATGGCTTCACTCCTCTCTTTTTCAAGAGGTGCTGGGATATTGTGGGCCAAGACACATTAGAGGCAATTGTAAGCTTTTTCAAAGATGGATCCTTGCTGAAGCAGTGGAACACCACAGCTATTTCCCTTGTGCCGAAATGCCCCAACCCAAGTAAGGTTTCTGACTATAGGCCTATTTCTTGTGTTAACACCCTATACAAGTGCATATCTAAAATCATTGCAAATAGGCTCAAAAGAGTTATCGGGGATGTTGTTGGAAGTTATCAATCAGCTTTCATCTCAGGGAGAGGTATTTCTGAAAATGTGCTTCTTGCCCACGAATTATTGCATAACTATCACTTGCATGGACCCCATAAAAAGTGTGCACTCAAAGTTGACATCCGTAAAGCCTTTGACTCTGTATCGTGGGATTGCATAAGGGAGATGTTGCATGCACTACAATTCCCAAGCAAGTTTGTCAGTTGGATTTTAGCGTGTGTGACTACTCCAACTTTCTCAGTGATGATTAATGGCACTCTTTGTGGTTTTTTTAAGGGAGCCAAAGGGTTACGGCAGGGTGATCCTATGTCTCCTTACCTCTTTGTGCTGGTGATGGAGACTTTTCACAGGATATTACAGCGGAACACTATTCAGGGGTTTGCATATCACCACAGATGTGAGGCCATAGGCCTTAAGTTGCTATGCTTCGCAGATGATTTATTTATTTTCTCTAAGGCTGACATTGATTCCTTGCAGTGCATTCTTAAGGCCCTTAACGAATTCCAACAGCTTACGGGTCTTAACCTCAACAAACAGAAGAGTTTCATGTATCTCAGTGGTGTGGGCTATGATCTCTATTAAGGTTCATTGGCTATCCACTTTTATCATTCCTAAAGGAGTCATATCAGAATTGGAAAAGATTTCTAGGAGATTTCTTTGGTCGGGACCTGATCTTAAACAGAAAATGTATCCCATAAGCTGGAAAATCATATGTGCTCCAAAAAAGGAGGGTGGCCTCGGGTTACTTAACTTGTGCACATGGAATAAAGCGGCAACAATGAAGCATATATGGAAAATTCTGGTCATGGACAGCTCCCTTTGGGTTAGATGGGTTCACAATTATCTCATTAAAGACCGGAACTTCTGGACTTTAAGTGTGCCCACAAATTCATCATGGTCATGGAGAAAGATTCTTAAGTTACGGTATGGAATGGCTCACCTAATAAAAAGGAAGATTTACAATGGTTACAGCACCTCCTTGTGGTACGATAATTGGCATCCTGAGGGACCCCTTTTCAGTAAGTATGGTAATCGCTTGATCTATGATTCTGGTCTCACATCTCATGCCATGGTTAACAGCATAATATCCGGTTACTCATGGGATCCTCCTATAGCGGCATCTCCAGATTTAATTGAAGTCTGGAGTAGACTCCAAGAGCTGCCAAACCCGTCACCTGATCATGATGATATAGTGGTGTGGACCCCCACAAAATCAGGTATCTTTGACATTTCTAGTGCTTACAAGCACCTTCATACCCATGGGAGCCAAATCACTTGGTATGGTCTCGTTTGGTTCTCCAAGCACATCCCTAAGCATGCTTTTATACTGTGGGTTGCAGTAAACCAAAGGTTACTAACCAAAGACCGGTTGCACAAAAGGGGCATTGTTAACAATACTTCTTGTGTGCTTTGTAGAGCTCATGACGAATCCCACTCGCATTTGTTTTTTGAGTGCTCTTATAGTACCCATGTGTGGAGCAATGTTTTGGCTCGTAATGGAGTGACAAGGACACATCGTTCATGGGCGGACATTGTGCAATGGGCTGCATCTCTGAACCTTGGTAGCCCCCAAGCCATCCTCATATTCAAGCTCTCTCTTGCAGCAAGTGTTTACCACATATGGCGGGAAAGAAACAGAAGGGTGTTTCGGAATTCATATTTGCTGTGGGAACAGTTGGTATCACTTATCGCTCTTGATGTTAGAGGCAAGGCTAACTTGAAGCGTGTGACTGTCCCAGATTCCCCTCTCCATCGCCATCTTGTTGATAGTTGGGATTTAGACTGGGATCTTGTAAGGTGACGATTGGGTATTTTTGCAATCTCTAGTGTCCATGTCATGTGCCCTGATTCTTTAAGGAGCACATTGGGTTGCCTTGTTTGACCTCTCATTGTACAAATCATTATTTATATACTACTTTGGACTTACCTTCCAAAAAAAAAAAATATATCTTGAGGGTGCACCTGGGAGAGCCTTTATTGAGATGGTAATTTCTGAATAACTCATGGGTTAACAAGATATTGTCCGCCATCCTTCTATCGGGAATGAAGGCCGACTGGTGCATGCCAACCAAGGGAGCAATTACAGATTTCATCCTGTTAGCTAAGATCTTTGAAATGCATTTGTAGATGGTGTTAACACATGAAATAGGCCGATAATCAGAGATCGATGCAGGCTTACCCTTCTTAGGAACGAGACTAATAATGGAGTGATTCACCTGCTTCAGAAGCCTTCCTGAGAAGAAGAAGGATTTAATGGCATCTGTGACATCTTTCCCAACAAGGTCCCAAGCTTTCTTGAAGAATGCAGGGGTGAAGCCATCAGGGCCAGGGGCCTTCTCATCCTTAAGTGAGAACATTGTAGTCTTGATCTCATCGTCCGTAGCGACAGCCTGCAACATTTGAATCTGATCATGGCAAAGAAACCGGTCAAAATTAGCCTCAAAGGGCTCAAGGGACCCATCCTTCTCACCCAACAAACTGGAAAAATGAGATACAATGTGCTGCCTTATCTGAGCTTGGTCAGTAATCTCCCTTACAGTATTGTCCATCAGTTTGGATATGGAGTTGTAGGAACGTCTGAAGATAACAGAATTAAAGAAAAACTTAGTACTCTGATCACCTTCTTTCAACCACTGAATTCTGGATTTCTGCCTGTATTGTGCTTCCTCAACTCGCAAGAGACCTGCCAGGTCCTTTCTGAGCTTCCCTTCCAAAGAGGAGAGGTGAGAATCTGAAGGGTTAGTATGCAAAGCCTTCTGACAAAGCTCAAGTTTGCCCCGAACATCCGCAACTTTGATTGAAGCTTGGGCAAATTGTTTCTGTCTGCTCCATTCTTTCAATCTGAGTTTTAACTTCTTAAGTTTGGAGCTAAGTTGAAACATGGGCTTACCAGCTACCGGCATTCTCCATACGTCAGCAACCAAAGGTAGGAAGTCATCATTGGAGGTCCAGAAGTTAAAGAACTTGAAAGGTCTATTGCTTTTCAGCATGAGTGGATCAACTGAAACAAGAACAGGACTGTGGTCAGAGATCCCAGGAGGTAAAAAATCAATCTCAGAGTGGTTGAATTGATTGATCCAAGCAATATTGACGAGCACACGATCCAATTTGCAAGAAATACGCCTTTGACCGGCACTCATGTTGCTCCAAGTGTGCACGAAGCCTTTGTAATTCATTTCAATCAGAAAGCAGTCACTGATGCAAGATTTGAAGTCCTGAGTAGCAAGCATGTTTATTTTGTTACCTCCAACTTTTTCAGAAGTCTTTCTAACACAATTAAAATCCCCAATCAGTAACCAAGGACTATCCACAGAGCAGAGGCGCAAGCTTCGCCAAAGATCCCTCCGAACCATGGCATCATTATCCCCATAGACGAAGGATAAGTAAGAAGTTTTGCCAGTGGCCACGAACTCAACCCAGCAATGAATAAGTTGGTGTGAGTCAAAAACTTTCCGAACAGAGACAGCCAAGGGGTCATAGCAAAGCCAAATACGACCTTTCAGTGCATGATCATAGTTTGTGATACAGGTCCAAGTTGGGCATATTAACCTTTGAACATAGTCAGCATTGATTCTTTGAACTTTCGTCTCCACAAGACATAGCATGTTAAGCCTTTGAGAAGCTAAGAGATTAATAACTTCTCGTTGCTTAGATGGATCATTAAGACCCCTAATGTTCCATGTTGCGAACTTGATCATGGGGGGGGGGGGGGGGGGGGGGGGGGCAGAAGAGTGTTGGAGCTACTACAGGAAACACCTGATTTGGAGGAGAGGGACAAGGATGGGTTTGCGTTCTTGGCCTCCTTCATTGCAATCTCGTCCACCAGCAGTAGCTTCTTAGCTTTCTTACGCTGCTTCTTTGATAGAGAATTAGGGCTCATGTACAGATTTGGCATCTCGTTCAGGAGTTCAAACTGGTTGGGACTCATCCCAATACCAGCTTGTTGGGCCTGGGTCGCATGATCCAAAGTTGCATGCATCGGAATAGCGAGCTCAACAGCCCCAACTTGCTCAACGGATTCAACACCCGCACCTGATTCAACATTCACGAGCTGAACAGCCCCAACTTGCTCTACAGCCTTGTCAACATTCACGAGCTGAACCGTCCCAACATGCTCATTCTCAACGGGTTTCTCCAATTGCGATAGGTTGCTATCAATACCATGATCAGAAGGTAGGTTGCTATCAACATTCATGGCCTGCTCCTGAGTGTTCCCTTCAACGATAATTCCATCCGGAAGTTCTGAGATATCAAGAATAGATGAGAAACGTCTTCCTGTTGGCCTCCACTCCCTAGCCCTTACCTGAGAGCATCTAGATTCAGAGTGTCCAAAGACATCACAAACCTTGCACTTGATAGGTTTCCAACCAAACTCAGTACGAATGACTGAGGTTGAATTCTGAAATCCATGTTGCACGTATATTTTATCTGGAAAGGTGCACTGGGTATCCACTTCGACACAGACGCGAGCGAAGCTCAGCTTGGAGCGTTTTTCTGTCATCTCATCAAGATACAGCGGTTTACCAATGCCGCTAGCAATGAAGCTTAATCCCGTAGGTGTCCAAAATTCAAGAGGAACGTTAAACAACTTCACCCAAATTGGAACCTTAGAGAGTTGGGATTTTTCGAGTAAGAGATTTGGCTCCCATTCTTTGAATACCATCAGACGGCCAGCCATGTACCAAGGACCCTGGTGGAGAACCTTGTCTCTGACTGAGGATGACGAAAATCTCAGGACGTAGAAGCCATTATCGATGCTAAAGATGTCCACTTTCCCCCACATCTTAAAAGCCAAGCTTTTGATAACATTCAGAGGAAGGTTTCTGTCCAAGAAATACCCAATAAGACAGCCCTTCCAAACGTCAATACCTTGATTAATAACCTCGAGTGGAGGAGAAACCAATACTTTGCCGTCAACAATCCTTGGGGCAAAAAACGATAATTTGGCTTTATCAGAAATCTCAGAATGGAAAAGTTCAGACCAAGACTTTCCTTTCTTAGCTTGGCTCGAATACGGTGCTACAAGATGAACAGATGTGTCGCCCAAACAAGGATCTGGGACACTGCAATGCTCCTGCAAGACAGAGCCGGGCTGAACAGCTGAGGTTCCGCTGGAACACTGTCCCAAGTCAGCGCTGGCAGGAGAAGAATACAGTGGCGGGAACATATCAAAAGAGGATCGGCGATCAGAAGCATGGCTAAAGATCTGCTCGTCAACAACGTGCCGATTAAATGACATGCCTGCCGGAGCAGACGCCGGCACACTAGTCGGCTCGGCAGGCCGACCAGAAGGAGGCAGCGGAGAAACCATCTCAGATAAGGTTCAGAAACGCCATCGACCCAACCACGACCAATACGATCACAGAAGCACCCACAACCCAACCACGAGCAAGAAGCTTTTCAAAATAGCCTCCACAAATGGATAACCTTCCCAGAACGATAATCTGCCAAACTAAAGAACAATAATCTGCAAAGCTTCACGAAACAATAATCTGCCAAAACGAAAACAGCCCACACGAAAACTGTCCAACGATAATCTGTCCAAACAATAATCTGTCCAAACGATAAATAGCCCAACGATAACTGCCCAACGAATCTGGCCAAGCTTCACGAAACGTACGCCAACTCGAACACAGACCACACGGAACGGAGACTCCGCACGCAGGCAGAACTCCTAAACGAAGCAAGCAACCACGATACTGGCAACCGCGAACAGAGCCCAAAGCTTGCACAATCCGAACAAACCACCTGCCAAACTAAAGCCAAAACGCAGACCAGCTAGAGCCGACGCTTCCCGATAATCAGAGTGGCATGCAACCAGGGGCGGAACCATGCAACTGCGAACAGAAGCCCACGCCGCGAACAGAACTCACTACAGCTGAACGGAAGCTAGCGGCCACGAACAGAAACCCACAGCCACGGATAGAGCCCCACAGCAACAGGAGCTCACTACTGCGGAAAGCTCACATCCACGAACTGAAGCTCACTACTACGGAAAACTCACGACCACAACCACGTATTGAAACCACAGCCCAAATGAACCCTCCACGAACAGGGTCCCCAGGCCACAAGCAGATCCTAGATGCGAGATGGAAATGGCAGAAAAAGGAGGTTCAGGCGAGATGGGGTTTAGGAGAGATGGGGATGAGGTTCAGGCGAGATGGGGTTCAGGCGAGATGGGGTTCTGGATATTTTAACATGTTTGTACAGCAGAAATAACATGCTCAAAGTGGTGAAAAAGATGTGCTCACAATACTTTGATTTTCACATATATTAAACCAAACACCAAGAGGAACTCACCTTGGGGCTTTAAGTCCTTCTTGAGGTGTAGTTGAGGCCCTTGAAGTGAGAAACAGCAAGTGGGAGCACTTCCTCCAAGCTCCACAACACCTCCTTGGTGCTCTTCTTTGCTCAATATGGAGAAGAAGAGGGGTAGGAAGGGGTTGAGGGAGGTTTAGAAAGGGTTTAATGGGTTAAGAGGGTGTTGGGGTGGTAGAGAGGGAAGTTTCGTACAGGAGGGTAAGGGGGGAGAAGAGCCAAGACCAACCAACCCAGCCAAATGAGCTGCTGTTAGTATTTATAAACGAACTTAATGTATCCGACAACTTAGGTCGGATACATTAAGTAACATGTATATCCGAAAATACATTTCGAATATACATCATTTTGTTTGTATCCGAAATACAATTTCGGATACAAATAAGTCCCATCAAAAATCATTTTTTCGCAAAAAATCTGTCAGAATATCCTGACAAAAGATTGAAAAATCTTTTTGTATTCGAAATATATTTTCGGATCATTTTAGTAAATTACAATTTTACCCCTGATTTGACCTTGATTTTGATTTGACTGGATTCTCTCTTGATGAGAGAATCCGGATTTTCTGATTTTTTATTTAATTTAATTTATAAAATCAAGATATTTTCTTAAAAACTAATATATTTATTCTAGATGTTTTGTTGGTTGTCCTTTCCGTCCTTTTCTCGCCACGTGGCAGGGTTTTGTACACCTGCCACATGGCAGCTTTTGGCAATTCTGCCTAGATCTTAAACTGCTCACAGATCCTTCATTTGGGCCCCGATTTTGGCAAACTCAGTTGCGTTAGAACCGGGTCGAGATCCTCTATCCATTGAGATAAGGTTTTGCAAAGAATTCAAGTTTTGAGCAGAAAGCCGAAGTCGCGTCCGGAATCTTAATTCATTCATAACTTCCTGATCTAGATCCCGATTCTGACAAATTCAATTGCATCGAAATCGTGTCAGAATCTTCTTTCTTTTGAGATGAAGATAGCAGTTAATCTGGGTTTAAGCAGAAAGTCAATTTCTACTCCCCCGAGGCTTGTTCTGCCCATAAATCCTTCATCTGGACTCCGATTCTGGCAAGCTTAGTTGCATTGGAACCGTGTCGAGATTTCCCATCCATTGTGATGAAGTATGGCAATCAATCTGGGTTTGGGTAGAAAGTCAATTTCTACTCCCTAGGGTTTTGACCTGTTTTGTTGTTTTTAGCACATTTTTTGGTTTGATCAAAATTTGGGTGCTTACATTAGGACAATGTTCTTTTTTTGTTTAACAGATAGGGGTTGGCAGAGAGGGAGGAAGTGAGAAGGAAGGAAGGAGGAGAAGGTTGGAGCTGTTTGGTACCTCAAGGGATCTCGCACACCCGTCCTACTCTATTTACAAAAGTGTGAAATCTCAAAATTACAAAAGGGGCTAACTCGCCCAGCAGTTCTTCATTCTGCCTTCTTCTTTGTGTCTTGCAGGGTTCGCCGCTTTTCTCTTCTATAGGGGACTGTCTCTTAACGGAGTCTTGAATCTTCTTTGCAAGGCTTTCTTTGCCGGGGAAGGCAGGATCTGGTCTTTGTTCTAGCTCTCCTGGGAGAAAGTCTTCTGCACTCCTGGATTTTTTGGGCCGTATATTCTTACTCACTCGTGTATCGGTTGAGTTCTTCCATTGGGTGTTGAAAACCTGACCGATAGCAACTAGTCCACCTGTAAATCGGTTAGGTTGCATATTGGCATAGCTTGTCGATTCTCTATTTTCTATTTCATGAGTCCTGCAAGACTTATCGTGAATGCTTATTTTTGAGATTTGATTGTTGGATTAATCTGATTATTCGTTTGCATATTTAGAACTATATAAATGTTTTTTTTCTACATGGCTACTTGCTGAGATTTTATTATCTCACATTGTTTTATCGGATTTGTTTTCAGATTATCTTGGTGAGGACATTGCGGAACCTGATTCGCAATGGGACTATTCTGACTAAAGAGAAGAAGACTACTTCATTGTGTAGGATTAGGGAACAATATTATTTTATGTTTCAGTTGAGTAGGAAGTTTATAGTAGTTGTTCATGGGTTATTTTAGAGTACTGTAGTTAAACCCATACCAGACATTTTTATTTGATGGTTACTATTGATTGTTGGAATTATTGGATACTTTGATTTATGTAATCCACACTTTTGTTTAAATTTCATATTTTTCTTCCGCACTTTGATTATGAATAAAGTTCAATTTTAATTATTATCTGGTTTAGTATGTTTTTGGGCCATTGTTATTTTAACACTCAGAGTTTGGATACAAGATCCGGATTTGGGGCGTTACAGAGATGGTATCAGAGAAAATAGGATCCCAACCTTAGGTAGAAGACCTTAGGTTGATATGGGAATGTGTGAAATGCTTGATAGCACCCTTAAATAGGAAATCTAAGTTGAGAATTCCTTCTAAGAATTTTGGTTGCAGTTGGTACTGCTAAAGGTATGTTTCTTACTCATCTATTATATAATTAGCTGTTATGATATGGTTTGCTAATTGTAGTGTAGAGTTTTCTTATTAATATTGCATGATTAGAGTAAAATTATTAAAGTAGAATTCATAAGGTAATTGAAGATCTTGAGAAGCAGCTGATTCTACGATAAACAGTAAGATGAACGTTTGAGGTTTGCAATACAATTTTAATTGCTTAATGCTCAAGTTTGAAGTGGAAAATTGATGATTGTTGATTAAGCATGTAAGGTATAGCTTGCTTATTGGATATTGAGGACAAGGAATTGTAAGTGATTAAATTTTGGAGGTTATTGAGCATGGATTGTTAATTTGGAAAAGTAATGAAAACGCAATGGAAACGTAATGGTTTTGGAAGTTAAAGGATGAAAGCCGAGTCTGATCATCTTGAATTGCTTAGGGATTTAATAGTTTTGAGCTTTGGGGATTTTGATATTATATTGGAGGTATTTTATTTATTCATGCTAGATCTGCAGTATGTTTATTTGATTTTGGAGCATCTAGATCTTTTATTTCTCCTACATGTGCACACATGTAGGAGAAATAAAAGCATCTAGATCTTTGGCCTGGTAATTACCCGGTTTGTGTGGGACGGGGGGACTGCACAAGCCCTTGGGGATTAGTCGTGGTGCGCGCAAGCTGGCCCGGATACCCCAAGTTTCAAAAAAAAAAAAAAACATATTGGTCTTATACTTACTGTCTTGGATTCCATGTTATCTGTGCACACACCATTGGGTGAAACTACCGTAGTCCAGATCATTTATGGAGATTGCATGATAAGGATTAATCAAATAGAATTACCAGGAGACTTGATAGAATTAGAATTTTCTAGATTTGATGTTATTTTGGGAATAGACTGGTTGTATAGGCATCACGTGACCATAGACTGTTATAAAGGGACAGTCATCATTAACAAGCCAAAGCCTTATTTCGCCCAAAATGGCGAAATCTCGAGCGGCACCTCACCTTATTTGGTGAGGTGCCGAGCGCACGCACCTAGCATGTGGTGAGGTGCCGAGCGCACGCACCTAGCACGTGCGCTAATTAGTAACCCCAGCATTTCGCTAGGGAGCCTTTTCAACCCCCTTTTTTGTGCCGCTAAAGGGTCGAGAAGCGAAATTTCGGCGGCACCTCACGAGGTGGATGCCAAAATGTCAAACATTGGGTAGGACTTCATGTACTTAAGTAGCATGCTCCCTCTTCTCCATTTCCATGATCTCCCCACTTTAGCTACAGTTTAGAAGGCCTTGCATGATCCCCTCCCCCCTTCATGTGCACCAAGCATAGCACATGCCTAGCCCCACCTAGAAAGCATGTTTAGACTTCCCCCCTTTAGTCTCATCTCCTTTGTATGCAAGCATGAGCACATGCACACACACTTCTATCTATTGTTTTATAGCATGCTTCTTCTCTTGTTTAAGGCATGGATTGATGGCTTGTTGGGATGCATGAGTGGTTTGGCCAATTGGACTCAAGCATGGGCCAACCGGGCCACTTGCCCTCCTCCTCATGGAGGGAAGAGAGATGCTTTGAACACCAAAACAGGGACATCAAAGGTCCCTGTTTATCCTTGAGTTTCAACTCAAGAAGAGGGAGGGGAGCCCCAAGCCTCAACCTCCTTCTTATATGATTTCAAAAAAAGCCATGAAAGTGACCAAAAGAGGGCTTTCCCCTCATTTCTAAGCCACTGTGAGCCCACCGAGGGGCCCACACAGTGCTTGGGCATCCCCAGAGACCCAAGAAACCAAAGCCCCTTGAAAAATGCCAAAATTGGTTTTTTTGTGTTTGCCCGAAAACTCAGTTCGGGCAAACCTTTTTCTGTGTGTAACTGAAATAATATTTCGATTACACTTGATTAGAGTGTAAGCACCTCATTTTTGCACCTTCCGGAAGTGCAAGAAGTGGAAACCCTAAACGATAGCTCAAAGCCCTAACGGGCAGAAATAGACTTTCTGATCAAACTCAAGATGGCTACCATGCCCTATCCCGATGAATAGGAAAATTCCGACACAATTCCAAGGCAATTGAGTTTGTTAGAATCAGGGTCCAGATGAAGGAATTATGGGCGAGTCAAGCCCCGGGGGAGCAGAAATTGACTTTCTGCTCGGACCAAGTTAACTGCCATATCCTATCTCGACGGATAAAGATTTCCGGCACGGTTCCAATGCAATCTAGTTTGCTGGAATCGGGGCCCAAACGGAGAAGATATGAGCAGATTAAGATTCCGAGCGCGGTTTCGGTCTTTCTGCTCAAAACTTGAATTTATGGCAATACTCTGTCCCAGTGGATAGAGAATGCCGACCCTGTTCCAACGCAACTGAGTTTGCCAAAATCGGGGCCGAGATGAAGAATTTGTTAACAGTTCAAAATCTAGGGCAAAACTGCAGAAAACTGCCCACGTGGCGGATGCGCAGAAATCCGCTAAGTGTCGGAAAAAGGACAAGAGGAATAAAATAAGGTTTTTTACAAAATATCTTGATTTTACTAATTAAATTAAATAAAAAATCCAATTTTTAGATTCTTTCATCATGAGAGAGAATCCGTCAAATCAATCAATCAAATTGAAGAGAGAGAAAATTTGCCCACACAGTATGTACGGACACGCCTTGTCCGTATATACTATGCGGGCAAAATCTTATCCAGAATCTAAGAAAATTTGGGAAATCTCAAAATCCGTACATACAATGCAAGTGAGGCAAAATTGAACTAAATTTGACTTGTTCGCACTTCCTATGCGGGCAAAAGAGATTTCCCCAAAATCTTATCCTCTGCGCGAATCGTCCACGTGGACGATTCGCAATGATTGCAGAGAAGGTGTCCCGTCCGCACATAATGTGCGGGCAAGGCTTGCCCGCACATTATGTGTAGACAGAACATTTTTCTATAAATAGGGGCCCACAGCCCCTTGGCTCAAGGTTGGCTGCTTCCCCTTCTTCCCCAAAGGAATCCCTCGAACTGTGGTCCCTCCTAGCCTTCCTCCCCCACCACCAAGCCCCAAAAATCCCCAAAATACCCCCCAACTCTCTCAAAAGCTCTCTCTCTCTCATTCTCACCAACAAGAAGACAAAAGGAGGAGTTTTGGTGAAGCAAAAAGGAGACTCCAGTTGATGTCTCTACCTCAAGAGGCTCTCATACACGTCCAAGGAGGTCTTGCTATCCCAAGGTAAGCTCCTAGGTGACTTTTGTTTCATATATGTGAAAATGGGCACCATGTGAACATGTATTTTTCATATGCTATTTTCCTTCCTTGGAGCATGCTTTTTTTTTTCCTTTGTCTTTCTTTTCTTCTTCAAAAGAAGGTATTTCCATGGTAAGGGGAAGCTCATGCACGAAATAAGGGAGGAGAGACCATGTCTTGGCCTAGGGTCATGTGCAAAAGTTCACATCCTTGTTTCCCTCCATTTCCTTCCATTTCTTGCTATTTAAAGGAGGGTATTCCCTCCTCTCCCCCTCCAATGTACCCCAAATCCCTTCTTTAATGGTTTCTTTTTTTGTTATTATCTTGCTAGCCTATCTTTGCTCTCCTTCTTTTTTTACCATGAAGTAATACTTGTATGATGTGGTTGGTTTTCACGCATGCAAGTGACATGTTCCCCCCCCCCCCCCCCCCCCCCCCCGCTTTTTGCCATGACATTTCTCCTTTTTAGCTACTGTTTTAGGGTATTTTTGCATGCTCCCTTTTTCACGCACACTAGCACATAGCACATGCCTAACACCTAGAGAGAATGTTTAGGCTCCACTCTTTAATTCTGCTCTTCTTGTATGCATGATAACATGAGTAAATTCACACACTTATAGTCACTCTTTATAGCATATTTCATCTCTTGCTCAATGTTGATTGCTTGCATGCTTAAATGAATGGATGGTTTGGCCGATGGACTATGGCTTGGACCTACCAGGTCACTCCTCTTTTTTTTACTCATGGGAGGAAGGAAGAGGCCTTCAGCACTAAAACAGGGACACCTAAGGTCCCTGTTGAAACTGAGTTTCAACTCATAAGCATGCGAGGGAGAGGCCGCAAGCCTTTTCCCTCATCCCTTCCTTGGATTAGAAGTAGGAAATTATGATTTTAGCTAGAAATGGAAGTTGGATAGCCACTGTGGGTCAACACAGTGACCCACAAACACATGCAAACCCACTAGAGAAGGGGCCTCCCGGTTCCCCCACCCCCCCCCCCCCCACCAAAAAAATTGTTTTTTAGCTCCCTGGGTTCTACCCGTATACACAGGGTGGATAGGCCTTGTCCGCACCCAATGTGCAGGCAGCACACAGTAAGTGCAAAAGTATGATTTTTTAGGGTTTAAGCAACCTTAGCCCCACCTAATCAATCAACCCTAATCCATCTGCTCCTCTGACCAATCAAGGCCTTTCTTGGGACTTGGGCCCACCCTGGCCTAATAAGATCTCCATGATGGGCCTTCCAACGGGACCCACACCCGTCTTGCCCAATTCAAGCCCATTCCAATGGTGGGCTTCAAGGGAAATTTGGATAAAAGCCTTTGGGCCTCCTTCAAAGCCCTATAGGTCTGTTCTAAAAATCTTAACTCACTTAACCCTTATGCATGCTTAATCAACCTCAAAATCAAATAAACCAATCCCAAAAGGGGTTTATCCAACATAATCCCAAACGGGACTCAGACTTGACTTAAGCCCAACTTGGCATCCGATGGGCCTTTCAAGGGGACCCACCCCAGACCCACATCACCTTAAACAACAAAGATAAAAATCAAAATAAAAGAAGGACCCACACCATTTAGGTGGTCCCTGCAAGACTTAAAAGGATTGCATATCTGGCATAGGAATTGGGTGAGAAGACCAAAGATAAGTTGACTTTAGACCAGGGAAATCCGTGGGACCTGTCACCCGACAGGGCGGATCGGAATGTCTACAGACTTCCCCGGACCGTAACCGAGACCCTATCATGAATCTCAAAGCCGTAGACCGCCTAATAGATAAACCTTAGGCACCCAGGTGTCTGCCTGCACCCCATCAGGCAGTGGCGACTCCGAAACCCCGATTTACCTCGAAAGTAGAGGCACGCACCCCCTGTGCGCCTCAAGTCAGATGTGTGATCCCCGCAGATCAGACGTGCGCACATAGAGCATGACTGAAATTTTATTTCGGTCATGCCTAATTAAAGTGTAGTCAAAATGCAATGTCCGCTACACTCCATAAACCCTAACATTAGCTTTTTAGCCCCTTTGTCATTTTTCAACCCATTTCTAATCAAACCAAGTCATCCAGTAGGGTTTCTGGGTCAACCAAAAACCCAACGTGGGCCTTGGACCCAGTGAGGTCTAACTTGAGTACCTGTGGGCCTTCAAATGGGGCCCACCCAGCCTGATTAACATGCTTTAACTAAAATCAAACAAAACAAACTTAATTAGATGGGCCACACCACTTGAAGCCCAATTGACAGCATGCTGGTTAGATTAGGTGTGGTTTGGCCGTGACTTGATCATGTGCCTATCGGGCCCTATCTCTTTCTTCAAAGAGGGCCCACTCACTCAAAGAAGGGAAGGGATCCAAAGCCCTAACTTACCAAGCCTTGGGCTTTTAAGCCTAAGCCTAGGACATGGGCCTCGAGCCCATTCCAAGCCCAATTGGAGATAAATTTAAACAAAGATAACAAAATCTTAAGGCAACTCTTGTGAGGTCCACCCAATGGGCCCACAGACCATCACCGTCCCACCAAATAAAACTTAAGCTAATTTTTTGCTAAAACCCTAAATAAAAGCAATCAAATTAACCAAACCCTAAAGGGCTTTTCTAGAAAAGAAAAGCGTTCATAGAAAAGAAACATTTATACAATGTGAGATAATAAAATCTCAGCAAGTAGCCATGTAGAAAAGAAACATTTATACAGTTCTAAATATGCAAACGAATAATCAGATTAATCCAGCAATTCAAATCTCAAAAATAATCATTTACAATAAGTCTTGCAGGACTCATAGAATAGAGAATAGAGAAACGATAAACTATGCCAACATGCTACTTAACGATTAACAGGAGGACCAGTTGCTACCGGTCAGGTTATTTAACACCCAACGGAGAAACTCAACCGATACCGGAGTGAGTTAGCAAGTACAGCCCAACCAATCCAGGAGTGGCTAACATAGCAACCAACCAATCCAGGAGCGGTACCATCCTTGAGATGATGGAATGCCTATGACCCAAAACCTAAACTCTAATAACATTTCACTTACTAGGTACTCTATAGATTCATGTAAGAGCTAAGTCCACTCAACAATGGCAAACCAAAAACAATCAATTTAGATACCGGAAACAACATTAGTAATCTACTGTAACAACCCAAATCCAGTTCAACAACCGAATCCGAGATGCTACTGGGCCCATCTCCGAACAATCACCAACAATTATCCAGACTTAAGAATCAAATAAACCATTCATTAATAACTATCAGAGTGTGGAAACATAATGTGCGGAAGTATAATGCCTATCATCACCATAAATATAAAATAAATAACACCATCCAATTCAAATAAATCAACTTTGGTATCAAAAGGGTTACTAAAACTCTCAATCTCTCAGATACATCAAAACCAAATAAATAGAATAAACTGTCAAATAGTCTCATAAAAATCATCTCTCCTCAACCTCAGATCAAATCTGGGTAATAGTACTCCTCCGACGAAAAATCAGTCAAATCTGCTAAGAAATCCCCAATATGATCCCCCTCTCGCGTATCAGCTGAAAAATAAGATAAAGAGGTAGGGTGAGATACGAATATCTCAGTAGGTAACACATGCATGCTATAACAGTTATATATGAAAATAATCATTCATGCACGGTTAAGCAGTCACGGATAAACATGCTCAATTAAACATTCATAGTGAACTTGAAAAATAAATCATCAATTAAACAATTTTAAATATCATAGAACAGTAGCATTTATAATAAGAAACAAGATTCAGAATTAAATAGCATAATCCAAATAATATAGACAACTCTTGTGTTTCTGGTGGCAGTGAGCAGGTTGGTCGTGAGTTTCTGGTGGTCGCGAGCAGGTCGTCGTGGTCGTGAGCAGGTGGTCGCGAGCAGGTAGGAGGCAAGTTGTTGGCAGTGAGCAGGTGGTCGTGAGTTTCTGGTGGTCGTGAGCAGGTCGTCGTGGTCGTGAGCAGGTGGTCGCGAGCAGGTGGTCGTGAGCTGGTGGTTGTGAGTTCCTGGCTCGTGAGCTGGTGGTAGTGTGCTGGTGGTCGTGTGCTGGGGGTCGTGAGTTCCTGGTTCGTGAGCTGCTGGTAGTGTGCTGGTGGTCGTGTGCTGGTGGTCGTGAGTTTCTGGTTCGTGAGCTGGTGGTCATAAGCTGTGGCAGTGAAGGAGCTTTGGTTCGTGAGCAAGGAGTTTCTGCTTGTGTGCACGGGATCGTGAGCAAGCAAGGTCCTGGATTTGTGGGAAGGTGCTTCTGGTTTGTGTTGTCGTTGGGAACAGCACACAGTTTCTGGTTCGAGGTCGTGACACGGTAGTCGGGTGCTGTGATTGGTGTCGTGTGCCGCGGTAGTTGGGACTGCAGTATCTGGTTTGTGTGAAGTTGCTACTGGTTCGTGCTGTGACAGTGATGGTGTTTCTGGTGCGGGGCGGCGCTTCTGGTTTGTGAGTAGGTGTTGTGAGCAAGGAGTTTTGTGTGTGTGCACAAGGTTCGTAGGTTGCTGGTCGTGTGCTGTGCACAAGGAGCTTCTGGTGTGTGGCAGTGAAGGCTTCTGGTTTGTGCATAAGGAGCTTCTGGGCTGTCTCCTGGTGCGTGTGCAAGACTCGCGGGCAGTCGGGTGCGCAGAACTCGTGGGCTGTCGGGAGTGTGCGCAACTATCCGGTTTGTGCGCATTGGTTGTGAGCAAGGCCTGTGTGAGCAAGGCCTGTGGGCGCAACTCAGCAAGCTTCACAACTATCCGGTTTGAGGTCGTGAGCATCATCTGGGTTACTGGAGCTGGGTCTGCGTGCTGGTTCGATGTGCTACTTTTGCTGACGGTTGGGGGGCTCGATGGATACAGCTTTTCCCCCACTGTTGTCGGGCGAAGCAGGTGGGTTTGCTTGTCTGCAGGATCGACAGCCCGACCCGAATGACCCGACTTTGAAATCAAGTTCAAATCTGAATAATTCTGGGCAAGCGTGGTCAGCGCTTTTTACTGGATCGGCCTATCAAAGGACCAGGCTTTCCTATTTTGTGCCTGCGGTAAGTGATGGCAGGACTGTTATCAGTCCGCCTCCTGAGGTTGCTGCGGAAGGATGCAGCGCCTAGCAATGCTGTCTGGTAGGTCACCTGCTGGATAAGAAGCTACCTTATTCAGTGGTTAAGTCCTTCGTGGACAGGTGGTGGAGCAGGTTTGGACAGGTTCAGGTTTCGGCAAATGAAACAGGCTTTTTCTTCTTTCGGTTTTCTTCCATGCAAGCTTTAGATAAGGTGAGGGACGCTGGACCATGGCATGTAGCAGGTCGCGTTCTGGTTCTTCGGGAGTGGGAGCCGAACATGAGTCTGAAGCCGCAGGATTTGGAGAGAATTCCTATATGGATCAAGCTCTACAATATCCCAACTGGATACTGGACGGTTATGGGGATGAGCTATGTGGCTATTGGGGTGGGGAGGCCCTTGTTCATGGATGAGGCGACTGAAAAGCAGACCAGACTATCTTATGCGCGTGTTTGTGTGGAGGTCGATGCCCACTGTAAGTTCCCGAATTCCCTCACGTTGGACTTGGGAGTAAGGCTTGAAGAGATTAGAGTTGAGTACGCATGGCGACCGGTGGTGTGTGGTGCTTGCATGGTGTTTGGTCACTCAGCCTCTCGCTGTCCTAAGAAGGTTGCTATGCAGTGGAGACCCACGGGCAAACAATTTGAACATTACCCATCGGCTGTTGATAACCAAGAACGAATTCAAGGACGAATAGGGGGTGATGTTGTGCCCATTGGTAATGAAAGGAATAATGAATTGAATGAGGAATTTTCGTCCCATGAAGAGGCCAGGGAGGAGGAACCATGGCAATTGGTAAGGCATAAGAATCAGGGACATGTACTTGATTTGGGTTCGACCCAAGGACCAACCCAGGATCCCGGTTTGAATGAAGAGGCCAGGGAGGTGGGTTTGAATGATGAAGAACCAATTGTCTCTGCTGGTGGCTCCACAGATGGGACAGATCAATTAGTTGCTGCAGCTGTGGATCCTTGTTCTAGCCCGTTGGTTCAGAGGGGGGTGGATGTGAGTGAAGGGGTACAGCATTCCAACTCATTTAGTATGCTTTCTGATATTGACGAGGGGCAGTCTAGCATGTCATGGTCAAGGAAAAAGAAAAACAAGAGGCGTGAGAGGCGGATACTTGTCGATGAGATTGCTATGAAGCGGGATAGAGGGCATGTGAATGGCACTCTCATGGGTTCAAAACACTCCTCATCTTCCCAATGATCAAAGTGGGTGCGTGGAACATCAGGGGTCTCAATGACCCCTCTAAACAGCAAGAAGTCAAGCATTTAATTCACGATCAAGGACTAAGTTTACTGTGTTTGGTGGAAACTAAGGTTAGGGAAGTGAATTCTTACACTGTCAAGAATTTGATTTGTCCGAGTTGGGACCTCGTATCCAATTATGCAAAGGCACTTAAAGGGAGGATCTGGATACTTTTAACAGCGATGTGATGATGGTTAGCCCGATTGCCATATCTGATCAATTTATCCACTGTTCAGTGCATGTGATTAGTTCCAATCAGAGGGCGGTTGTCTCCTTTGTGTATGCGTCAAATGAACAGGTTGAACGACGATTTCTGTGGAGTGAGTTACAAGCTTACAAGACAAATCTGCCTTGGATGATGTTGGGAGATTTTAATTGTGTTCGGAACTCCACAGAAAAACAGGGAGGAAGACACATTAATGTGCAGGCAACAAATGAGTTCAACATGTTTATTGATAAATGTGAGTGTTTGGAGATGAACTTTAAGGGCCAAATTCTTTCTTGGAGCAACAGGTGCCATGGGAGTCACAGGATTGCATGTAAATTGGATCGTGTGATGGTTAACATGGGTTGGTTACATGAGTTTACAGCTTCCGAAGTTGAGTTCTCACCACCTACTATCTCGGACCACAGCCCAATGATAGTATCATTGTACCCTCCAAGAGTCGGCAAGGGAAAACCGTTTAGGTTTTTTAACTTCTGGGCGGAAAATGAAAAGTTCATGCACATCGTGGACCAGGCATGGAATACCCACATATCCGGATCTCCTATGTTCGTAGTGGTTCAGAAGTTGAAGAGAGTTAATGAGGCGCTTAAGGGCTGGAGTAAGAGTGAGCAGTACGCTGCAATTTCATCCAAGATTAGGGCCATCCGGGATGAATTGAAGGAGTGTCAGAAGTTGTTACAGTCAAGAAGGGATGATGAGGGGCTGGGGCAGCAGGAGAAACATCTTCAAGACACGTTATCGAATGCTCTTAGAATTGAAGAAGCACAGCTTAGACAGAAATCTAGAATTCAATGGCTTAAGGCAGGAGATCAAAACTCAGGTTTTTTCCATAATACAATAGCCTCCAGACGGTCTCAGAACAATATTTTTAGCATTGATGATGAACATGGTAGGAGGGTGACGGACCCGGAATTGGTTCAAAGCACAATTCTAAAGTACTTCAAGAACTCAATGGGAGTAACAGATCAGGTGGGGGGGGGGGGCAGATGCCGGAATTTGATCGGAAGTTAAGTGACGAGCAAGCAGATGCCATGATTGATGTAGTTAATGAAGGAGAAATAAGGGATACATTATTTGATTTGAAGGCTGATAAAGCTCCTGGCCCGGATGGGTTTACCCCTTTGTTCTTTAAAAAAGCCTGGAGCATCGTTGGTGGTGATGTGGTGAAAGCTATTCAAACCTTCTTCATGAGTGGGAGAATGCTAAAGCAGATTAATTGCACATCAATCTCACTCATTCCTAAGTGCAGAAACCCATCTAAGGTAACTGATTTTAGACCGATCTCATGCGTCAACACTATATATAAATGCATTGCTAAAATCATAGCTAACCGAATGAAGAGGGTGATTGGGAATCTGGTGGGTGAATACCAATCAGCATTTGTGCCAGGAAGGAATATAGTGGACAATATATTGTTATCGCATGAGTTACTTCACAATTATCATGTTCCAAGCAATAAAGAGAAGGTGGCTGTCAAGGTTGACTTAAGGAAAGCTTTCGACACAGTCTCATGGAGATGTATTCTTTCAATCCTTCGAGGTATGAATTTTCCGAGCATTTTTATTAACTGGATTGAACAGTGTATTTCTACACCCCGATTCTCTCTGATAATCAATGGGAGTATGGTTGGATTCTTCCCTAGTGCCAGGGGGGTCCGCCAAGGAGATCCAATCTCTCCATACTTGTTTGTGCTAACAATGGAGTTGTTCAACATGCTCATCAAAGAGGAGACGAGAGTAGGGTTTACTCATCATGATAGATGCGAGCAACAGGATATAAAGCATCTGTGCTTCGCGGATGACCTGATTATGTTTGCACATGCTGATGCTTCTTCAGTCCATTGTCTCCTTACAGCATTACAAAGGTTAAATAGTTTGGCAGGCCTCCAGGTAAATAGTGAGAAGAGCAGTATTTTTGTTAGTGGAGTGGAGGAGGAGAAGAAGCATGCGATTGCCACCCAGATGGGATTTCAGTTAGAGCAGCTACCAGTACGATATTTGGGACTTCCTCTTATTTCCACCAGATTATCAGCGCATGACTGTGAACCGCTGATTAATAATGTCAGGTCGAAGACACAATCGTGGAAAGGAAGGGCGTTATCTTATGCAGGGCGGATGACTTTGGTGAAGGCAGTGTTGTTTGGCATTCAAGTTTACTGGCTTTCGGTCTTCAGCATACCCAAGAAGGTGATCTATGAGCTGGAGAAAATATGCAGAGACTTCTTATGGGCAGGGCCTGATATGAAGAGGAAGGTCATTCCTGTGAGTTGGGATGTGGTATGCACGCCAAAGGAAGAGGGTGGTTTGGGGTTCGTGAAGTTACATGTGTGGAATAAAAGTGCCATTTTGAGACTCATATGGTTAGTGTTGAAATGGGTGAGATCGTACCTTGTCAAGGACAGGAACTTCTGGGAGTTAAAAATTCCAGCTAGAGGGTCATGGGTGTGGCGGAAAATGTTAAAACTCAGAAATATTGCGGCTCCTCTTATTAGAAAAAGAATCAATAATGGAAGGGATACGTCATTGTGGTTTGATAATTGGCATCCTATGGGCCCACTTTTCAGGAGGTTTGGAAGTAGAGTGAGCTATGACTCGGGCATACCACTCAATGCCACTGTTTGTAGCATTGTTACAAATACGGATTGGGATGTGCCACCATCAGTGACTATGGACCTCATGGAAATTTGGGGACGACTTCAGGAGCTACCAAAGCCTAACACCCATAACGATGATCAAACCATTTGGGTTCCAGCGCAATCAGGAGCATTTGATATTAAGAGTGCATATAAAGCCCTTAGTGGGAGTGGACAGCTGATTAAGTGGAGCAAACTCATATGGCATAGCATGGCAATCCCACGACATTCTTTCATCTCATGGATGTCGATCAGAGGTAGGCTCTTAACCAAGAATCAACTCTTCGAATGGGGGGTTATACAAACGGCTACATGTATCTTATGTAGGCAGCAGATTGAAACACAGCACCACCTTTTCTTCGAGTGTGAGTATAGTGAGGTAATTTGGCATGGACTGCTTCACTTGAATGGAATCCCACAGGTTACTAGATCATGGGATAGTAATATTGAATGGCTTGGGAACACGTGCACTGGGACATCTCTTAGACAGGTACTTGTGAAGTTATCCTTTGCAGCTGCTATCTACAACATCTGGATCGAAAGGAACCGGAGAACCTTCAAAAATAGTTACCTCCCTCACCATGTGGTACTCAAGCATATTGTGCAGGACATCAGACAGAGGATGAAGCATAGCAAGGTTCATGTCCAGAATAACCCACGTGATCATCATCTCCTCCACAATTGGGATCTGTTGGTTTTAGCGCCTACGGCGTCACGAGGGTAGCATCATGTTATTAGGATCTCTCATATGAGTTTGTGTTTTTTTTTGTGATGGTTTGTGGTTGTCACTCTACATCTGTGAGTGTTGTTTGGTACGTGTACCCCGGTGATGGGTGACGTCCTTTTCATGTATATTCTTCACATCTTTTAATCTACTTTTAAACTTACCTTTCAAAAAAAAATGTACTAAGCAGTCACATCCAACCATAAAGTATCATATACATGCTTCCAGCATGTGATAAGCTAACAATAATCAGTGTTCATGATTACAATGTCATTGTAGGACTCACAAAGAAAAGATACACCTTTGAGAAGACTCTCGACCAATTGCTATACCACCATGCGGCTTAGGGGCAATGCTACTAATGATACTCAAACCCGAGACATCTCCTTAGATAAGAGCCGTAGTCATCGACTTATTGCGCACGACTCAACCGAGTTGGCATGTACCACTAACATACAGCACCGAAATCAATACATGGAGGTGGCCGCTGATCCATATGTACAGGAGATCACCAACGACGCATCGGGGTGTCCCTCAAGACATAGGACCCTCCAGTGCAACCTAACTTGCAAAGGAAGCGCGCTCGTACAAGGGAGAAACTCAACCCAAATGAAATATCCCTTAGCTATCTAGCCAAAACTATGGATCCATAATCAGCTATGCCCACTAGACACCAAGAATCCCTAAGGACTAATAATATGTAAATAATAGTGCCTAGCGGCATAAAAGGGTAAATCTGTAATTTTGTTCAATATCGGGTTATCCAGGTTGAAATTCTGTTATGGATGTCCAATAGAGTAATCTGGTTAATAATTTCTAATACAATATCTCATAATTTAATTAACCCAATTTATAAGTATATTTGTTATCAAACTTAGATTTCCTCATATTTGCAAACTTCGGCAACTAATACCCTAAATAACTTCCTATTTTATTTTTCTGCAAAACAGGGTAATTGGTGTTTTAATTTGGCTTAAAAACATCCTATTTAATTATTAAAATTCATTAAAAATGGTTTGGTATTGAATTAGGAATTAAAATATAAAAAATTGGAATTTTCTGCACTAGGCGCTCAGGGACGCTCAGACTATTAGGTTAGCGCTATTTCTTTTTTTTCAACACCGACTATCTATCAGTTAGCGCTGGTTGGCGGTCTAGTTTTTAATACGGGCCCTGATCGACGCTCAGGGGCGCTGACTGCAGGGAGGTTAGCACCCATAGGAAAACGGCTAAACAGGGTTTAAAATCCAATTTTAAGTGTTCTGTTCAATTCTAACATAAACATATGATCATAATCAAGCTATATACATACAAATCTATCATCAAATCATGTAATACGATTTGAATAACCAAGGAATACAAAACGAGCAACAAAACAAGTGCTACCTACCTGTTACGATCGTTTCCTTTCCTTCTCTATGAACAGCAACAACACCAACGTGAAACACTCCTTTGGGATGAAATAAAACTAGAGTAACCCTCTCCTTTCTTCTTCTCCTCTTCTTCTTCTTCTCTGGTCGCTCACGAACGCTCTTGGTGTGCATTTTCTCTTGCGGCTGATGAATACAAACAAGTATGAGCAAAGGTGTGTCAACCGTATATTACTAGGGTATTTAACTTATTTATATACCCTCTAATCCCATGCGACGCACATGCAACAAACACAACACACATCGCCCAATCAAAACGCAGCTACTTTAAAATATTAATCTTACTGCGATAGCTCACGATTAGACAGTCGGATCTACACCAAACTCCTGATCTCCACTAATAACAATATCCCCTACAATAATAAATTATTTCCATCAATAATAATCCTCAAGAATATTAATTATTATTTTATTTTAATATTTAGAGAAAATTCGAGGTCTAACACATATTCAGTCGCTCGGGATCGCGCTCAAGCGTTCTCCTGGGTGCTCGATTTACTAAAATTTGCAAACTTTCAGGACTTCGTAAATTTTCGGAATTCACGATTTTTCAAACTTCAGATTTGTTTTTCCCGAATTTTAACACTTCAAAATCTTGGGTTTTTATCTTCAAAACACTCTAAACTATTGCAGAGGATCAAATACATCAAACCACAACTTTCCATAACAAATCATTCACAAACAACCGGAAAATCTTTCGTTTAAACATGTTCATCGATAAACCAACACATATTCGTTTATGCAAGTTGTAAGGGGCTACTTACCTCTCTTCTGAGATTAAATCCTTCTCCAAATAATCTAAAAATTAATCTCCAGTAAATCCCATGGACACAGCAACTCCTTTATTGTTTACACCATAAGAAAATATCTTCAGAACTTAATAAACACCAAACGTAGGGAACATGGTTTACTCTATTCTTCTTACCTTAAACTCACACGAAATCACTCCTTCTTCTCCTTCTGATCTAGTTGGCAAGTACACGAAAATCAGAGCTTGGAACTCACGTATGGAAGAGAAAGTGGGTGTGCAGCTATGCTTTTCTCCTTTCTCTTTTTCTTGTACGTGAATAGCAACTTCCAAATAAGTTTTATTTTTTTTTTATTTTCGTCCAAATCAGAATACCAACCTTAATCATCTTTCCTTTTACATTCTTACCTTTCAAACCTTTCAAGCCATTATATTAAATCTCAATAAAATTGTTCTTAGTCGACCGCACTATTCCCATGAAGAATTCGGCCAACTTAATAAATATTTCTATTTTATATATTTTTTTCAATAATAAAATATTTAATACAATATCATATTAATAATAATAATAATCTTAAAACTAAAATACAAACTCACCTTATATTTAATTCTCTAAGTTCTCTGGGTCACCCTGCAACTCTCCAGATTGAACCAATTCCTCATTCCCTGCAATAATAATAATATTGATTAATTTATTTATTTTATCTTACTTATTTTATTAAAAAAATCTAGGATTTTACAGAAACCAGGGCACACGGTAGGTGTAGCACCCCGGAACCAAGTCCACCCGTATCGGGTTTATAATGGCTCCTGGGCTCTAGCTTAGGGCCCAAAGTGTGGTAAAAACTAGCTTAAGAATTAACCAGACACAAAAATAACACCCTAAAATTTTTTTCCAGAAAAACGGCTATATAACACCTATACTTACAAGAATGGGCTAAGCCTTCAAACCAATACCTAATAAAACACAAGATAAACAGTTAAATAGTATACATCCATTCCAAAAACTAGACCATCAATACACATATCAAAAATAAAGTTTTACTAAGGTTCTCACTCTCTCTCCCTCTCGATTACAACATATACAATGTACAATATCCAAAACAAATTTTTATAACTATCCAAAGAAGATATATGCTTTCTCTATCTTTAGCCGGAATAGGGATCCATCAACCTATACTCCAGATTCCCCCTGATACTCTGCCTCGGTATGCAGCTCACCAGCAGAATCTAAAACAAAACCGATAAAACCAAACACGCTTGAGACTAAAGTCCCAGTAAGTAGCACATGCATGATATAAAACTGTTTATGCAACTTTAAACTAATGAAATAATATGCTAACATATCATACGATAAATCTCTATCCAAATCATGCGAAGAAGCAGTTCATTATCATTTACACAATACTAGTAATGAGCAGAAAATCAGAGTAAACCAAACTACAATGTCAGCATAAAATGTATGTACAAAACTCGTAGATTAGTGATTCTATAAATCAGATAACCGTATATCTAATTAAATGACCCAAAAGTATACCACTATATGAGAAATAATTTCCTGGTGCTAAAAACAAAACACCGAGTAAACAGGGAAAACCACACGTGCGAGATAATCTCATTAGGAAGTAATATGCACAAGACAGTGTTATCGTAAGCCATGATATGCAATTTGAAACAAAACATAATATAAGTTTTATCAGAAACTATGCTAAATCCACACGTGAGCATCCTTATCATAAGTATGCTATATCTAATACAAACAAGAAATTAAAATACCATTAAACCTGGAAATCTCCCTACGAAGTACCCCCTCATTGGGGTTAGCAAGTACAACCCAAATATAAAACGAATCTAGTACCAATCTCATGTGAAACTTGACGAGGGAACCATGCCGGGTCTATGTACCTCATCTCAATACCATATCCCATGAGGGAGCCACACGAAGTCTGTGTGACCTCATGCCAACACAATACTCGATGAGGGAGCCACACGGGGCTTGTGTTACCTCATCCCAACACAACACTCGATGAGGGAGCTACATGGGGCCTGTGTTACCTCATCCCAACACAACACTCGATGAGGGAGCTACATGGGGCCTGTGTTACCTCATCCCAATCAACACAATACCTGATGAGGGAGCCACACGGGGCCTGTGTTACCTCATCCCAATCAACACAATACCCGATGAGGGAGCCACACGGGGCCTGTGTTACCTCATCCCAACCAACACAATACTCAATTCCTTTTATAAACCACCTTCGAACACAAGTTAGAGATAGATCAATTTCATGTTCGGATAATACCGATACAAATTATCCACGATTGGTTTGCAGTTGCTGTTCACTCTGCAGAATTGATTTTTAACTGGTTGATTGAATGCTAAACCTGATTTAATCTATAAGGAATTAGTATACGTGCCATATATCGTTGGAAAGCTCTACGAGTTTAGTTTCCAACACAACAAACGGTTTGTAATTCGGAGTTTCCTACAGGAACTTGTGGCTGTTTTACTACAGTTGGTTATAACCTGCCGCGAAAACCAAATGGACGGACACCATCAAATTTTCATGATTTTTCTTGCAATACCTCGAGTTCCGATTGGTCCCAAACCAATTCCATTCAACTACAAATACCCTAAATTGAATTTTAGACTACAATTATGAATTTTTACGCGAAGATTCCTAGCCTTCACAAGCCACCGAAATCTTACACCAGTTTAAAACCAGATAACAGAATGGTTTCTACTTTTGAACTGCAAATTGTTCCTATGCAAACCTGGAAATTTCCTAACACTTACTTACCTCTTTTATGACTCAAAATCCTTGCAAATCCCTTTTTAAATCGCCCCTCAAGATCCTTAAAGCAAGAAATCCACCTAAATTTTGCTAGACTCCAAAGTCTAAGCTATAATTTTGAACAAAGAATGGGTCTTTTCCCTTTTAAATTACCACAACATAACCATTGGCAATTTCTAATCAGCTTCTTTACCACAACCTAACCATTGGAAGATTCTAATCAATTTCTTAAAATTATCACAACATGATCATTCTCTAAGATCAAACAGATACAACTTCCCAGTAATTCAGTTATGTAATCAAATATCAACAACTTGAAAAGTGACAAGTTTTGATTCAGATTGATAAGGTTACCATGATGTAAATCTTCAACTATAATTGACTTCAATTAACTTATAATGTCCCCAGCTAGTCAAGAATAAAGGCCGATATCAAAATCAGCTTTCACGGTGTGATGCAGGCAGAATTTAGTTGGTAGTTTTGATTCTTTAAACTTTTCTGATTGACAAAAAATAAAAAAAAAACTAAATATATTAAACCTTGTCTGCTCCTCACGCTAGTATTCACTCAACCTCCAAAAACCTTGAGATTCATATAAAACAATGATTCGGGGTGAAAAGAAACAAAGCCAATACTAATTTCTGATTAGGATGTTGTAAAGATAACAGAAATAATGAAACTATGCCAACACCATCGAAAATTTTAACAAGAAAGAAGGCAACTCCAGAAATCCTAATTCCATATCATTTGCCCAACAACTAAAAATCACAGGTCTGCTCTAATTGAGAGTTGTCTTGCAACCAGAAACTCCCAAGATCACACAATAATCGAACAAAAGAAATAAAAGAAGAATCAAAAATCTGTTGACGGCAACGAGAAGAGAAATCAAAACATGCTGCCAAGTTTAAAAACAAACAACCAAGAGTTGATCGAACCAAACAGTCTCTAACAAACAGAAATAAAAGAAAAAGATTAAACAGGAGTAGATCGAACGAGAAAAATGCTACTTACAGATTTCGCAGAAATCCACGCCCAAGCCCTCTTTTCCTATTCTCCTCTGCGTTTTTCCTTCGTTCTGTTAACCTTCAACAAACGAATCTCTCTTCCTCTTCTTCCTTTCTCCTTCTCCTTCTTCTTCTTCTTCTTCCCCACGTTTTCTTTTCCTCTCTTCTCTTCCTCTCTTTTCTCCTCTTCCTCCACTCGATTTCCCCCTTTCTTTTGCATTTTTCCTTCTTCTCTTGAATGACCAGAATGGACGAACACTTCCCTTCTTCTCTTCTTCTTTGCTTCTTCCTTCTTTTCCCCTTCTTCCTCCTTCTTCTTCCTCTTGCGATTTCTTCTTCTCCGTCCCCTTTCTTCTTTCTCCCAAACCCTTAACGCCCTCTCTTGAGATGGAAGAACCTACGGGTTCTTCCATCTAACGTTTTTTTTTTTTAACATTGAACTGGTTCAACCCTCACTAAACCACCAACTTAAACCCCACTAACCAACCAACCCAACTTAAATAAACCATTTCAATTTATATAATACTTTTAAATGAACCGATCCAATTGAACCAACCCAAACTAATTAAGTCTTTTAAATTTTAAATTTAATTAACCTCATTAAATCCTTTAGTCTCATTTTAAATCCTTTAATCTCTATTTAATCTTAATGAAAATTCCTAAAAAAATCCAGGATCTTACAGTAGGGCTTGAGTGTCATGTTCGTATTTGAAATAAAAGTAAAGAAAATAAAAGGACAATCGGGTTTAAAAGAAGGAACAGTAAATGGTCGCTCGAGCGCTCATAAGTGCTATTCCGAGCATCCGGCTATTTTTTTTTAAAATAAAGAAAATAAAAATATTGGATATTATGGGAATTTGAAATTCTTAAATTTTTCCTTGTGTTATGCTATGTTGAAATAAAAAAATAAAAATAAAGTATGCAGTTTATTGAATGGGCTAAATAAAGTAAAATCAAATAAAATAATTGATCATATTATATGAATACTTGAGGATGAATCTATAGTTTATAATATACTTGAATTATTGGTTGATGCTTGTTGAGCCGGTTGTATTAGGACATGCTTGAGTGTTGTGAAGCAGTGCGCAATGTGGAACAATTATTTGAGTGTGAAACCCTATGCAACATGAGATATGTAAAGTATATATATAATGTGTAAGTATGTAGTGTGAATATGATATTTTGGAAACAGTTAAAGCTAGAAGAAATTTTGTAATTCGCTCCTCAAGAATTCGTATAAGCAAATGCGTTTATATGTAGAGATTGATGGAAGAAGGGTTACGGATTTCTTCTAATATTTTCGAATAAGAGCTATTTTGAAAGAATGAAAGACAAGAAATTCTATTATTTGGAATTGCTTGTGTTGAATTTGCATGAGACATGGTTGTTTTAAATTTCGAGGATGAAATTTTTTTGTTAGGTGGGTAGATTGTAAAACCCTGGAATTTTCTAATATAATATAAATAAATAATTAATAAGTAAACTAGAAAAATTTGGAAGTATAAATAAATTTAAAAAGGAAAAAAGGAATTAAGTATAGGAATCTAAATTATATTACAAGTGAGAATTTGTAGAATTAATATTTGGAATTTAAATTTCAAATTAAAATAATAAGAATAGAATTTGGAGAATTGTGGAGAAATTCAATGATTAAGTGTGGAAATTAAAGAAAGGGCATTTTCGTTATTCCTAATTAGTCAAATCTATGAAAAGAATAAAAGAATTAATTATCAAGTTAAGAAACTTAATTAGACCAAATATGAGTTTAGATGGATTTAAATAATGAATTTAAAGTTTGAAAGAAGGAAAAAGGGCCTAATTGTAATTATGCTTATTTAGGAGCTTTAATTTTTTTTTTTTGGAAAGTAAGAATATTTCCATTAATAAGAGAAAGACAAGTAAAAACATGTACAAGCAGAGGGTGGGCATACCCACCAGACAGAGCAAGGGGCAATCAGCACCTTACTAGAGAACCATGGTGAAAAGCGCAAGTGAAGACTACCCCAACACTAAGAGGTTAAGAAAAGTTACAATTAAGCCCCCAATTCATGGCAATCTGCCTATGAAAAGCATTGTCCTTGAGAACAAAGATTCGGCCAGTAAGCCTGTAGGAAATGTCCTGCATGATAAACTTACACAGTTCCTCTTCAGGTAATGCCGAGTTCTTGAAAACTCTACGGTTCCTCTCGCACCAGATGTGATACACAGCAGCGGATAAAGACAGCTTTCTTAAGATATGAACTATGGATTTAGTGCACCAAGAGGTTCCATAATCAACAATGAGATTCCACGGGGGGATAAGTTGGGAGGCGTTAAGTCCATTCTTGTGCAATAGAAATCTCCAAACATGAGAACTATAGGCACATTGGAAAAAAAGGTGTAGGTTTGATTCATTACCTTGACGACAAAACACACATGCGGCATTCTGAATTGTACCCCATTTTAGAAGTCTATCCATAGTAAGGAGCGCACTCCTTATGGCAAGCCATGTCACAAATGCATGCCTGGGAATATTGCATGGGAACCAGACTAATCCCACCCAGGGACATGAAGGCCGAGTAGGTTCAAGAGCTTTATAAGTAGCCCTGATACTGAAGAGACCAGATTGGGTGAGAGACCAGATGATCCTGTCATCCATATTTGGGTTAGGCCTAGGCAAATCCTGGAGCCTTTCCCAGACACCTATCAGGTCAAAGGATGTTGGAATTGGAGAGTCCCAAACGCCATTGATGATAAGATCATAGACCGATGCATCATCTGGAAGCCCTGAATCATAGATCAATCTCCTGCCAAATCTTGCAGCTAAAGGACCAAGAGGATGCCAATGGTCGTACCATATAGAAGTTTTCCTCCCATTATTGATTATGTGCTTTGTATATCTGGAAACAATCTCTCTATGCTCAAGAGTTTTCCTCCAAACCCAAGAGGCCGAGGTAGGGATAGGAACACTCCAGAAATTTCTTCCACGAAGGAGATTGCTATTGACCCAGGATACCCAAAGGTTGGCAGCCTTGCTACCCACAAGCCAAGTTTGCCTTAGCACAGCACACTTATTCCAAAGGCGGATGTTCAATACCCCCAAACCTCCTTGTTCAATAGGCGAACAGACAAGGTCCCACTTGACCTTAGATTGCTTAGCATGTTGCCCATTTCCAGCCCATAAGAAATGCCTGCAGATTTTCTCCATCTTGTAGATTACTTCCTTGGGAAGAATGTAGACAGACATCCAAAAAACCGCCGTGGAAAACAAGACAGACTTAATAAGCAAAAGACGACCTGCATATGACAAATGTCTACCCTGCCAGGACTGGGTACGAGATGTAAGCTTTTGGAGAAGAGGCTCACAGTCCCTAGCCGACAGGCGAGACGAGATAAGAGGCAGCCCCAAATACTTCACTGGAATATGCCCTTCCATGAACCCCAGTGTCTGCAAGATCTCACATTTAACCCTATCAGAAATGCCAGCCATAAATACTGCACTTTTATCCTTGTTAACATGAAGACCAGATACCCTGCCAAAAAATGCTAAAGCAGAAGAGACACAATTAATGGAGCTGGTGTCCCCATGGGAGAAAACAAACAAGTCATCAGCAAAACACAATTGCTTGATAGACGGCTCTGAGCATTTGGGATGAGGCCTGAAGTTCACAGCTATCTTATCCTTCAAAATCTTGTCAAACAGTTCCATAACAAGGACAAATAGGTAAGGAGAGATGGGATCACCTTGCCTAAGTCCCTTGCCTCCCTTGAAGAAGCCCTCCATGCTACCATTAATCATAACTGAAAACGATGTGGTAGAGACACATTCCAGTATCCAAGAGATGAACCTAGGAGGAAATTTGAAGCCTTTGAGAACCTCCTCTACACAATGCCAGTCAATGGAATCAAAAGCTTTTTTTATATCAATCTTGAGGGCACACCTGGGAGGGCCCTTATTGAGGGTGTAGCTTCTGAAAAGCTCATGAGTAAGAAGTATATTGTCCACCATACTTCTATCCGGGATGAAAGCTGACTGATGCATACCAACCAACGGCCCAATAACAGCTTTGATCCTGTTTGCTAAGATCTTTGAAATACATTTGTATATAGTGTTAACACACGAAATAGGCCGATAGTCCGATATCAAAGAGCGCTTACCTTTCTTGGGGACAAGGCTGATGATAGAATGATTCACCTGCTTCAGGAGCTTTCCTGAGAGAAAGAAGGATCTAATCGCATCAGTGACGTCTTTTCCCACTAAGTTCCATGCTTTCTTAAAAAATGCCGGGGTGAAGCCATCTGGGCATGGAGCCTTATCATCCTTAAGGGAGAACATTGTGGACTTGATCTCATCAATAGTGACATCTGCTTGCAGCCCTTGAATCTGGTCAAGACTAAGAAAGCGGTTAAAATTAGCCTCAAACGGCTCAAGAGACAGATCCTTCTCACCCAACAACTTGGAGAAGTGGGAAACAATATGTTGCCTTATTTGAGTCTGGTCAGTAAGCTCACTTCCAGAAGTGTCAGACAATCTAGATATGGAATTGTGGGAGCGTCTGAAAACTACAGAATTAAAGAAGAACTTAGTACACTGATCACCTTCTTTCATCCACTGTATTCTGGATTTCTGTCTGTATTGTGCTTCCTCAACTCGCAAGAGTTCTGCCAGGTCCTTTCTGAGCCTCCTTTCCAAAGAGGAAAGGTGAGAATCTAGTGGATTAGAATGCAAAGCCTTCTGACAAAGCTCAAGTTTCTCCCTAATATCAACCGCTTTGAAAGTCGCTTGGGCGAATTGCTTCTGCCTACTCCACTCCTTTAGTCTGAGTTTTAACTTTTTAAGCTTGGTATAAAGCTGGAACATAGGCTTACCAGCAACCGGCATTTGCCAGACTTCAGCTACCAAGGGCAGGAAATCATCTGTGGAGGTCCAAAAGTTAAAGAACTTGAACGGTCTGTTACTTTTTAGCATCACTGGATCCACTGAGACAATAACAGGACTGTGGTCAGAAATACCAGGAGGCAAGAAATCAATCTCAGAGTGGTTGAATTGGCTGATCCATGCAATATTGACAAGAACCCGATCGAGCTTACAAGAAATGCGCCTTTGGCCAGAGCTCATATTGCTCCAAGTGTGCATGAATCCTTTATAATGCATTTCAATTAGAAAGCAGTCACTTATACAAGAATTGAAGTCATGAGTGGCACTCGAATTTATTTTCTTACCTCCAAATTTTTCAGAATCTTTTCTAACACAATTAAAATCCCCAATCAGCAACCAAGGGCTGTCAACAGAGCATAAACGTAGGTCTCTCCAAAGATCTCTCCGAACCATGGCATCATTATCCCCATAGACGAAGGATATGTGGGATGATTTTCTAGAGGCCACAAACTCGACCCAGCAATGGATAAGCTGGTGAGATGCAAACAATTTGGAAACAGAAATAACTGAAGGGTCATAGCAAACCCAAATACGCCCTTTCAAAGCCTGATCGTAGTTCGTAATGCAGGTCCAAGTAGGGCATAATAAGTTATGGACAAAATCCGCATTCACACTTCGAACCTTCGTCTCCACAAGACATAGCATCGTAAGCCGTTGGGATACAATCAAATTCATAACTTCTCTTTGCTTAGAGGGGTCGTTCAGACCCCTAATGTTCCATGTAGCCAGCTTAATCATGAGGAGGATGAATATCTGAAGTATCACCACAGGGAGCTCCTGATTTAGAAGAAAAAACCAAGCAAGCATTCTTAGCCTCCTTCATTGCAATCTCATCCACCAGAAGACGTTTCCTAGCCTTCTTACGCTGCTTCTTTGATTGAGAGCTGGAGCTCAAGCACGAAAATGGCAATTCATTGAGAAGGTCGAACTGGTTGGGACTCATCACAATTCCAGCTTGGGATTGATCCCCGTGATCAAGAGTTCTAGCTGCAGCATCAGGGGCCGAGTGATTAAGAGAATTATCCCAACTACACCCCACGGGTTTATCCGCCACATGCACAGGTTCTTCATGCTTATCACCAACATGCACAACTGTTCCTACATGGGCGTTGTCATCAGATTCAATCGCAACCGCCCTAACCGGCTCAATCTCAACAGTCTTGTCCATATACACGAGCTCTACAGCCCCTACTGGCTCTGATTCAATACCCATTCCTGATTCAACGGCCTTGTCAACGTTCACAGGCTCAACCTCCCCTGCATTCGGTTGATTGGACTCTATTCCATGATCAGAAGTAGTATTAAGATGCTCGGTCTGGTCCTGAGAGTTCCTTTCAACAGTAATTCCATCCGGAAGTTCTGATATATCCTGAATAGAGGAGAAACACCTTCCTGTTGGCCTCCACTGCCTAGCCCGTACCCGACTACATCTGGATTCAGAGTGTCCGAATACATCACAAATCTTGCATTTGATAGGTTTCCAACCATACTCAGTTCGAATCACTGAAGTAGAGTTCTCAGGACCATGCTGCACATGAATTTGATCTGGGAAGGAACACTGGGTATCCACTTCGACACATACTCGAGCAAAGCTCAGCTTGGATCGCTTTTCTGTCATCTCATCTAGATACAACGGTTTACCAATACCACTAGCAATGAAGCTTAGCCCCATAGGTGTCCAGAATTCCAGAGGAACGTTGAACAATTTCACCCATATTGGTACCTTAGCAAGTTGGGATTTTTCAAGTAAAAGATTTGGCTCCCATTCCTTGAAGACCATCAGTCGACCAGCCATGTACCAGGGCCCCTGGTGTAGAACCTTGTCTCTGACTGAGGAAGACGAGAATCTTAGGAGAAAGAAGCCGTTATCCATGCTAAAGATGTCAACCTTCCCCCACATCTTAAGTGCCAGACTTTTGATAACATTCAGAGGGAGGCTTCTGTCCAAGAAATAACCAATAAGGCAGCCCTTCCAAACGTCAATACCTTGGTTAATAACCTCAAGAGGAGGAGTAACCATAACCTTGCCGTCAACAATCGTTGGAGCATAAAACGATAATTTGACTTTATCTGAAATCTCAGCATGGAAAAGCTCAGACCAGGACTTTCCATTCTTAGCATGACTCGAATTTGGAGCTACCTGATGGACAGATAAGTCGCCCAAACTAGGACCTGGGCCACTGCAATGCGCCTGCAAGACAGAGCCGAGCGGAGCAACTGTGTTTCCGCTGGAACACTGTCCTGAGGCAGCGTTAGCAGGCGAAGAGCACAGAGGCGGGAACGAATTAAAGGAGAGTCGGTGATCTAAGGCATCATCGCGCCGAGTAATTGGCTCACCTGCCGGAACAGAAGCCAGCACACTAGCCGGCCCGGCAGGCTGCCCAGGCGAAGACAATGGAGAGACCATCTCAGATAAGATACAGAGGCGCCATCAAGCCAACGACAGTGTTCCAGGACGATGGAAGACCAGGCAAGAAACACCACCCCCGACGATAGTCTGCCCGACGATAATCTGCCCGACAACCTTCACAAGACTATGGAAGACCAAATATAAACGATAATCAGGACCACCCGGAATCAATAAAATGCCAAAACGATAGACTGTCCCAGACGCTAATCTGTCCGACGATAACTGCCCGACGATAATCTGCCCAACGATAATAATGTCCCAGACTGTGAACTGCCCGACGATAAACCGAATCAGAGCAGCCCCGGAGCAACAAGGAGCTAAACTAAGCAGCCGCGAACATAAACCCACGTCCAGAAGTAAGCCAGCAGAACCCCACAGCACGAACAGGAACTCGCATCCACGATAATAAGAAACGCGGCAACCGACTGATAGAGGACAACCACGAACGGAAAGCCCCAACCACGGGAAACTGGAATCCCCGGCCACGCACAGAAAACCCCGACCAAGCACAGAACTCACGGAAAACCACAGCCACTGCAGACGACGACCACGAACCGATACCACGGCCAAATGCGTCCTCCACGAACCGTAATCCCCGGCCACGCACCCAAGGAAAAATAGCACGAAATTAATTAGATTAGAAGTTCCTAATGAGTTAGGTTTAAGGAAAAATAATTAGAAGGAAAGATAAAATAGGAAAGGTTTCCAAATAGAATTGGGAATCCTAGTTAGAAAGTCTCTTAAATCAATTAGGACTTCTAATTTAAGTGAGCCTATAAAAGGAAGGCATTAGGGAAGGTTTGGGGTTTCCATTAAGTCAATCATGAGGAGAAAAGAAGAGGGAAATTTTGTGCATAGGGCTGGAGAAAAATAGAAAGAGAGATAGAAGAAAAATGTGTTTTATGAAGAAGGAAAGTTGTAGAATTTCGACCAGCTGTATTCGAATTAAGATCTAGAGAGATCCAACCATTGGATTGGCCTCAAATTTGGAAGTTATGTTCCTAACCCGTAGGAATTCAATATGAACGGTGAAGATTTGATTTAAAGAAATTTAGAGTTGGGTGATAAATCTCAGAAATTCGGTGGACATTCGAGTTTCTTAGAAGAATGATTTCATATGTTGAGGCAAGTAGCAAACACTTTGACAAACTAGAAAAATTGCATGATTCCGTATGGTTTAGATGTTTTATCATGATTTGTTTTGATTCAAATCTTGGTTTGAAAAGTTGAGAGTTAAGATGGTTTTGCTTTCATACACTTTTAAAGAAATCAATAAAAGTGATGATCATAAGAGAATTAATTAAGTAGGAAACTTTAAATCAACTTATAACTACTGAGAATAGGTTAGGATTGTCTTAAAAGTAATTCAGAATGAAGATATGAAGATTAGAAACAATTAAAACTATGAAAAGTATTTTATATTTCGGAAATCAGAAAACCCAGAAAATATAGTGAAATTTGGTCGAGTGCCCAATAGGCTGCTCGAGCGCAATTGCAGGCGCCTCGCCTTTGTATTTTAAAAATAGAATAACAGAACCTTGAAACTCAATGCCCGGGAGGACGCTTGAGCGCGATCTCGAGCGTCTAAGCAAAATTTCACCCAGTAATTGTAGTTGCCCTTTTTATTGATGAACTTGATATAATTGAATTTTGTGGATTCTATTGAAATAAAAAGAAGTTTCTTAGAGCACTCTGAGATATTCTTAATTCCTTATTCTTGTGTAATTGATTGCTCTATTATCAAACAAGTAATGCCTTGATCCGAGAAAAAAAAGAGAAAAAAATGACCTGGATTTGGGGCATTACAGTGAGTTACCACTTGAGGGTGAGGAAGCTATCTCCTGCGGGGGAGATGTAGGTGCTATGTGTTCACATTCTGCGGTTGAGTTATGCTATCTCCTGCGGGGGGTGGCTGCAGTCTTAGAGATGTGCATTCTCCTGTGGAGGAGGTGTGGGTATTACGTGTTTAGATCCTGCAGTAGAGGTAGGCTACTACCTGAAGGTGAGCTTTAATTACTAATTATATATGATTTGTTTTCTTTTAAAAAGAAAGAAATTGATTGATCGGTTTAGCCATGTTTTGACAAGAATGATTTTGAAAGAAATATTAAAATAACATGATTAATATGATTAATTGTTTTGGGAAAAGTATTTGTATTAATTTAAAGAAAATTGTAGATTTGATTTATACGGCTTTGTCTTCTTGAGTTAACGATACTTGTGATATTATTTTGCAACTCATGAAAGGTTTATAAAGGATGTGTGTGTATGTGTATATATATATAAACTGTTTTCTTTCATGCATGTTGCTACTTGCTGAGATTTTATATCTCATTTGTTACTTTTAAATGTTTTGTTTTCATGTAATCTTGGAGAGGATGCCTTGGGTTAGTCTGATAGTGGGCTTGAAGTGTAGAATATCCAGAAGAAAAGAGTAGGATATTGATATAGATGTTTTTATTTTCTTAGAATAATAGTAGATGATCTAGTAGAGTTTGAGAGTTAGTTAAATTGTAGTTGCCTTTCATTTGATTAATTGATGAAATAGTCAGATATAGATTCTAATGAATAATTTAAGCTTCCTAGCACTTTGATAACTCTTAAATCTTTTAGTTATATCTTTTGAGCTGATTGTGATGTATTACAAATTAATGCCTTGATCCGAGTCATAAAACAAATGACCCGGATTCGAGGCGTTACATCTCTGGACTGTAACTGAGACTTTACGTTGAATCTCAAGCCACAGACCGCCTAATAGACAAACCATAGGCTCCCAGGTGTCTGCTTGCACCCCATCAGGCAGTGGTGACTCCAAAAACCCCATTTTCCCAGGAGGCACGCACTCACGTGCACCTTACATGTGCGACCCGCGGATCGGACATAGTGCTTACATCTCCCCCGCAGGAAATAGATCCCCTCACCCTCAGGTGGTAGCTTACACACCCATCTCCCACGTAGTATGCAATCACGTAGCAACCACATCTCCCCCACATGTTGTATCTCCCTTGCAGGATGCAATCCCATCTAGACTACATCTTCCCCACACACTACAAAAAGGTGGAGTTTTATCAGCGGTAGTCTACAGCTGGTAAAAATGTGATAGCCGATGTTAAATCCTTCGGCGGCAGTAAGTTGTACCACCCCGAAATATCCAGCCGGTAAACGAATTGTCGGCACTCTTAACGGCGGTAAGACATTTTCAGTCACTAAATTTTAGAAATATGCGACGACTTTTTAGTGGCGGTAAATACCGCCCTTTATTGTTCAAAATCAGCTGTGGATATTTTTATCCACTGCTGATATTAGTAATAGCAGCAGGTACCACCTGCTGCTAAATGCCATCACATGCACTTATTAACATTTTACATTCAGCGGCAATAGCTACTGTCGCTGAATCATTGAATCGTAAAGAATCAGAGGTGTTTTAAGCGGTGGTAGCTACCGCCCCTTAAACGTGTTTTTATATATAGCGGCGGTAGCTACCACTGCTAAAGACTTGAACCTGCATACAAAAAATTTGCAATTAGTTTGCTGTTATCCATCAAACCGAAAGACCTTGTAAAATACCTGTTTTCCTGGCAAATTTTATAATGAATACAACTACAGAATTAAAAAAAAAAATTGAATTAGAAGAGATTCAAAGTAAATTAAAGTACTGCAAAACATTCATGTTATATAAAACTAATTAAATAAAAGTAAATTGGGTTTCCATTAACAAGTGACATTGTAACTCATATCAATTTAACATACCTGCATGAAAATAGCAATTAATCATTAGTATTATCATAATTATGAATTCTAAATTATAAGTAGAAAAATCAAATTAGATAATAAAAAAATACAGGTAAATATAGGAACAAAGCTATCTTGTACATTACTCACCTCAAATAATAAGAGTGTCACGTAGGAGAATCCGGAGGACTGTCATTTGCAGATGTTTCGCTGGGATGCCATACATTGTGACAAAAATCATTAAGTATGGCATTTAAATATATAGTTGATAAAATCTTGTGCTATATGTATTTTTTGAGGTATTTGTATAATACCTGTCTTTGAAGTGAACTGATTAAGCTTCTAAGTTCTGAATATTCTTTGGCATGTTGTGAAACAGTTGCTTCAATTGCTTCTCGTTGTCTCCTCTCCTCATCTAGTCGCTCTTCCGTACGTTGCAATTGTTCTCGCATCCTATTAAACTCATCCATATCGACATAACGAGATGACATATTGCTCGAGGATGCGCCACCCCACAGCCTAATGGGAGTGTGGCCTAGCCTACAACATCGCACCCTGCCATATGTGTCACGCCTCATGACTTGAGTATATACATCATCTCGGGCCGTCGAATCTGGTGTGCCTTGTTCTATAATATTTCGCATTTGATCCTGGAAAAAATATTTATACAATCATTTAGTTATCAAAATAAATGCTTATACAGTTACTCATATTGAACCATTACACCTACAATAGGATGAAATGATTGCAATACAAGTGCATAGGTAATCATAAATTTCGTATAACTTACTATGTTGTCAGTCGCTTCATCATTGATTGGTGTGCCATCTTTTCGAGTATGCATTCTTATAAAAGTCTCAGCACAGCTCGCTAATCCCTAATGAAAAAGTATGTTGTTAATCCATCATAAATCATTTAAACATCCACAATTAGACATTAATACAATTGACCCAAATAAAAGAGGAAAAAATATAAAAACAAAGATCTTAAAGAGATAAATAAAGAAAAAATAATAAAAATTTTGGCAGCATCTCCCTTAAAAATAAAGCATTGTCCAGACCAAATTGGTCTAAAATAAAGCCATTGAACCTGAAAACAAAAAAATAGCACAAATATTGCATCACATCCACAATCCAACCCATGCATCCACATCCATATTTATCCCACAAACCATAACATCCAAACAAATAGCTATGTTAGCACTAAAACATATGGAATATATTGTAAATAAAAAATTCCATTTAATGAAAGAAAAAAAGCATATAGTTGTGAGGTGTCTTTTAATAGACACCTAGTGTATATGTTAACTTCTACTGTGAAGGTTGGGGAAAAATATAGTATACTTCAAATTTGAAGTTGCTGGAGCATCAAAATGAGTCAATTTCCAAAAGAACCGATTTACAAGTTGGCAAAGTGGATGGTGTAAAACCCTAGATTTTTCTAAAAATAAAATAAATAATTAAGAGATAAATTATGGAGGAAAATGCTAAGAAATTTAATAGTAGGAGAATTAAAGAAAGATTTAAAGGTTAAAATAGGAATTTAAAAAGGAAGGGTAATTTGGTCATTTCAAATTTGTTAAATTCATGAAAGAAAATAAGATAATTAGTTATTAAGTTAACAAATTCAAATAGACAAAATCTTAGCTTAGTTGGATGTAAAATAATGAAATTAAGGCTTAAAGGGTGGAAAAAGGGCCTAATGGTTATTATATTATTTAGGGTCCAAAATTTAGGTATTTTGAGTGAATAATAAAAGTCTAATGACAATTTAAAATTAGGAATAAGACTAAGCACGAAAATTAATTAAGAGATCCCTTAAAAGAGAGTTAAATGAGTTAAATTAAGGAGAAGGGTAGACGAGGGAATATACTTAGTATATTAGAGTAAGCTAAACCTAATTAGAATTAGTCTATTAGAGAGGTTATAAAAGAGAGGTTTAAAGAGTGTTTTAGGTTTTGAAAATAAGTTAGAAGGAGAGGGAAATTCGTGCATAAGTGATGGGAGCCAAAATAGAAGGAAAGAAGAGAGAAAATTAGAACGAAGAAGAGTTGTAGAGATGGCCGACCAGCCAACTTCGAACGGCGAGCTAGGAATATCCAACTATTGAAATGGGCTGAAATTTTAGGGTTTTGTTCTACTCATGAAAGACTTCAAACTGAACGGTGGAGATCTAAATTGGAGAAGTCTAGAGGGGTGCGGTCGAGCTTCAAAAACGGGCACAAACGAAGGTTCTAAAAAAAATCTGGGTTCATCATAAGGCAAGTAGCAAACCCTTGAAACTGGAGGAAATGCATGTTTTCTTGTGATTTTGATGTTTGATCGTATTGTTTTTTAAGTTGGATTTCATGGGAAAAAAGCTTATTTGTTTATAAAGAATTGTTTGGTGATTTAACTTTCTTTTAGAAATTAAGAAAAGGTTGATCATGGTGAGTTTAAACTTAAAAAGAAACTCAAGATAAGGAGAAAGATGATGGGATTAGTTTAGGGTTGTCTCAGAACTAGTTTAGGATGGAAATCAAATGTTTAGAATCAAATCAAGTTAATAGTATGTATAGAAAGTTCGAAAATTTTTGTAAAGGGAAGAAAAACAGTGTTATAGCCGGAGCGCTCGAGACACCACTTGAGCGTTACTTCAGGTGATAGGCCTTTGAAAAATAACAGAACCTGAAAACTTAACCGCTAGAGCAATCACTCGAGCGACCAACTGTTAGAAATTTCAAAACTTGGGATTTGTGCCCAGATTCAATTTCTAATGATTTTTCTTGGAATTTTAATGTTGTAACACCTGTAAATAGGGTAATTTGAGATGTAGGAAGTGACGGAATTAAATTTGGATAAAAGAGTAATTATTTGGGACAATGAATGTAATAAGAATCAAAGGAGACTAGTTAAGGTAAACCTATGCACTCATACCATTTTTTATTAGGATTCTAAGTATGAAACCTAGTTTAACAAGTCATAATAGACTTAAATTAACTTCTGGAAAGAATCAATAGCATAACCCAAAGGTTTTTAGAGATATAGAGTATTAGTTGGTAATAAGGATTTAAAAACTAAGGATTTTAGGCTAAACCAAAGTGTAGGATTGGAGTAAAAGTTGTAGGAAATAAAGAATAACCTGAATACTAAATTAGAAAGATAAACTAAGTATGCCCACACTAACACGACTCAAATATGAACTTTTCTTATTAAACGACCTAGAACTTTGTTTGAGAACTGTTTAATGGTTATTTTGAATATCTTTTGATTGGACACCGTGGTTTTAGAAATTATTGCTGGATATAGCACTTGGGATATGTTTATGATTATTGGTACGAGGTTTATTACTGAATATTGAATCTTTGAGTTATTCAAGGTTTTGATTGTGAGTTGTGTCTAGTGGGCAATGCTTAGTATGGATCCATATCTTAGCTAGAAAGTGAAAGGGAATTGGCTGGTAAGTTATTCTTGTTCGGAACTCCCTAGTATGCAGTCCGTCGTACTTGCAGGTGCGGGCGACGTAGGCAGCAATCCTCGACCGCTACAGGTGCGGCCTAGTCTTAACTGAGATTGTTGATCGGTAAACGGTTTTTATTTTGTTATTCAGGTTACCATCCGCATGCTTTAATGAAACATCGACTTTCACGAGCTTTATACTGGTCATGCTGGTAGGTTACTTGTGACTCGCACGTTGGAACTATGATTTGGCCGTGCTTGACGATCACTTGTGACTTACACATGCACTGGTATTAAACGTGTTGTCGTGGGTCCATTAATCTTTGATCGGATTGGTATGGCCTCCGCAGAAGTGGTACCCTTGATGGGATTTTATTTTGGACTGAGGATTGTACTCGCCAACCCATTCGTGGGTGGTCCGCGTTGATGGTTAATGGAGGAGATGGTAGTGACTGCAAGTATGGGCTCCATCTATCATGTAAGTCGTGATGTGGCAAACTATGGGGTAGGAATATCTTATTAAGTGGTTTCAGTTCATGAGTCCTATTATGTCACACGTGTTTGTTTTGGATTGGTAATTGTTATTGATATATTATCGTATTATCGTGGTTTTGGTTTTATCGTTCACCTCATGACTATTATTGTAAAATTATGGACTGATTTACATCATGCACATTGCTAATTGTTGAGATTTATTCTCACTCCAGTTTCTCCCTATTTTTCAGGTACTCTTGGCGAGGACGTCAAATTTTGGGCTAATTGTAGATGGGTAATCTATATAGCTGTAGGTTGCTCATGGAATTGAAATCCTTGTATATCATAGTTGTTGATTAATAAAGAGAATTTGAATTCAAGTTTCCGCATTTACTCTGATTATAAAGTTAGAAAAAGTTTCAAATTTCCCAGTTTCTTTAGTTGCTTTGTTTATTTACCATAACACCTTAGGTTTGGGAATGGACCTGGAACCGGGGCGTTACAGATGGTTTCTCTTTCATGCATCCCATTACGAAGTGTACATGTTCTTTTTGAGTTCCAAACAAGTTAAAATTGCTTATTGGATAAATTAGAAATTGTTCAGTGCCTTTCTTATAGTTGCACATATTTTTTTCATTCAAACTCAACCTTGGTTGTCAAGAGCATATGATCCCTGCACCGAGAAGCATTCAAAGTTGTACTTTAATCACCCAAAAGTGCAGAAGGCACTCCATGCCAATGTAACTGGGATATCCTATCCTTGGAATACATGCAGGTACAACTACTACCTAAAAAAATATATTGGAATTTTGTTTGTATATATTAGAAATTTTCGTTGTGCTGACCCAGTTTATCCCTGTTGCAGTGATATCATTGAGAAATATTGGGTAGATTCTCCATTATCCATGCTTCCTAGATCAAGAACTTATATGTGGGGTTTAAGGATATGGGTAATCAGGTTAAGTTTTTACATTTCATTTCTCAGACAAGATTGCTATAATGTGGAAGGCAAAATTGGCTAAACTCTAAATATTCACTAATTTAAGTTAAATGTGTTCGAGCATGTAATCTACTAATTCACCAAATCTTCCAGCAATGTTCATCTATGAAGACCTTTCTATCCCCTAGATCAAGAAACAAGCTCATGAATGAATATACATCTTATTTTCTGGTAGTAAGGACTTGGGACTCCATTTCTTGACATTCCATTAGCTTGTTTCTTCACATGATAAAGAATAGCCAATCCAAGAAAGCTGGTTGGTAATTTTTTTTTCCTTTTAACCATATCCCAATTGTGTAACTACTAGATGATAAAATGTGAGATTTTTCTGGTTCAAGTTTGAGATAAGATATATGGATCAAATATACTACTATGCTTGAGAAACATAACAAATAGTACACAACATACTATGAATTAAATGGGTAGACTTATTGGTACTTTTTATATGACAATCCAATTGATGAAGAAGGAATAGAGAGAGGCATAAATTCTATTTACCTTGATTATTTTAAGCTAACATACTCCGAACTCTTTCAAGAAATAGATATTTGAGCTTGACCAAATGAAATAAACTTTTGTTATACCTGTTCGTTTCTGACCCTAGCAAAGCTCTTTGTCCTAGCTGTATGAGTAAGCGTCTGGTTGGCACAATTATTTTTATTCCTTGATGAAACATTCTGCAACATACAAAATATTAAGTCAATAAAACCACTGCGGTAGCTTTAGAAGACATATTAACTAATTAATAAATTACCTGTGCGCTTTGTGAGTTCTAGTACTCTACTACAACTGCCCACTTCTCCTCTACCACATCTAGTGGACGATGACTTATACGTTCAGCATTTGTTGTGTATGGATCGTAATGGTTCAGCTTCAAATCAGACTTATAGTCCCTCCATTTCTTATTAATTGATTGCATGACAAAGTCCCATAATCTATCATCAATCTCAAACTTTTCCTACGGTGCATAACAATTGTAATTTTGAAAGTTAACACCAATTCACTAAATATATGAAAATTTTGAGCAATTAACTACACTAAAATTTATGCTTTTTTTTTACCTTTATAAGTTGCGACGCTCGCTTTTTCTCAGTATCTCCTACTACTTGCCAATCAAAGCTGTCCAAGGGTATAACACGTCCATCACGTGCCAGTGTCCCACAAAAACTAGATAATTTGGAGGCATTTGGTCCAATTGGCTGCCCTAATTCATCTACATAGATGGTTAACTTTTCTTCAGATCAAAGTTTTTGTAAACCAAGGCATCTAATAGGGCCTCTACCCCTCCTAGCTGCCCCACCCTCTACCATCTAATTGGTGGATCAATTAGTGCAGGTTACTGGATTCACAGTAGCCACCTTGCTAGTTAAGTACTTGGGACTTCCTTTAGTGTCCACTAAACTTTCCAAAACCGATTGTGACCCCCTCATTAACCATATAAGGGCCAAAGCACAAGGATGGAAAGGGAGGTGTTTGTCGTACGCTGGGAGGCTTTTAAAAGTAAAGTCTGTGTTATTCTCCATCAAAGTGCATTGGTTAACAGTGTTTATCCTACCAAAGAGTGTGATTAAGGAGCTGGAGTTAATCTGTAGGAGATTCTTATGGACCGGTCCTGATCTTAACTACAGAAAGGTAATCCCAATCAGTTGGGACGTTGCATGTACTCCAAAGAAGGAAGGAGGGCTTGGACTATACAACATCAATCTTTGGAACAAGGCTGCTATTATCAGGTACGTGTGGCTTATAGCTAGCCATTCTACTACCTTGTGGGTTAAATGGGTACAAAAGCATCTCATTCGACACCATAATTTCTGGGCCATGAGTATCCCAAATGGAGCTTCCTGGGTATGGAAAAAAGTGTTGAAGGCAAGGGGAGTTGCTGGCCCTCTTATAAAAAAGAGGGTGTTTAATGGTAAATCTACTTCTTTATGGTTTGATAACTGGCATCCAGCAGGTCCTTTGGTGGAGAGGTATGGAACAAGAATTATATATGATACAGGGCTGCTCGTGCACGCTTGTGTGGATGAAATCATACAGAATGATGCATGGAACACACCGGTCACCGTCTCCATGGATCTGATTGATATATGGAGGAGATTACCTGAGCTGCCATCCCTTGATAGTAGTCAGGAGGACAGTACTATCTGGACGCCGACAAGTAATACTGTTTTTGACATCAAATCGGCTTACTTGGCTCTTGATGGCCACAGAGGTAATGTCCCTTGGTTCCACTTAGTATGGTTCCCTCTTGCTGTACCCAGACATGCTTTTATCCTTTGGCTAGCAATCCATCACAGACTACTAACTCGTGAAAGGCTCTTAAAGTGGGGTATCATACAGCAGCAGATTTGTGTTCTATGTAGAGAGCATGATGAGAATCACGACCACTTATTCTTTGAGTGTAAATTCAGCAAACAATTATGGCAGAAAGTGTTAGCTTTAAATGGCTTTGTGTATCAGAATAGAAACTGGTCGGACTGGATTGCATGGGCACAATTAAGGTTTGTCAAATCTGATCCCATTCGAACCACTGCTAGAGTATCTCTTGGAGCAGCTGTGTATAACATATGGAGGGAGCGAAACCGGGGCATTTTCAGGAATAGTTATCTACCTCATGAAGTCATTTTGAGTCATATCTATGCAAATGTCCAAGTCAAGCTCCACAACAAGGACTGTATGGTTAAGGACACACCAAGAAACAGGAATATAGTGAGGGATTGGGGGCTGGATTGGCTTTTCGGAGTATAGTTGGAGTGTTTGTTTCTACTTTAGTTTTTTGGCTCTCTTGTAATTGAGCCTGTTTCTTGATGCCCATGTATCAGTGTTTTGAATAGGTCTTGTTATGGCAGGTTGCCCACATAGATGGCAGCTGCCTTGTCCCTTCCCGTGTTTGTCGAGAGTCCTCTCTAGTGTCTTATCTCCATTGTACATTTTTCTTTATTAATATACTTTTTGGCTTACCATCCAAAAAAAAAAAATCTAATAAAATACACTATATGCTGTCAAAAACAAAATCATACAAGTCAATAACAAGCTGAAAATGTAGAGGCATTGATTGTTAGTTACTTTAATTGGATTTTCCAACATATCTTTTATAGGAGAAAATAGTGTGTCATATACTACACAATTCAAGACAAAAATGAAGTGCAAAGTTTAATTTTTGAGGGGTATCAATCAAATACAATTCATTTCCTGGTCATCATCAGAATCTAATCCCTATTCGTTATGAACGGGATCAGTAAGAATCAACTGTTGTTCTATGATCATGTGAGAATGAACATCAACTCTTATGCCAGGTATGTCTTCCCTTGCCCAACTCAACCCATCAACCTCTTCTTCATTATCTGTTACAAGTTGGGTAGCATATGACTCGCACTCAATGCGATGATCATCATTCGTGGTCAACTCAAACAAGTCTCTCGGCTTAGTCTTGATAACAACATTCCACTCTTCATCGATTGGATCCACCACATAGAAAACTTGCTCAGCTTGAGATGCGAACCCAAACGGATCATCCATAACGTGTTGACCAGTATATAATAACCGTTTGAAGTTCACAAGTGTGAATCCTAACTCATCTGTCTTAATGCCTCTTCCTTGTATCATAATATCAACCAAATCACACTTAAACAACACATGTCTAAGCTGCTCTGAATATGCAAATTCGAGCACATCTGTCCGACGCCCGTAAAAATACATGTAACTTGTAATTGGATTTTAATCTTTCGTACTAGTGTAGCTAGTAGTACTTGCTTTTACCACAACACCGCTATTCTGACTCTTTGAAATTTTCTCTTTCTCCAGCGTACAAAAACGATATCCATTACTTATGTATCCCTTGAATCTTTTTGCCATAGATTGTGGTCCCTGTGACAACAACATAATGTCCTCAGAGACGGTACTATTTGATGCTTTTTGTAACGCCCTGGATCCGAGTTACGTATAAAAACCATAACTCATCTCCAGAGGTTAATATGTAACACGGGATCGCAATATCAGAGTGAAGGAAAAACATGAATACGACAATAACTATATAACAGAGTGCGCTAAAATAATCCCAAACGGAAATAAACTCACATGACCAAGTAACTACCCGCAAGTATCGTCCTCTCCAGGAGCAGCTGAAAACAAAACAAAACAATATGGAATGAGATACGAATATCCCAATGAGCAGCACATGCATGCACAAATACATTTAGTTCAGTTCTAAAACATGCCACGGTTATAAATCATATACAATGATGATAACATGCATATTCCGAATAATCAGACTAAACTTTGATAATCCAATTTATATCAGTGCTGAAAACCATCAGGTAAATCAAGCAATAACAATCCGTTTCCAATCCCGAAGATATCGATAAAATAATGATTAACTAACAACAACATAGCGAATAACCATGATTTCGTATCTCAAGATATAATTCCGGATATACCAATGTCATATAACACAAAGTCTTCTCATAACCATGCCCACGCCTCCAAATGTATATCCGGCCTACTCAGGGTTTCGGATATTGAAATGATTATGTCATCCAATGCCGGCCTACTTAGGGTTTCGGCATTGACAACACCGAACCACTCAGGGTCACGATGCTGCTCTTCATCGGCGGGAGATAAAAATACCCAATAACTGGTAAACAATATTCCATGAACCATAAATACCAACAAACCAGCGAATAAAACATATCACGTCAAACAAAATCAAATACCAACATTGGTCAATGTCATGTAGTTGTTTACATTGGTTAATTGACATGCCAAGTAGACACTCCACACCTCCATGTACACAATTCCGGCCTACTTAGGGTTTCGGAACTCTGAAATGACGGCCTACTCAAGGTTTCGTCATCCAATACCAGCCTACTCCCCGGGTTTCAGCATTGACAACCAGGGATTCTGGCTGCTCTACACCGGTCGTGGCAACACACAAGGCCATGCAATTACACCAACGAAGCAATAACATCACATTACTAAGGTTAGACTCTGGATCCAGGACAAGCTAAACCAGCAGTAAATATAAAACTAGAAAATCAACCCAATGTGTTTTCCATCATGTAAAACTGACATATAGATCAACATGTTCAAGTGAATCATTCCTAAAGTGTACCGTGCATTTGAAGATGAACTATCATAATAGTGTAGATGCATTTCAGCAAAATAAATATGGTTTCAAAACTGACTTTTCAGAAATAAACACATTATACAGAAACAATTACAGTATCCAAACTTCGATTAAACATAAATTAGCAAACAGCTCCTAGATTCTCAATTTCGCTTTCATAAACCAAATCAATCAAAACGAATGCCATAAAAGCCTCAAAACACACCTTGGATGAGTGGAATAGTCTTAGGATCCCCTACAAGGTCACCATACCATAAAGCAATCAATTCCAAGACAAAAAGTTTTGGACATCAAAATATTCTAAGTCTGGTTAAAAACGTTGACTTTTGGTATATAATTTTTCTAGACAAATCTACAAGGAGTTTCGAGCTCAAATTTTGGTTGTAGTCTATTGAAGGGTAAACACATCTCCTAGAATTTTATGGGCTTCTGAATCACTCATCTGGGTATCAAACCCAAAACGGGTTTTTTGATAAAAACCGGGAAAACTAGAAATTTAGGCATGAACTGGAAAGTTGACTTTTTATTGGCTTGGAATTAAACCTTGGAAGTATTTTTATTGGTTCCAAATGGGGGGTAAAACCTTATTTATATGTAAAGACTTAAGTAAATGGAGCAATAAATACACATGACATTTACTTAAATGTCTTTCATGTAATTAAGGGGCTGTTTTCAACAATTCAAACTCATTTGATCCATCTACACCTAGGTTTATACAAATTCATAAACTAATAAGCATCCTAACATTTCAATAACACTAAGTTAGTTTCCATAGGTTAGTTTTTATGATGTAATACCATCAAATTTTGGTTGTATACAATTAGCCGCACTTAAGGTAAACATTTGGGTGGGTGCGCTGACCTCGGGACGGTTGGCGCGAGGTAGGCGCGAGATAGGTGTGAGGTAGGCGCATCCACATCTTCCTATGCGCCAAGCTAAAGTCGTTGGCGCCAGGTCGGCGCGAGCTCGGTGAACACCCTTTACGATTTTCGACTTTCTGTTATCGTGAAATCTCTATGACTGGCCTTGTTCTAAGCCTCTGTGACAATTTTCCTAGGTTTCTACCATCCCCGAAAGATGTTTAAACAGGTTTCGAATTTAATCTAAACACATCAAAATTTATCTCTAAAATCCTTCCAAAAATCCACGTTCGAAAACTATATTTTCCAGAAGTTATGCATTACGACTAAACTGGGAAATCAAAACCAAAACCACCGAACTAAAACGATGCTACTCACCTGATTCGAATACCCCCAAGGTCAGCAACTCCAAGACTTCAACTGAGCACCAACGGCAGCGATTCTCACTCCAAAATCTCTGCCGCTCACCTCCGATCCCAAAAGTTCTAGATCTGATCGCATAGACAAATTGACCGAACCTCTGATCCTGAACACTTCGATCGACAGGAAACCTCACGTCTGCTCCTCTCCAAAACCCTAGAACTCCAGCCGCAGTTTTCTTCAAACTCAAAGTATGCGAAAAGAAAAACCTACGACCGAAATACCTTAAGTATTTATAGTTCCCTTAATGATTCTCTGCCTGCTCACCTACACATATCCATACATGCATAGCCCTTAGCCGTTTGATCTAATGAAAAGATGCTCTGCATAATCAACCACATATATCCAACCTTTTTATTTAACGACTGAATTCTAGAAGCATATTAATTCAAATTAATATTAACACATTACTCACCTTAAATCAAATCTAGCTTCACGCCCAATGTCTTGAATCCCCAATATACCCCTGCTTGCTACAATACCAAACCACCAACCCCACTAATGAAACTAAATTAACGGATTTGACCTTTTTAATAATTTCTCCTATATTACTTAGTTTATTATTATTATATATATTTTTAATTCCCTTTTCTCTATTTCTAAGATTTTCCATTAATTAAACTAATTAACAACAAAATCTAATATTTTTAATGTTATTAAAAATTCGGTATTTTACACTTTTAGTGTCTCAACCTATAAATAAGCGACCAAGTAGGTTAAGAAATGCAATATTAAACAACACATGTGGAGCTATAAATGTATGCGGAAAATCATTTCGTACATGTTCTTTAAACCACTGCATGAATTCATCATTATGTTTCTTTTGTATATTGTGTTCCCTTGCCCTTGGAGTGAACATCTTAAGAAGGCTAAGATGACGCTCGTAATGTAAAGTACAATGATTAATTCAAAGAATATGAATATATTGTAATATATACAAACAAATGGATGAGGTAAGCAAGTAACTTCTTACTTTCGAAAACTTGCAACCCTATCGTCATTGAAAACCACATAACGATGCGCTTGTGCCCACTCAATATTGGATAGTTTATATGGTTGGGCACTTCCAAGTGCAGTTTCATCATAGTTTCTTTGTGGCCGATTAGTTCTGGATTCTACATTGGTTAAGTATTGGGAACAGAATGCCATACATTCTTCCACAATATTTAACAATGTGGATGAAGTGCGTGTCTAATACCCATGTCAACCAAATCCAAGCGCGCCTTAAAGTTGTCCTTGGTTTTTCCATCAATATTTAACAATGTATCAAGCACGCTATCACAAACATTCTTCTCAATATGCATCATGTCCAAATTATGTTTCAACATGTTATCCCTCCAATATGACAATTCAAGAAATATGCTCTCTTTTTTTCCAATTAAAGGGCATCGCTCCTTTACCAGTGTTTTTAGAGTACTTCTTACTGGTATGATTCCCGAATACATGTAAACTGCCCCTTAAGTGATCGAGAATATCCCACCCAATTAATCCTGTTGGAGCTTCCCTTGTATCTGTGGTACCATCGAAGGATTGTTTCTGCTTTCCAAACTTATGATCAAGAGGTAGGAATCAACGATGACCCATATAACAGTGCTTCCGGCTATTACGCAAATACTTAGAACACATGTCTTTATGACAAGAAGGGCATGCAAGCTGTCCTTTCGTGTTCCAACTCGAAAGCATAGCGTACCCAGGGAAATCACTAATCGTCCAAATTAACCCTGCACGCAAAGTGAAGACCTCCTTTCTTGACGCATCACATGTCCCAACCCCATAATCCCATAGGTCTTTTAACTCTTCTATAAGAGGTCGCAAGTACACATCAATATCATTTCCTAGACCCTTCGGCCCTGGTATGAGTAAAGAAAGGATCATGTTTGGTTGTTTCATGCACAACCAGGGTGGCAAGTTATATGGAATCAAAATAACTGGCCAAGTGTTGTGAGTGATACTCATTGTTCTGAATGGATTGAAGCCGTCAGATGTATAAGACCCCAAATTTTCCTAAATATAAAAGTAAAATAATAATTAATATTGTTGAGGATTATTATTGATAGAAATATTTATTAATGTAGGTGATATCATAATTAGTGGAGATCCAGAGTTGGGCGCAGATCCGACCGTCTGATCGTGAGATATCGAGGTATGGTCAATAGTTTAATTCTGATGAGTTGTGATTGGGCAAGGTACATTGAGTTTTATGTAAATGTGTTGCGTGGGATAGGAGATATATAAATACGTTAAAAATAACCTAGGAGAATACGCTGGTATTCTATTCGTATACCTTTTTTTTTTTGCTGAGTACTCGACGGCCGCAGAATACAGAAGTCGCATAACTGAAGAAGAAAGGAAGAAGAAGAAGGAAAAAGGGAGAGTATTGCTTTGATATTCATCTCCCAGTGAAGAAGAGTAAACACTATTGGTTAGAGGAAGAAGAGGAGAAACGTTCGCAGGCGGTAGGCAACACTGTTTTGACGTTGGTTTTGTATTCATGATTGGTTTAATCTCCATTGCATGTTTTTATGTTGTATAGTCATGTATTTAGTTTGATAACAACCTTATAAACATGATAGTATCGATTTGAGCATGAAAAATCGAGTTTTTGTATACTGTATGTTCATTTTTGGGAGACCGCCGAGCTTACTGTGCTCAGCGATCCTCAGCGCTCCCAGGCCCTCGTTGAAATAAGTAGACCACCCGAGACCGCCTACTAACTTATCGTCAGCGATCGATTTTTAACTACCGCCTACCTTAAACCGCTTGAGCGATCCTAGGCGATCCTGAGCGCTCTGTGCAAAAAATGCAGATTTTTGTATTTTTTTTTTTGGAAGGTAAGTCCAAGTTGTATTAATGAAATAGAAATTTACAATGAAGTGGCATCCTGGTTTAAACCAACCAGTGCCTTAAAGCAAGGCAAACAAATACAAGCCCCAACCCTGAGTAGAGTGAGAAAACAACTAGGCTAACTTAGTGAGCCAGTTCCCATGCTAATCAATCACCATGAAACCTATCACCATAAGGAGGGGAAGACAAACGCAATCAAAGGAAGTTTACATTAAGGCCCCATAAATGGCAAATAGATCTATTACGTGGAGTGTCCTTGACCACTTGCTTCAAACTTACTGCTTTCCCTCTGACGTCCATAAGGATGAGGGAGACCAAGTCAGTATAGTCCATTGCCTTGTTTTGGAAAATCCGTCTATTTCGCTCCCGCCATATGTGGTAAACCATGGCAGCCAAAGAAGTTCTTTTCAACCAAGCAATAATACTTTTACCCACCAAGCTATGAGAAGCCCATAGAACAGTTTGGTTCCAAGAAGTAGGAGTTCTATGCACATTATTGTAGCTCATCACCGTCCTCCAAATGGAACTAGAGTAGGCACAAGAGAAAAGTAGGTGATTGAGGTCCTCATTGCTTGATCGGCAAAAGATACATGAGGAGGAGTTTAAGACATGACGTTGTTGCAGCACATCTTGGGTAAGAAGCTTATTATTCAAGGCAAGCCACAAGATGAAGGCATGTCGGGGAATGTGATCCGAGAACCATACCAAGCACGACCAAGGGAGCTTTGGGCCTTGAGATCTGAGCACATGATAGGCACTCTTCAAGGAGAACTGAGAAGCAGCAAGAGGAATCCAGGTTACCTTATCAGGGAGAGCGGAGTTGGGCTTGGGAAGGTGACGTAGGCCGTCCCATGCTTCCAAGAGATCATGGGATTGAGCAACAGGGGGATCCCATTCTTCACCGAGCACAATGGAGGAGACCTTAGCATCTTTAGATAGACCGGAGTCGTAAATGATCCGTTCACCATACTTGCTAAACAAGGAACCAAATGGGTGCCAGTTGTCAAACCATAAGGATGAGCTTCTACCATCTCTAACTGTAACCTTAATGAGGTTATAAACCTTAACCCTCAAGCTGAGAATCTTGCGCCAGATCCATGAAGGTTGAGAGGGAACCTGTAATTGCCAAATGCTCCTGCCCTTCAAGGCAGTCTCAGAAACCCAGGAAAACCATAAAGATTTGTCAGCAGTAGCTATACGCCAAAGATATTTAGTGATTGCAGCTTTGTTCCACAAGTGAATATCCAGGATTCCCACGCCCCCCTCATCCTTAGGGGCGCAAACAGCACTCCATTTGATGGGAACAATTTTCTTAGTGAGATCAGGGCCAGACCAGAGGAACCGCCTACAAAGTCTTTCAATCTCATATAGAACCTGCTTTGGAAGCAAGAAGGTAGAGAGCCAGTGAATAGCAGTAGAGAATAGGACAGCTCTTACCAATTGGACTCGCCCTGCATAAGACAAGGATTTGGCCTTCCAGGATTGAATCCTAGCTTTGATTTTGAGGATAAGAGGTTCACAATCAGCCACCTTCAGCTTTGAAGATAGAAGAGGTACACCCAAGTACTTGACTGGCAAGTTACCCATCTCCACTTCATAGGTAGTAGTGACAAGCTGCTGGATGTCAGTAGGAAATAAGATGTTGGCAATTCTAAACTATTTTTAACAAATTCTAAACTATTTTTAACAAATTTTAACCTTTAAATAAGATGTTTTAAGACCAAAATAAATTACCAATTCCCTGTTTTACAAAAGAATAAAAATAATAAGGAATTTAGGGTAATTAGTGGCCAAGCTTTGTAAATAGCAAGAAACCTAAGTTTTGGAAGAACTGAACTTGTAACCATGAGAGATTTAATTAAGTGACCTGTAAATTTATACTGTTAACCAGAATATGATATACAGGATTTCCAAATCAGATTTTGAACACAGTTAACCCAATAAGGAAAGAAATTACAGATACAACCATTATATGGGACACTAGGCACTATTATATACAGAAATATTAGTCCTTAGGGATTGTTGGTATCTAGTGGGCATAGCTGGTTATGGATCCATAGTTTTGGCTAGATAGCTAAGAGATATTTCATTTGGGTTGGGTTACTCCCTATTGCAAACACGTTTCCTTTGCAAGTTGGTTTGCTCTGGAAGATCCTATGTCTGGAGGGACACCCCAGTGCTCTGCTAGTGATTCCCTGTACATGTGGATAAGCGACCATCTCCATGTATTGATTTCGGTGCTGCATGCTGGTGGTACTTGCCAACTTGGTTGAGTTCGTGTGCAATAAGTCGATGACTATGGCTATTATCTAAGGTGATCTTCACGGGTTTGAGTATCATTAGTAACGTCGCCCATAAGTCGCACGGTGCTATAGCATATGGTTGAGAGTCATCTCAAACGTGTATCTTTCTTTGTGTGTCCTACAATGATACTGAGATCACAAACACTTACTTCTGATATTGTTCACATGCTGGACGCATGTATTGGATGCTATGGTTGGATGTGACTGTTTAGTACATCCTGGATTGTTATATTAGATTCTATTATTGATTTCTGAATCATGATCTTGATAAACTTTATACTGTTCACAAATACTTAAACTGTTTTACATATTGATTTGTATTCCATTATCGATATGAATGTTTATACGAACCTGTTTACTCGAGACTGCTTATTCGTGCATGAACATCTATTTTTAATGATTATGAACTGTTTATAGCATGCATGTGTTGTCTACTGAGATATTCGTATCTCACCCTACTTCTTTATGTTATTTTTAGCTAATACGCGAGAGGGGGATCATAGTGGTAATTTCTAGAGTGATCTTGTTGACTATTTGCCGTAGGCGCATTATTATCCCGATTGATTTGAGGTTGAGGAAAGATGATTGATGAGACTTTAGACAGTTTGATATTATTTTATTAATTAATTGGTTTTGATGTATCTGAGAGATTGAGTGATTAGAACATTTTGATTATTACCGGACTTAAATGATTAATTGGATTGGATGGTTTATTTGACTTCTTTTATGAAGATGTTAGTCTACACTTCCGCACATTGATGTTCCGCACTCTGATAGTTTATTAATAAATGATTTATTTAATTATTTAGTCTGGTTAATTATTGATGATTATTTGATATGTGCCAATAGCATCTCCAATTCGGCTATTGAGCTGGATTCGGGTTGTTACAGTAGCGAACCGGATTCGAGTTAGGTGTCGGTTTGCATTGACCCGGGTTTGGGGCGTTACAAGATGCTAAGCCCAGTCTAACATTACGAGAATCAGAACTGAACACAGGGTTCATCTCATCAAAACATTTCCAAGCAAGAGAATCCGCATGATGCCTTAACTTACCATCATCAGTGCAACCATCTACATGCCATCTCATATCATCAGCAATCTTGGAAGACATATACAATCTTTGAAGATGCGGCTTCAAAGGAAAGTGCATTAATATCTTTGCTGCCTTTTTCTTTCCCTTCTTATTGGAATGACTATCTTTGGATTTCCATCTAGAAGTACCGCAAATATCACACTTCTGTTTTTCACTAGTTTCATTCCAATATAGCATACAGTCATTTTGGCACACATTTATTTTGTTATAATTAAGACAGAAATCCGATATCAACGTCTTTACCTGTGAATTTGTTTCTGGCAAATTTGACACAAATGGAAATGTCTCTCTCAACAACTCAAGCATCAAACTTAATGACTTATTGCTCCATCCACTTAAGCACTTTATATGAAATAGTTTAACAATGAACGACAATTTCGTGTGGCTTTTATACCTTGGGTATAACTCTTCTCCAGCATCATGGAACAGTTTCTCAAACTTAGGATTGTCCTCATTTGGGGTATCATTTGATGGCCTATGCGAAGAACTCACAAATACATCCATTTCATCTTGCACCCCATAAGCTTCTTTAAACATGAGCCTAAATTCATCACCCCCAAATTGTGCATCATCTCCTATGGGATTAACATGAGGGGATTGTGAATCGAGAATATCCTCCCTATGATAGTAACATTTTGTGTAATTTTGGTCAAATCCATTGCAAATCATGTGTTCATATGCAATTTCTTCACTCTGATATAACACATTATTACATTTCGGACAAAGACATTTCAATAACCCATTAATAGTTGCCCCGCAAGAACATGCAAATTTGATGAAACTGTTGACTCCATCAATATAATCTTGACTAGCCCTATTCCATCCATAGTAAACATAACCTATTTAGTTAATAAATATAGATATACACCCTTCACTAAAAGATTAAGAAATTAACATAATAAATACCTAGATCTCTTCATCAACATTCGATCCATAAATTTGACCTTTTGATCAAGTGATAATTGGCTACCTTGCTTTATCTCAATGGGTAGAGAATCCCGACACGAGTCCAACGCAACTGAGTTTGCTGGAATCGGAGTCTGGATGAAGGTTCTGTGGGCCGGTCAAACTTGATGAGCCGAAAGTTGACTTTTCCTCGAACCCCGTGCCAAGTGCTTAGCCCTATGTCATTGGATAGAGGGCTCCAATACGAGTCTAACGCAATTGAGTTTGCTCAAATCGAAGTTCAGATGAAGGAGATATGAGCTGTCGAAGTTTCCGAGCAGCAAAATCGGAAACTGCACACGTGGCACAAGAACTGCCCACGTGGTGGCCAACGCAGCAAAATATCTCAGGGACTAAATCTTAAATATCCAAAATTCGCAGGGGGCAATCCGTAGAATCCAAAAGTGTCAAAACGGTCGAATCGGTCAAGTCGAAGGGCAAATCCGTAATTTTTTGATTTGTATCCGGTCAAATATACCGGATACACATACCCTTGAGTATATCCGGACTCAAATGCCGGATACAAGAAGATTTTCGCGCGAGATTCGCGCCGATCACCCGACAAATTCGCGGCGGCATTAATTTTTCAAATGATTATGTTTTGTATCCGGCATTCAATGCCGGATACAAAGAAGCCTCTGTGTAACCGGTCATGGAGGCCGGATAAGGAGAAGCCTTAGTGTATCCGGCCTAAGTTGCCGGATACATTAAGTTTGGCTATAAAAGCCAAACAGCAGCTCATTTCCGAGGGTTGGTTGCTTTTGGTTGTTTTCCAGCTCTCCTCCCCCACCTGCTCCCCTCCGAATCCCATCTCTTCCCACTCCCTAAGGCTTCTACCACCACCCTCAACCATCCCAAGCCACTCCAACCCTCCTTTCCTTTCTCCATCTTCACTCACACTCCAAGAAGAAGGAGAGGAAGAGCTGCTGTGCTAAAGAGGGAAGATCTCCAGTTGCTGTACCAACTCCAAGGAACATCACCACCTTGCACAAGAGGTCAAGGACCTCCAGGTATCACTCCTCGCCATGTTCTCTCTTACATATATAAAAATGAATTCCTTTTGCTATGTTTCGAAAGTCATTCATCTCCCAGGATCAGACCTGGTTTTCCGGTAGTTTGCATGTGCTATTGCTCCCCCCTTTCATGAGCATGGGAGTCCTTGGAGGTGTCCCTTGCTTTTTTCCTGTTTCGTTTTGTTTAAGGGAGTGTGTTCCCTCTTGAGCAAATCCCATGTACCCCTATGTAAGCCCCATCTTCCCTTTCGTCGATTCACTTGATTACGAGTTTAGGCTACGGTTAGGGAGCCATGTTATAAGCCATGCGTGAAATGCCTTGGCTTGCATGATTTCATTCGCTTGCACTTGAATATGGTTGTATGCATGCATGAGGTGTCCTTGTTTTTACTGTGGAGCATGATAGGATCTCATGAGCCTTTTTATTTTTGCTATTTTCACATGCATGATTGAATAGGAACACGTGAAAGCTACTGCCCTTTTTTACAAAGAAACCAGTCCCAAGGGACCATGCTTTACTTGAATACACACCCTCCGAGCATTAGTGAAGCACTCACCAATTCCATCCATCAATGGTTATTGTCCAGGATTATTTGGTAGTTTTATGGCTGTTAACCCCTTGTCTTTCTGGATGCTTTAGCATGCACCACCATATTTGGCTACTGTGAGGCCCCATAACCTACTGATCCTACTGTCCATACATGCATGCTCCTCAACCCCCATGATTCCTGGCTGTAGAAACCTCCAAGGAGGTAAAGGGTGGGGGATTCCCCACCTCCAGAACTTGAGTGGGCCCTCCCGGGGGCCCACGAAGTTTTAGTGCATCCCTAGCAGGGCTGCCCACACAGCAGCAACCCCATGATCCTGTGTTAGTCTCCCCCCATTGCTTTGCTGAAAAATCCAAAAGGGGAAGCCAAATGTGGCTTCTCCCAAACCTAAACCAACGTAGGCCCACCCAGGGGCCCACTAAGCCTTAGAAAGCCTCCTGGGAACCTCTGGAAACCACCCTGAATGGCAGAATCACCAAAAAGGGCCATCTCAGTGTGATCCGGCAACTCAGGCCGGATCACCTGTGGCCTAGGTGTATCCGGTCACTCAGGCTGGATCACCTGAGGCATATGTATATCCGGCAACTCAGGCCGGACACATACAAAAATGTGTTTTTTGTGTGTTTTGATGTCTCTTGCCGAATTTTGGGTGTGATTTGAACTAAACCGAACAAACCAACAGGGTTTCCGGGTCAGGGTTTCCGGGTCACCCGGAAACCCAACTTGGGACATGGACCGCAGGTCCAACTCGGAATACCCGTGGACCTTCCAACGAGGCCCACCAAGTTCTATGAATCCAAAAGCATGCAAAGGAGGAAAGTAAGTAAAAATGAACAAATTGAATCGGGCGGGCCAAACCCAATGCGGCCCACCCGAGCCTTGTTATGCATAATGAATGTATGAATTGCATGGTTTGGCCGAGACCAAGGGCTAGGGCCTGTCGGGCCCGCCAAAGCCCGCTAACTGAACCAAGTTAGGGTGCAAGCCCTAGACTTCAAAGAACTAGGCTTTCAAGCCCAAACCTGGATCACGGACCCCAAGCCCAGTGACCAGCCCACCTTGGCTCAACTTAAGGAAGATAAATCAAAACTATTTGGCAACCACCATGGGGGCCCATTCAGGGGCCCACGAACCAATGCCGACCCACCTGCTATATGGAAATCACATAAGGCTCCAATTTAAAACTAAATAAAATCAATTCACCTCACCAAAGCCCACAGGGCCTCCTAGGATTAGACAGAGGCCCACATAGGCACATGGGCTTAACCAAGCCCACCAAGGACACCATGGGCCTTCCAACGGGGCCTACCCAATCCGACTCAGATCACCTAAATTAATCAAGATAAAATCAATTAAAGGGACCCACACCACTCAGGTGGTCCCACCAGACTTAACCGGATTGCATATCGGATTAGGAATCGGGTGAGAAACCAAAACAAGCTGACTCAAACCAGGGAATCCACGGGACCCGTCATCCGACGGGGTGGACTGGGGTGTCTACGGACTTCCCCAGACCACAACCGAGAACCAACTTAGAATCTCAAGCCGCAGACCCAAAGCCCAAAATAAACAAGATTAGGCACCCAGGTGTCCGCCTGCACTCCATCAGGCGGTGGCGACTCCAATTTCCCATCTATACCCGTGCGACCCGGAAACACGCGCGCACAGGGACACAAGCATTTTTTACATACAATAAAATGACACTATTTTTTAATTATTTTTAGAAGTGACCCTTCAAGTCAATTACTTTTGAAAAAATGACCCTTTTCTGTAATTCCTAATCTTTGTGGATTGTTTTTATAATTATTAACAAAAAGTGACCCCCTTTCACTCGGATAGCGATCTTTATCTTTGTGCTTAAGTTTACGCCAAGTCATCAATACCGTGATATAAATTTAAAAAAAAAAAAGGTCCCAATGATTTTGTTTGATTGACTTGTGCCCATGAACAAGTCATGTCATGGACATTTCTTGATTGGGTTTGAGGGTTAATTAAAAACAATGAGTCGAATAAAGAAAAGAATCATCATCATCTTAAGAGCCTAATAAGCCCGTTCCCACAAAAGAAAGAAAAGATTAGCTTACTATTAAAAATATAAAAATTTTAAATTAGATCATTCTATATAATAATAGATTATAAAAATTCTCTTAAACATAATAAATATTACTTTATACTGTGATGGCTTTATCTTCCTAGAAAATAGTCAATTCCAAACAAAAAGAAATGGAATGAATTTGTCAAATACTCAATTCCAATTTCCAACTTGAATTCATATGATCCAAACGAGTCCTTGTATGTAAATAGTAGCAAGAATGACAAGATTTTCCAACGAACTACAAATTTTTAAATCACCTTGCTATGGCACCAATGATCCGACATAGCCAACAGTTTTTTTTTCCTTTTTCCAGAGTGCATATTACCAAATTTGAACTCACCGTAAATTACACAAGCATGCAAGATTTTATCAAATAGTCTCACATACATAGAAACAGAAGCTGCAAGCAGAGTACCTTGCCAAAGCAAATGCCACTCCTTAACATCATAGAACCTTTCACATATATGCAAAAACATTTACAAGCAAAAATACTAAATAACAGATGCGAAACCCAGAATCTATATGATGCAGCCATATCCTAGTGCAACACATATGATGCCCAAAGAGACAAAAATACATTTGCAATACCCATTTTCAATATAGAGAGAAAAATAGAGAGAGAGAGAGAGAGAGAGAGAGACAAAGAGGGACTCTTTGACAATGAGTAGAGTATTCTGTATCATTAAGGGAATCAAATGCCTCATCCCGAGCTTGGAACCTAATCATTCTTTCAGTATTAGAAAAGAACACACACAGCTACTAACTTTCAAACAAAAATTGAAACATATCACACAGTAGAAAATCTTGTATCCTGACAAATCCACGAAGATACTATGATTGTTACTATAAAATCTTTTGATACAATTAACCATTGTTTATTCAAGGGGAAAAATGAAGACAGAAAACAATTTGACTAACCTCATCATTGAATATTTACATGGTTACAAATGGAAACAATTATTGTGGAAATGATGTCATATTGATCCTAATAGCCAGTTTTCATTAAACAACCTTGACACATTTTAAGTAGACTCGAACACTTTATTCTTAATGTAACTATTTATTCTTTTTGATTTCTCTTTGTTATATTCTTTCACTTTACAATGCAACAAGAATGATTCCTGGAAGTGCAAGTGATCTTATTAGAAATTTTTTTATCTAGAAAGAAATGGTGCACAATTCTTAAGTAAATTGAAAGTATTACACTGACCTTAGTTCCTGTTCAATATTTAAAAACAAATTCATCTCGGTTCTTCTTACTAGTAATTTAGAAAACAAATTCAGCTCCATTCTTCTATAACTAGAAAGAAATGGATCCCAAATTCAGAGGGATTAATGAAAATGCTAGGATTAATCTTTCAATCTTTTAATGCAATCACCAATCATTTATAATAGAAACTGGGAAAAGAAGAAGAAGAAAGAAAAGATGTACCAGAGTATGGATTTTTAAGTTTCTAAACTTGGGTACGAGACTAGAGCCGGCAAAAGCGAACCGACTCGACGGGTCAACCCGATTATAAACAGGTTGGGTTGACCTGTTTAGTAATTGGGTTGGGTACGGGTTGAGGTTTTCCCAACCCATCCGAAATCAGGTCAACCCGATTACAACCCGTCCACCCGATTAAAATGTTTACTAAATTTTCGGAAATTTCAAATTACATTAGGGTATGTTTGGATCGCAGGAATTGGGAGGTAAGAATTGGAATTGGTAGCTGAGAATTTCAATTCTTCTGTTTGGTTGACCAATTCCTACGAGAATTAGAAGTCACATGTGAATTCTTTAGGTTTCAATTCCCATGACCCATAAGAAACATAAATGAGATGGGAGGGGCGTTTTTTGTAATTCCTGTGTGTTCAAATTCACACAGAAATTAAAATCGGGTTCACACTCTTCGTCGAACTAAAATTTCGGATGCGCGCAAAACCTTCGTTGAGCAACGAGAGCACGTCTTCGTCATTGATCAGAAGCCTTCATTCAAGTCTTTTCTCCATCTTCTTCATCATTGCATCTGAGTAGCTTGGGGAGACTTGAACAGAGGAGGAAGAAGATTACTCTGTTTGCCTTGCAATTCGATATTCAGTTCGAGCAAAGCAGTTTAGTTGAGGAGTTGAGGATTAGGATTTGCCGAATCTATTGTTGCTCTTGGTCGTGACGTTGTTGAAATGAGAGTGGTGGGACCAATTGGACTCCATCAAGGGCGAGGATACTTGCCCTAAAATCCCACCATATCCAAAATACAGCAACCCCATGAACAGGTTCTGCTACGACGCAAACCCCCTCCTTGTTGAAGCTTTCCATGAAAACCGGAGACTCAAAGACTTTATTGAGAAGCTCCAGGAGAGGGATTCAAATCCTCTTCAGATACTGAAAGATGACGATGATGGGAGCATGGAGCAAAGACCAATTCTGGGCTGTCGTTAAATTCCTCAAAGACACTCATCAACTGAAAGAGGCTTTCCAAGTAATTCTGTCAATCCAATTGCTGCTTAATTCTTGTTCTTGTCAGTAAAATTACGATAAATTGAAGTGCAAATCGGCACTTTCAATATTTTGAAATTTCGATTCTTCCAAGATTGCAGGTTCTTAGTTCTACTGTTTATTTCTTTTTTTTTTTTGTGCAAGTGTTCTAATGTTGAAATTTAAGGATTCGGTTTTAGGTGTTTGGTTTGTGGAAGAGCTTGGAGAAATCTTGTCTCAATGAGGTTAATTATGAGAAGATTATATAGTTATTGGGTGAAGCAGGTCTAATGGAAGAAGCTGTCTTGGCGCTCCAAGACTTGAAGGCTAATAATGGTCTTTGTTCATATGTGGAAATCTACGACTTTGTAATTCATGGTTTTGCGCAATAGGGGGAATTTGATGATGCTTTATTTTTTCTCAAGGAGATGCTGGAGATTAATTTGTTACCAAAGCCTAAAACCTACAATGGGCTTATTCAAGCTTATGGGAATTATAGGATGTATGATGAGATGATTAAGTGTGTGAAGAAAATGGAGTCCAGATGCTGTGTTCCAGATCAAGTTACTTACAGTACAATGATCTTGGAGTTTGCCCGAGGAGGGTTGGTCAAAAGCATGGAAAGCGAGTATCAAACTTCCCTTTCAAGGCAACTTGATTTGCAACATTGTACTTTGGTTGCAATAACGAAGGCTTATACAAAACTAGGGGTGCTGGTGAAGGTGGAGGAATTTAATTGGCGAGCTGTGAGCTCAAAAATCCCATTGAAGGAGAGTCTAATGAGGAGCATAGCTGGAGTTTATATTGAGAATTACATGTTCTCTAGATTAGATGATTTGGGACTTGACATTTCTTTGAGTTCTTGTAAGAGTGATCTTGTTTGGTGTCTTCGGCTCCTTTCTCACACTTGTCTTCTGAAATTGCATGCTTCTTTGAGATTCGAATTGTCTCAGTTGAGTTCTGGATAAGACCATCAGGCTGTCCCTTTCTTTTTCAGAGTCTATCTGCTAGCGTTGGCGCATGTATGGTGTGAGTGCAATTAGCAGCTTCATTGATGCAACCCCGAGTTCTTCATCTAGGAAATTGATAAATTCAATCAGGGTGTAGCTTGCTTCTGTTTCCTTGACAACAGAGACTATTGTGGCTGTTGATTTGAGGTATTTTGTTAGACAAAGGAGATTTTGATGAGATTGGTGTTGAGTTCATCTGGACTGGAGTTCTTGAGCGTGTGAACGATGTTGCACACAACATAGTCTGAAGCCATTGTGTGACCATGGGTGTTTACTTGGATGGTTTCTGGAGAAAGCTCAGACTCTAGTATGTTTGCAAGGATTGCAGCAACTTTCTTTTTTGAGTCCATTAGATTCTCCTTGTGAACATCTCTTCTACCATAGCTTGTACAATACCAGCTTGTATGAGTGTTTTGCTATTTGGTTTGTAAGATGATAATTGTATTAGAACTTTAAATGCTACCTTCCTTGTTATTGTATTTCCATCGTGCACCATCTTGAGCAGGGTTGGGGAAGCTCTTTCAGCGACATCAATTTTATTTTCATTCCCAAGGATAATTTTGGTGAGTGGGATGGTTGAGAAAATGTAGCTAGGTTACATGGTTTTAATTTGCTCAAAGAGTTTAAATATTTCAATTCTTACAGATTTGTTAGCGTCCAAACGGTGGAATTGGAATTCGCGTGTGAATTTCAAGTAAATTCCATAAACTTAGCCAAACACCAAAATTTTAGTATCTATGAATTCAAATTCATTTGATTCCAAATTCACGTGTATTTGAATTCTCACGAATGTTTGAATTATTGCGATCCAAACGGACCCTTAGCCTTTAGCGGAGTGGAATTATCCATTTAGGTTTAGGGTTTTTGACTTTTCGTTTTGTCTTCGCCAGAATCGCCACAGCCACTCGCCAGTTTTCCTCTTGCTGTCTCGCGGTAAGTCTCTCGACTCTCGCCCTGTTTTTCCTCAGTTCCTCTTCGGCTAATGCCGCTAATCGGCTCTTCCATACTCCATAGTTCCATTCAGGCTTTCAGCTCAGCTCCTCTCATTTGTTTCAAATCCCTGGGGGATTAGATCATCCTTTGGTTTTCTGTACTCTTTTTGTGATTTTGTTGTCTTGGGCCTTTAGGTGGATTTGATACTGCTCCTACTGCGGCCAGGTGACCATCACTTGAATTAAGATCTCTGTTTCGTTTCATTTTTTTTTTTTCGCTTTTTCCTCTCTAACATTGACTCTTTTTGGTTTTTTGATTCCAGAGCTTATGATCAAGCCGCCATCAAGTTCCGGGGAATTGATGCTGACATCAACTTTAACCTCAGCAATTATGAAGAGGATCTGAAACAGGTGGGATGGTTAGGTTTTGGAATGTTGCTGATCAATCAGATTAAGCTATACGTGAAATCTTAGTTGTGTTATTTATCTCATTTTTATTGTTTTGCAGATGAGGAACCTTACCAAGGAAGAATTTGTGCATATACTCCATTGTCAGAGCACTAGATTTTCAAGAGGGAGCTCGAAATACAGAGGGGTAACGCTACATAAATGTGGGCGATGGGAAGCTCGGATGGGGCAATTCCTTGGAAAGAAGTGAGGAACGCTAAAAACTAAAAATTGTTATTTCATCATTTTGTTTTCTCTTAGATTTATAGAGCAAAATTACTTGTTTGACCTGATTAACCATCAAATGCTTAAATTCATTATCTGTTTGGCTAGATTTCTGGCATATGGTTTGAACACCTCATTCAACCATGTTCCTAGAATAACCAACGGGTTTTCTGTGAAAATAGCTAGAGCTGGAGCTCATAGACAATCTCTGTGTTTGGGTTTGTCGTATGATGAGATAATAGAGGGGTTGAATCTTTGTAATCTCATTCAACCATGTTGGTCTTTTCTTTTGTGTGTTTTTTCCCCATTCGTGTCTTTTTGTATAAAATAAAAATGCTTGGGAACTCTGCTTTGATAATTGGGGGAACAATGGTTCCCTAATGCTTTTGATGCAAGCAGCGATTACAATCTTGATCTCAACTTGGGGATCTCTCCCCCTTCTTTGGCTGATGGTCCAAAAGGGGGTGACAATCTCGGGGGATTTCATATCCATTGCGGTCCTTATGATATGTCTGTTGAAAGGAGAACAAGAGTAATATTCGAACTAAAGCTTTTCTAGCAAATCAACTAACACCTGAAAACACATAGCAAGATCTATTAGTCTTCTTATGTTTGTTGATTATTGAAACAAACAGGCTCTTCCAACTAAAGTTGGAATCATAAACAAAATTAATTGTTTGTTTCTTCTGTTGTGCTCATACAGATGGATAACTCACCTTCAGTAACAGTGGGCGGTCAATGCCCCAATAGCCTGGAAATGAGACCCGAGCATCCTCCCATGTGGACTGGTGTATATCCCGGTTTCTTTCCCAACTTTGAGGTAATTTTCCTATCCTTTGTTCTAAAGTTAATTTTGTTTTGAAAATAAATTGAGCCGCCAATCTGTACTTTTTTTATTCTAGCTCATGAAGATTTAGAATTGTAACGTATGGCATATGTTGCTGGATGTTGATGGTTGGACTCTCTACATTAATATATCAGAAAAGTAAATTTATGCACTGTTTATTTTTATATTTGAGATTATAGTTGAGGTTAATTCCCTTCCAACTCACAGTTTATCTTGATTTTAATCTATTCCAGTTCAATCTTCAGTAAAAGCATTTCTCAACTTGCGATGTGATTCCTGAATTGATGTCCTTACCCATCAACCTCAGCGTCCTAACTAGATTCAACTTCAACTATTGAATGTTTAGAAAATTTTTATTTCATTTCTTTCTTTGGATATTGTGGTTACTTAGGTCATGAAGTTTTAATCATGAGAAAATGATGTTTTTTGAGTTTGACTAATGTTCATGGTTGTTGACTTTCTACTTAGAAAGACAACAATTAGGTCGTCGCTTTTATAATTTTTAGCTGCATTAAAAAAAAAGTGATAGATATGATGGTTTATTTGTTTTATTTGATAAACAGACCATTAAAAGTTTGTACATGAGTAAATTTGAAGATTACAGGGGTTATATAATGGGATGAATGACTAGACTTAATAGCCGATTTCATTGTTAATAAATGTAAACATGGTTGTTATTATTCATGGAAGGAAAGAATTTGAAAATTCTTTTTGTTGCTGACAGGAAAGAGCGATAGAGAAGAGGGTCGAAGGAGGTCCTTCAATGGGACTCTCAAACTGGACAATGCAAATGCATGGCCAGGGTGGTGCTACCTCAGTGCCGCTATTCTCTACTTCGCTTCAAGTTTGTTTTCTTTATATGAAGGCCACAGTAAGCTTCTTGGAGCCAAGTCTTGAAAACGTGCTAAAGCTGATGCCACAGTTACCCTCCAAATTCTTTTCTCAGAAGCGAGGAAGAGAGGTTTCCACCTGTATCAACAGCAACCAATAGCTTCTTAAAACATAGGGAAACCTCAATAAGGACTGAGTATAACTATTTGCTGAATTGATGTATTTGTATCTATATGGGCGTCAAATCCGATGGTTTTAGGCTTTTAGCAACGTGTATTGAGTCTATTGACGAATGGTGGCAAATCCTAAGATGTAAAACAGTAGAAGTAAAAGTGTAAAACTGGTTTTTTGCAAAAAATATAAAAAATAAAAAAATAATCGGGTTGGCGAGTTGAACCCGATTAGTGGCAGGTTGGGTTCGGTTTGGGGTTTTCCCTACCCGCCAGTAATTGGGTTCAACCCGACCCAAACCGATTACCTCTCAACCCGATTATGACCCGCCCGAACTCTATCCAACCCGACCCATTTCTAGCTCTACGAGACAATGGATCTGAGAAATAAAATGCATCTGACAAGTTGTAATCGGATATGGAGAGCTCTTGCTCATCTTGAAAGGAGGAAGAACCATCATAGAAAGAAAATGGGTCAACCTCAAAAAGCCAAGAATCAATATCATACTGCAACGTATCGGTTTGTTGGTTTATCCATGAAGTCTGTAAAGACCTAAAAGTGGCAAGTGGCGATAACATCTGATTCTCTAAATCTACCTTCTGCTTTTCAGATAGGGGTCTTATATGGGCTTATTCTTAGAATCTACTTATAACAGAAGAGTGCTAATGTCATATAAATACTTAAAAAAAAAGGTAATAAAACCATTAAGATTGCAACCAAAACAACATCAAAACCAAAAACCTTGAGATCGACTAGCTCGGCGGTAGGTGCTTACCTGCAGGACCCGTTGGTGACAGGGATGATCTACCCGAACTTAATAGTGGAAAAGGAAAACCCCAATCGTCAATGGCGATGGTGAAGGACAACGGCGGTAGTGAAGGTCGACGGCGACGGTGAAGGTCGACTTCGTTTCCCATGGCAAGATGACAAGAACGGCGGCAAGAAATCTACAGTGAAGGTCGACGGCGACGGTCTCTTATCTATGGCGAAGCTCACAGCGAGAGGAGAGAAACAGCAAGAAATCTACAGTAGTGAAGCAAAGAAAAGGGCGCGGAGGATTTTGTGCTAATTGTATACCCCTTTAGTGACGGTAACTAATTACCGCCACTGATCATAACTTTTCGCGGCCATAATTCCCGCCGCAATATTAACGGCGGTACATTACCGTCGTTAACAAAGGCGAACTTTTGCTTTTTATCGGTGGCCAAAACCGCTGCAAAAAAATGTCAACGACAGCGGTAATTACCGCCGTCCAATATGAAAAAAAAAATTTACTGGCAGGAATACTGCCACTAAAACAGCGCGCCAAAAACTCGCACCAAAATAGGTGTTTGGCGCTTGTATTTTTAGCGGCGGTAGGTATTTACTGCTGCTAAATGCCTCCTTCACGGGCAGCAATTCTTGTACCATCGTTTAAGTGTATACATTAGGTATTAGCGGCGGTAAAAACCTACTGCCGCTAAAAGTCCGACGCTAAATCCGTGCATTTTTGTAGTGACAGGAAGTAACATGTCTCACCTGCAGGTGGTAACACACACACACACATCTCCCTTATAGGATGCAATCACATCATGATTACATCTTCTCCACAGGAGGTCTCTCCACTACAGGATGTAATCCAATCTAGACAATATCTCCCCCACAAGAGGTAACATATCTCACCTGCAGGTGGTAACACATACACACATCTCCCCTATAGGATGTAATCACATCATGATTACATCTCTCCCACATGAGGACTCTCCCCTGCAGGATGCAATCCCATCTGGACTACATCTCCCCCACAGAAAGTAACCCATTCTCTCGCAGGAGGCAATCAAATCTCATCCGCGGATGGCAAACAAATATCATATTGCCATCATGGCATAGAAATCATTCCATGATACATGGAAAAGCATAAATCCACAATCCAAATCTCATATATAAAATAGTGTATCCATGTTCAATCAATAATCCAAAACCTCTTTCCAATACTTCTTTTTTTTCCAAAACATAGGCTCAACGTTCCCGAATTTGTTATAAAAGCATTTTGACCAATTCCAGGACTTGAATCTCGTCTAAAACAATGTTTTACAGGTGTAAAAATCAACCAAATCGATTTTAAACAAATTCTAGAAAAAAAAACTCTCTTTCAAACCAAAAAAAGACCTATTTCAATAGAATGTACCCAAAATATTTATAAAATTGTCTTTAAACAAACGACCAGTGAAAACAACTCATAAACACCTAATGCTTATTGGTACATGGGTTGGATTTGATTAAAAATTATTTTATAGTTGAAAATTGCTCAAAATCTCAAAAACCAAAATTCAGTGTTGGGCGCTCGACCCCTGCGCTCATGCGATCATGTTGGGTGATCTCTTATGCTTGGATTTTGAACGGGTGCTCAACCCTTTCGCTCAAGCAATCATGTTGAGCGATCTCTTGTAAAAATAAAATAGGCGAGGTGCTTGACATGATAGCTCAAGTGAACTGTCAATCGCTCGGCCAATTATGGTAAAATCTAGAAAATCCAAAATTTTAATTTCTCTTTTTCAATCCGTTTAAACGTAAATCCAAGAACTTAAAACCAATCTAACACGTCTAATATCCTTCATACAATCTTCTAAATTAATCCAAACAATTCAAACTCGTGGTTTTCAACAATTTAATCCTAAAACTACCATACAGAGTATGAAAACAGAAGTATTTCAATCCTCCAATTCTACCACATTTATTTTTCATATTAAATCATAACAAAGCATGAAAATATATGTATTATTATTTCAAAACATCCATGAATCTCAACCAAACTTATAAACTCATGAATCATGCAACGATTAAACAAAACAGGGTTTTACTACTTGCCTTTTGGAAGAATTCCCAAGCCTCCAATCCTTGATCTTCTTCTCCCCTTTTGTTCTTCTTTTTCAACTACTCTCTCTCTCTCTCTCTCTCTCTCTCTCTCTCTCTCTCTCTCTCTCTCTCTCTCTCTCTTTCTATTCCTCCAGCCGTATAGATCCACCAAAAGAGAATGAGAAAACCCTAATTTCTCTCCATCTTCCTCTTTTATACACACCTAATAGGATTCCTATCTTATTTAGAAACTTCCTATTCTTTCTCTATTCTACTAATTCTTTTCTCTTAATTCTAAACAAAAGAAACTTCTATTTTCTTAATTTTGGTGCTAATTAATTCCCCTACTTTTAAAACTCCCCAAAACTCCTCTTTTTCCTCAACTTAAGGCTTCTAGTTGACTATAATTACCAATATGCCCTTTTATCACTTATTAGGCTATAAGTCTCACTATTTACACTTAAATCAAACCCAATTTAAGTCTATCTTAATTATTTAATTAATTTAATTAATTTAATTAATTATTTAGTTAATTAGGAATTGACTAAAATACCCTTCTCTTGATAATTTCATATCTAACCATTAGATTTCTTCTAAAATTTCCAAAATTTTTCTCCATAGTATATTTTTTTTAACTTCATTTGGGCTTTCTAAATTAGTATACAAATCCCCAATTGTCCAGATGTTGATGTAATCTCCCAATTTATTTTAACTAAAATCATTAATTCTTCAAATATTCATATTTAATTCTTTTTATTTATTTACTAAAAATTCGGGGTTTCACATCTTGGCACATGACCCGCGCTCATGCGGGTTATGTGTGCTGTTTCCTAAAAAATTAAAATAAAACACAGACCAGTGGGCACATAAGTTCATTTAGCGCCTGCTTCTCTCTCGACCTGTGCTCAAGAGATAAACTTCTCGCACACAACCCTAGTGTAAGCACCTCATTTTTGCACTCCCAGAAAAACCAAAAATGCAAACCCTGGACAGAAAGTCAAACCCTAAGGGGTGAAAAGTTAACTTTTTGATCAAGTGAAAATTGGCCACCTCGCTTTATGCCATTGGATAGAGAATCTCAACACGGTTCCAACACAACTGAGTTTGCAGGAATTGGGGTCCGGATGAAGGTTCTGCGGGGGGTCAAACTTGAGCAGAGCCAAAAGTTGACTTTCTGCTAAAATCCGATCCAGAGGCCTACCCCTAGGTCATTGGATAGATAATATCGACACGGTTCCAACGCAACTGAGTTTGTAGGAATCGGGGTCCGGATGAAGGTTCTACGGGCGGTCAAACTTGAGCAGAGCCAAAAGTTGACTTTCTGCTAAAATCCGATCCAGAGGCCTACCCTTAGGTCATTGGATAGATAATATTGACACGGTTCCAACGCAACTGAGTTTGTAGGAATCGGGGTCCGGATGAAGGTTCTGCGGGTGGTCAAACTTGAGTAGAGCCAAAAGTTGACTTTCTGCTAAAATCCGATCCAGAGGCCTACCCCTAGGTCATTGGATAGAGAATCTCGACACGGTTCCAACGCAACTGAGTTTGCAGGAATCGGGGTCCGGATGAGGGTTCTGTGGGCGGTCAAACTTGAGCAGAGCCAAAAGTTGAGTTTCTGATAAAATCCGATCCAGAGGCCTACCCCTAGGTCATGGGATAGAGGGCTCTGATACGAGTCTAACACAACTAAGTTTGCCCAGATCGGAGCCCGGGTGAAGAAAATATGAGCTAACGAAGTTTCCGAGCAGCAAAACTGGCGAACTGTGCATGTGGCAAAAAGCTACACGTGCGAGTTGCGCAGGAAAATATCGCGGGGATCAAATCCGTAAATATCTAAATGTACGAAATATCCCAGGGACTAAATCTGTAAAAATCCAAGAATATCGGATTAAATTGAAAATAACCAGGGACTAAATCCAAAAATGTCAGATTTTCCGACCGGCGAGCGGCGGCATTAAATGATTTTTCATCATTTTGCCACTCGCGCGGACGTAGCAAGCGAGTGAGCGCATACCCCCTTTTTTCCTTGCTTATATAAGCCGTGCGACTTTTCGCGCAAAGGGTTCGAAGATTTTCGGGTTCGAAAAATTTTGGTTGGAAGCTTTTTTTTGGTTGAAAAGTTTTGGTCAAGAGCTTTCCTGGGTGGGGATTTTGGGTTCTTCATCGGGTTTTGGGTTTTCCTCAGCTCACTCCCTTCTCCTTCTTCTTCCCTCACCCGAAGCCCCCCTCTCTTCATCCCTACTTGCCTCCCAAAAAACCCCAAGCGCCTCACCCTTCTTTGGTTCTCCTCCATTTCAACCTAAGCAAGTGGAAGCTTGCTACTGTCGGTGCGGTAAAGTGGAGGCTCCAGCTGCTGTCCGGCTTCGAGGAGGCTCCCCCACTCAGCTCCAGAACTCAAGAACCACCAGGTAAGGACCCCTGTTACTTTGGGTTACACATATATGAATATGCGATGTTTTTTTTTGTAAGCCGGTCTTCTTCGGTGGTATAAGACCATTGCCATGAAAGCTTGCCATGCTTTTTCTTTTCCACTTCCATCCGATGAAGACCACCCAGCAAGGAAGAGGAAGAGGCATGCGTTGTTTGCATCGAAAAGGGAGCATGTTCCCCAAGTTCCCGTCATCTAATGTACCCCTGTAAACCCCCCTCCTCCTTCCCTTCTCCGGATGTCTGCATGCATGCACAGAGTTTAGGTACATGCGTAGGTGCAAAAATTAGGTTTCCATGTTGCGTAGACAATCTCTGTTTATTAGTGTTTTTTTTTGTTGTTGTTTTATTTGCTTGCTATACTTGCTAACATGCTCCCCCAACCCCCTGCCGTATGCTGTTTGCTCCTTGTTGTGTCCCTGTAAGCATGCTCCCATCACCCCATTAACTGTCTGTAGTTAGGCCTGTGTTGTTTTGTGATAATCGGGTTTGGTTTTCTTTTTTAAGTGATATGGAGTTGTGTCTTTAAGCAGGTTAGATTAATTCCAATACAAGTTTAAGTGTCTTCTGGGGAGTTGTCGAAGCCCTGGGAGGGCTTACAGAGCTTAAAAACTAGTTACAGAGCTTCAAAACCACTTAAAAATGGAGTTAAAAAAAAAACAGAGAGCATCGAGTGTCTGCCGAGTTTGCGCAAAGCTCGCGTAAAGCTCACGCCCACTTCGCGAGAAGTGAGCGCGAAGCTCGCGCGAAGCTCACACTCAGTTCACGCGAACCTCGCGCGAACCTTCCGCGAGCGCTTTTCGCACTTCGCGGGTTTCCGGTCAGCCCAGGGGCCCCGGGTACCTCCCCTTGGACCCAGTATAATGAGCCAGTTTTTCCCTGACAGAGTGTCAGTCTTGTATTTTTTTTGTGATTATTGCTGGGTGTGAGTGCCATTTCCGAACCAAACCGAATAAACCAACAGGGTTTCCGGGTCACCCGAAAACCCAACAGGGGACTTGGACCCTCGGTCCAACTTGATTTCCAGTGGGCCTTCCAACGGGGCCCACCTGGCCTAATAAACAGGTATGTATGCAACTTAATCAAGATAAGCAAAATTAACCGATTAAACCGGGCGGGCCAAACCTAAGGCGGTCCACCCGAACTGGACTTGTGAAATTGATGCATGAAATGCGTGGTTTGGCCGAGACCAAGGGCAAGGGCCTACCGGGCCCGCCAAAGCCTACCAACCGAACCAAGGAAGGGTGCAAACCGTAACTTCTGGTAACTTGGGCTTACAGGCCCAGATTTGGACTACGGGCCCCAAGCCCAGTGTCCAACTCACTTTGGCAAATAAAAAAGATAAATCCAATAAAAATACTTGGCCACCATGTGGGCCCACCTTAGGGGCCCACAAACCAATCCGGCCCACCTTTGCATGGAAAACACTTAACCTTCAAATCTAAACCTAAAGTAAAACCAATGCACTTAACCAAAGCCCAAAGGGCCTCCTAGGATAGGTCGAGGCCCACAAGGGCACACGGGCTTGACTAAGCCCACCAAGGACACCGTGGGCCTTCCAACAGAGCCCACCCAACCAGACCCAGATCACCTAATTAATCAAGATAAAAACAATTAAAAGGACCCACACCACTCAGGTGGTCCCACCAGACTTAACCAAACTGCATATCGGATTAGGAATCGGATGAGACCAAAGTGAGCTGACTCAAACCAAGACAAACCTAAGGGACCCATCACTCGACGGGGTGGACCAGGGTGTCTACGGACTTCCCCGGACCGCAACCGATACCCTACTTAGAATCTCAAAGTCGCAGACCAAAAACCCTAATAGACAAGGTTAGGCACCCAGGTGTCCACCTGCACCCCATCAGGCGGTGGCGACTCCGAATTTCCCATGCCGCGTTTCCGACGAGCGCACACCTAGCTTGAGCGAGACTTGAGCAGTAAATGTGTATGTTAAGCCTTAGATAGGCGCTTGACTTGTGCTCGAGCGGGAAAATCAAATGTTGGTATTTTTATTAATTTTTTTGGAAATGATTCTTTAAAGTGAGCTTTGCTTCTTTATCATTGTAAGAATGATTCTTTCAGAGTATTATTGGTTATAAATAGTGACTTAATGCCTGTTTTTTTTAATGCTTTATCAAAATTTCATGTGGTATATATCATTGAATACTCATATTTGTATAGTGTCAATGGGATTATTCTTTGACGATGAACAAACCCATTGGCGGTGGTTGAATCTTACTTAATCCATGCTCTTCTAGGTTAGGGTGAGCCCAATGCTCTTCATCAGGCAATTAACATGACTGGTTCTCTATAAGGTATTCACAACTGCTCCGAAAATTGGAATTTCCTCGAGTTTGAGTCCCTTAAAACGAAAGATTTATGGATTAAGGAGCCTCGTAAATTGCAAGACCCTAATACCCATAAGAGTACTCGTGAGAATGCGGGAAAGTCTAATCCCTACTAATTGCTGAAGTAGAATCCAAGGACATTTAATCCTAGCCATAAGTTGGATCACTCTAGTGGCATTACATTTGCATGCTTGCATGTTTATTCTATTGCTTGACCTCTTTATTACTTATTTACATTACTATTCACTATTGTTTAGCCATATCTATGTTTTCACATTATCCTTGTTATATCATTTTTTCTAGATAAGCATGCTCACTCATTACTAAATATATTATAATTAGTATATTATTGTTAAGAATGGAACCTTAGGATACCAAACTTAGGTAATTGTCTCTTTATTAAAATATAAGTCATGAATGTACTTATAATAATATAATGAGATGTTATGCATGTAACTATATTAGTGTATTAGCCCTACTTTTTGAGTTGTAAAACTCATCCCCCTCCCCCCTTTTATATATTGTAGGAAACTATCATAACTGTGGAAATGAAGAAAGTGATAGGATGAAATATCTTGAGTTGTTTGGTTATAGTTATGGAACTTGTGATTTTATTTTGATATGACTTGGTGGTTGAAATGTTTAGACTATGAGATTATGTAATAGTTTAATTGGGTTAACTTTGGATTGGATTTATGTAATTATAAAGTTTTTATTTTTGCTGTGACTCTGAATTTTGTACTCTTGTATATAAATGTGACATTTATTATGAACACAATGGCTGTTGGTATTCGCTTACGAGTAGAGTCACCTTGGTTTCTACACATGTATTGTTATACACGGTGCATGAATTTTGGGGCGTAATAGATTGGTATCAAAGCCGTAGGTTTAATAATCCTAGGGGAAAGATACTTGGTATTTTTAAGTTTTGTGATTGTGTGAAGCATCTAAATGTTTGTTAATATTTTAGTTTCATTTTATTTTGTGCTTCTCATATATTTACGCTATTTGTAGATATCACAGAGGACAAGAAATCAGTTCTATTGGATCGGATCCTCAAGTGTTGGCCAGGCACTGGCATCTTAGATGGAGGATGCTTCTCCCTGACTAAGTTGACAAGAAAAGGAGAGAAGTTTGTGTGGTCGCATGCATGTGAGAAGGCCTTTACAAAATTGAGGACTAGATTGGCTTCAGCACAAATGTTAACATTGGCTGTGATTGGGAAAAACTTTAAAGTGTGTACAGATGCTTCTCATCGGGGTTTAGGGTGTATGTTGATGTAAGAAGGAAAGGTAATGGCGTATGAATTACGACAACTAAAAGCATATGAGCTTAATTACCCAACTCAGACTTGGAATTGGTAGCCATGATTTTTGCACTTAAGATATGGAAGCACTACTTATATGGAGAGAAGTTTGAATTGTTCCTAGATTACAAGTGCTTTAAGTACATATCTACACAGAAAGAGTCAAACGTGAGGCAACATAGATTGATGGAGTTAATAAAGGACTATAACTTCATGATCCAATATTATTGGAAGTCAAGCCTTAAGGAGAATGAGAAGACACATGGTCTGATTACATTGGAGGAAAAGGGAATCAACAAGAAGTTTGCCAACAAGGATAATCAGCCACATCAGCAGGCTATACAACATTCTAGAACAGAGAAAGAAGCGGGACATTCTGTTAGAACTGTAAATTGAGTAGCTGAGTTAGTTATAATTAAGATTCTTGTATATATACTGGTTCTTGTACATTTGAGATAGAACAGAAAAGAAAGAACAGAGAATTCTCATAGCTCTCTTTGTGATCTTCTTGTTCAGTTCGATCTCTTTCTCTTCTTCATTTCATCTCCTACATTTCTTTTGTTCTCTCTTTTTTGGATCTATTTTGGATCTTTGTTTGTGTGGAGATTTCTCCCAATCTGAGATCATTTTTGACAAATATCATCTTGGGAAGGCCAACGTGGTGGCAGACGCATTGAGCAAGAAGAGGAGTAATTTGTATCATTTGGTAGTTCATGGAGATAGGCTAGCAGGCGTAGTTAAAGATTTGGGAATGTGCCCTATATCTCAGTTATCACAGAATTTCATCTCCAAACTTTGTGTATAACCAGGATTGGATATAAAGGATTATAACATAATAGAAAGGAGATTAGGCGTTTCAATTTTGAGCAGCAAATAGACCAGATTAGATCGTTCATTCATATGGAGTGTTAGATTCAGAAACAAGTTGTGTGTTTCCCAAGGAAGGAAGATTAAGAGAAGAAATCATGAGAGAAGCTCATGATTGTTCATTCAAATGGGAGTGGCGTTGCATTTGCATGCTTGAATGTTTTTTCTCTTGCTTGATCTCTTTATTACTTGTTTACATTACTATGCACTAGCGTTTTAACTATATCTTTTTTTTTACATTATCCTTGTCGTATTCAAATGGGAGAAGCTCATGATTGTTCATTCAAATGGGAGTGGCGTTGCATTTGCATGCTTGAATGTTTATTCTCTTGCTTGATCTCTTTATTACTTGTTTACATTATTATCCACTAGCGTTTTAACTATATCTTTGTTTTTACATTATCCTTGTTGTATCCTTTCTGTTAGATAAGGAAGCTTATTCACTACTAAATATATTATAAATTGGTATATTATTGTTATGAATGGAACCTTAGGATACCAAACTTATAATAACTACCGCTTTATTAAAATATAAGTAATGAATGTACTTATACTAATATAATGAGGTGTTGTGCATGTAACCATATGGGTGTACTTATTGAGTTGTGAAACTTATTCCCCCCTCCCCTTGATATATTACAAGAAACTATCAAAACCTTGGAATTGAAAGAAAGTGATAGAATGAAATATCTTAGAGTTGTTTGGTTATGGTTATGGAACTTGTGATTTTATTTTGATATGATTTAGTAGTTGGAATATTTAGACTTTGGATGTATGTAATGTTTAATTGCGTTAACCTTTGGATTGGATTTATGTAATTATTAAGTTTTTTCATTTTTTCATTGTGACTTTGGATTTTGGATTCTCGTGTATAAATGTGTTGTTTATTATGAGAAGAATGGATGTTGGTATTCGCTTACGATCAGGGGTCACTTTACAACAAATGTATCGTAATACATGATGTATGGATTTTGGGACGTGACACGTCGATCTCCCCATTCTCGATTGATTATAAACCGATTGCCTCGACGGGAAAAACCACCTGGAAGTCGCGTTCAAATTCGTATTTGCAATTCGTGGATAAATGGAGATTCTTGAGTTTTAAATGGAAGGCTTATCGGAATTGACAAAGTGCTTGAGATTATTTGATAGTTGGACCAATGAGGTTGCAAAAATTTTGCAGGAAATCGACACACGACCGAAATAAGAAAAGCGTAAAATTTTTGAAAACTTGCAAATGAAGTACAACTATTATAGGCCAATGGATTGCAGGGAATTCGATATTTGTTCATCAAAGGTTAAGAAAAATTTGGTTAAAATGGTGAAGCACCTAGGATCATTTAATAAACGCCGGAGATGATCCGCTCATCGGAAAAATCCTGAAACTACAAACGATATAGACAGAGCAGCCTTTCAATTTCCCAAGAGTCAAGAGTGAACGTGCAGTCACCGGAGCTGAGTAATTGATTTGCCAGCATCGAGGTTCACCAATGGATGTTTGTTGATGGTTGTAATTAGCTTGGGGTTGTCGGAAAGCGAGAGGAGAAGTTGAACCAAGCCGGAATAAGCTGAACCTGAAGCAACAGCCAAAAGCTCCTATGTGTACGAAGATGCCAGAAAAGATGATCAAGTGGTCAGGAAGTAGTCTTCAATGGCTAGAGAACCTTGGTCATTAGTTGCTCCAACAATCGCACATGGAACCACAAGAGAGAGGATCGGACTAGGAAGAAGAAAGCCTCTCGTTCACTTCCATCCTCCCGTCCTAATATTTTTCTCCCAAAAAGGGAGAAGGATTGGACAAACCAATTTGATTAGTTGATAATACTAGTTGAGAATAACCCCAAAGGGTTGGCCTAGTGGTCAAGACTTGGGGCCTGGGGGTGTGCTCCCTCCAAGATCTCAGGTTTAAAACCTCTTAGGTGTTATCAATTCTTTGGGACTACCTGCATAAGGTCTATGGGCTTTAGACTTAACCGGACCATGTGGGTTGCAGGGTCTTACATGGGCCCTCAGAGATTAGTCGGTTGAGCGTAAGCGGGCCTGGATACCCTGAGTTCCAAAAAAAAAAAAAAAAAAAAAAATACTAGTTGAGAATCTTGTGAAACATTCCTGTGAAAGGTTTGATTGATGCTTGATCTATGTCGAATAGGCCTTGTCATTGTGAGAATTCTTAATTAAAAACATTTTTGCCCATATCCGTTTGTGAAAGGATAGAGTTAATGAGAAACAAAACATAAATAATTTTGAATCACTAACGAAAAAAGAAGTTATAACAAATTAAGTAGTTAGGTAATTAAATACGCCTTTTTCGGAATAGAGGGACTTGAACCCTCACGATTTCTAAGGTTGACGGATTTTCCTCGTTAATATTGACATGTAAAACGGGAAACTTATCTTTATTCTTGTCCCATTAATCAGTTTTTCAAAATATCTATCAAATTGTGGATTGAACGATTTTATCACTGAATATTAAATTCTTTCTTCAACTTGGAAGGGGGAAGAAGGAAGCTCGCTTTGGAATTATTCCGGAAAAGAGCGGGAGGGTTCGATCACGAGCATAGAACCACACACAATGGAGGGAAGGGACGTGAAAAAGCAATTTGATCCTTCTTAAGTTACCAAACAAGTTCATAGAAGCCACCTTTTCTTATTTCTGTAGCAATTTTTGAAGCAATGGAACTGCTTCTATTACTTTTGCAACAATTTTTTAGAAGCAATACCAAACACAACCTTAGTATGAGTGGGCTAAAATGCTGTCAAGACCTTTGTGACTTGCATTCACTGAAAGAATACATTTAAAACTTTTGTTCTTCAAATAAGCTTCAAGTGTGAGTTCCGTACCTCACCAGATTTTTCTATCTACAGCTTTTCACCCTTATAATTCAGTCACACAAGTATAAAAAATAAATAGAATAATGTTTGAAATAAATAAAATATAAAAAAGAAATAATGATAAAGAAACTCAAAGCAGTCAGCTTGGTGGGATCTGCAATCTACATCAGAGAGGCAAATGCATAACTTGATGAATTTAATACCTGAGTCAGAAAATCCACATAATTCTTTCAGGGTCTCCTAACTTGCCCAAGTCCCCTGGTTACCATATCAGTACTGGAGGCAAAGAGATGATCAGGCACCTAATACATGAAAAGGATTAAGTGGCAATCTGACCAGGAAGTGACCCATCCAGACTGGATCAGCCGATCCTGAACCCAGATCAGAATTTTAAAACAGTGGTTATACCACAAGCCTTCTGGGATCCAAATGCATTCAGATGAGATGTATTTTAAAACCATTCTTCACCTTCGTCCCAGACTGATCAATAATCAATGGTGCAGAATAATCATTTCATAAACCACCTCCTTTGTAGCTTTTCTCACACTCGTGAAGGAGCCTGGATACTGATAGCCAAGAAGCTTCTTGTATCTTATGACTAAAGTGTGTTATTAAGGCTGATGCTATATCCATCATAAATCTATGAACCTCGGGTTTCAAGGCCATGCGTACAAGCATTGCCATCCACACTTCCGGGGCTAGTGCTGTTGCCTGTCGAAGAGATTGGAATCCAGTAACTATCCTTGTGATTGTTGCATGTCCCTGCATGGAAAACGCAAAAAAACCATAACCAAGCTCCATAATATACATCCTGACTGCTAAAATATCTCAAGCAAGACTACCTGATGCTGAAATGAACAAGCAGCACAACCATATCCATGTCACATGGAATATTGACAAGGAGGAAAATGCATCACATCATGATTTCAGACAAATAAAATAGGCTAACAAGGGCTTTATACCAATAAAACTAAGCTGATATCATCCATCTGACTCCCCACCACCAAGTGTTTTTAAGCATGTTCTACACTGAATGCTCACAAGATAAATTGTGCATATGATGCTCAAAATTTCAACACCAAAACGACTAGTAAATAATGCCTCAAACTGAACAAAAAGATACAACCTTGTGGACTAAATTACTATAGATCACATGAATTTAAGAGCAACAATTTGCCACAAGAATTTGCACTACAAAACATATCTTAAGATCAACTGCAGAGACTAGAAGAATAATTTTTAGACAAACCTCAGATTCTGGTATTCCTCTTGCTTCTGACATTTCATTCAAAATGCATGCCAAAACTCTGCCATCCAGGAATTCATCAGCTGCTTTAATTATGTCTTGAACGAGAAAAATACGCACTCTCAGTCCCCTTCTAGAAAGAATGAAAAGAAATAGATCTTCTGTTGCAGAAACAACAGCACGCATGTTGAATGATTTCCAATCGGAAACATTTGAACCATGTTCTCTAGGGTAATTAGGTTCAGCAGACTTGGATGCTTGTTCAGAAATAACTGCTATCTGAATAAATATAGATGCATTTCAGTGATAAAAGTGAATTGACTGAATAGAATGGGAAACAGAATTCTCTTACCATGCAAAACAATATGCAAAAAGCCTTTTTGAGAAAATTCAAGCTTACGTCTTGATCAAAGATTGTCAATGAATTAGACAGACCATGGGATGGACGCATCTCAAGGGGAAGTGTTACTTAAGTTTAGTCCAAAGAATTAATATGCACAATCATAACTAACTTATGCAGAGATATAACACATTTAATATATCTGCCGTCCAATGCCTGCGCTGGTTGCCTGGTGATACCACAGCCAAGTAATATGTAATCCAACATGTGTCAGACAAGAACATTGTTAAAAGGCATGTGAGGCTTTTGACTTGAGGCAAGGCAAGGCAAGGCTCAAAAGACACAGAAAGAAACATATAGGGGGAAAAAAAAACTAAATGCTTAAATCTTAGTGATGCTTATTCCTTTAAATAAGATGCTTTCATGAAGAACACCACATGCTTTGAGGCTTGTGTTATGTTCAAGTATTTGCACCTCATACAATAAGTAAAATTAGGGATCTCATAATAGCTTGGAGTAGAAATTAATTTTCATGCGTATTTTAAACTTACACCTCAGTTAATGTAACAACCCGGTTAAAAGAAAATAATAAAAAATATATATAATATTGACTAGTCAACTTTTGACTTGTCAAGGGTCATCCTATTTGGGGTTTTTAAGTGGTGCTAGTGTAGGACCTTCCCTAGTGCCACATGCACATTAGAGTTCTCTTGCTTTAAAAGAGAAAACCCCAAAAAGCCTAAACCGTGCCCTCCCCATCTTTTGATTTTTGTTTTCTTCTACTCTTTCCAAGAAGAACCCGAAACCCTAGGTAAGCCTTGTCCTTTTCTCAAGTTCTCTTTATCTCCTTCCAAGTTTCTTATTACTTTTATTCATTTATTTCTCCAATGTTGATTATAGGAGGATTAGAAGAAGAAAAGGAGGAATAAGAGAAACCCTAAGAGATTTGGGGCTTGATTAAGGTAAGGGTTTTACTTTTGTTTATATGATAAATAGTGTGAGATCTTTGATAAAATAACTATTAGGAATTTTAAATAAATTCTGCATATTTGTTAAATCGTTGTGGGGTTTAATCTTTTGTTTGTGATTTTTTTTAATCATTAAAACCTAGTCTATTTTTACATCTTGTGGTGTTCTATAATGCTTAATTCATAAATTATATATCAATGACTGTACTCGTTGAATGACAGTGTACATGATTCATTTTTTATTGTTTTTACGTGATTCGTTTTTTCTGTGCCGTCACATTGCTTTAATGACAATGGACAATTTTTATATATTAAAACAAAGAAAAACGTGATCTAGAGAATGTTACAGAGTTGTCTTGGGATTCTCATGGCTTTGGCTACTTTTCATACGGACTCATTAGTGTTTATATTTTTCTTAAAAATGTCACATGGCTACAGTGGCCATGGATTTTTATTTATATTTTAGAAATAACACATGGCTTCAATGGCATGGCTTTGATCACATTCTCATAACGGAAATGGCTAACAAGCCATGGCTTAAAGTCAACTCATATCAAACCTTTTTAGTTCATGGGTCCTCTTTAGTGTGAATCACTTATAATTATTTTAATGTCATATATCCTTGGGGGTGTGAAGTTTCAGACATGGATGTAATTTTAACAAAATATTGATTCCAACTTCTAACATGCCTAGTTATCAATGTGGAATGTATGCTATGCTGTGTTTTGCCATATTATGAGTGTAGTTATTTTGTCTTTGTAAAGACTGTACTATAATTGCTTATACTATAATTGTTTGTGTTATCATTTATAAGAGCCAATGGTTATTTGTTATCTCTAGTTACAATTTATTTGGTTCAAGAAAGATATTCTTTTAAGCTTTGGGTGATTATAGTGGATCATGAGAATTGTGACAATTTTAATCAGGATACTGTGTGGTCAATTGTATATAAGGAATTGACATGTTGATAAATAACGTAACTATATATCTTTATTCTAGTGATTGCTCATGAAGGATGACTATCTTAGTGATAAGTTGGTGTTCTTGGGGTTTGAGTCCCTAAATTTTAAGGAAATAAGGTTGGGCGCTTGTGTCCCATGGGTTGAAAGCCCCTAAAACCACGATGTACACGTGGAATTTATGAGAGTCTGATCCCTGCTGTATTAAAGTGGGATCCAAGAGCTTGATTGTAATTCTGGTTAGATTTGACATGAGAATCATTAGAATAAAGACCCCCATAATTTGTATTTCATAATATAATAAATAATTAATTGACATTGATGTTTGTGTACTTGAATGAATTATTGTGATGTCTATGTTGAACGCATATAATGTGGAACATCATGAATTATCGTGCAAAATCTAATTATATCAATTCTATGCATAGTATGAAATTTGTTATGTTTAAACTTAATTGGCTAGAGATTTTACATTATTAATTCATATAAATTAAAGTAATTCTTCTTACTGGGCTGTGAGCTCACCCCTTTGTGGAAATAAACAATTTCAAGTCAGTTGCAGGACCAGAGTTGGAAAAAGCTTGAGTGAAAGTTCTTGAAGTTCTATGGCTAATAGTTTAATTTTATTAGTATCTTTGGATTTAGATGTCGTATTATTAAGGATTCATCTTATTTCAATTGGGTTTATTAAATTGAGATTTTATGTTATGGTGGGTTGTTGAAGACATTTTCTTGGATTTTATTAGGTATTATTACTGTCATCTTGGGAATTGTGTTATTTCTTAAAATTAGTGTTATAGGTATCTTTAAGTCACGTTTCGGTGCTTTGCGATCATACTATTTTATGTGACCGAAGGTCGGGGTATGACAGTTAAGTTTAAACAATTTTGGCATTTCAAACATTCTTGAGGCTGTATTTCACATGGAAATATCCCATACAAATGTTAACGGGATGTGGTTGGTAAATTTCTATTTTTTTGGGGGATTCATTCTCAAAATATCAAATGCAAAGGCCACAATGTTAAATGATGGTTGAATAACACTTAACAATACATATATGAGGAGGCGAAGCTCAACTGCAACATTTGGCCGCCATCCTCCCTCCTTAGATTTACATATTTTCTCCATAATACATATGCAATCTCAAAGAAATATTTCTTATTTAAAATTGATAAGAGTCATTGAATATGCATATGTTAGATTTAGCGCTAATTATGTCCTACCTTTATATACAATTCTTATTTGTATTGTGTTTTATGTATTTATTTTATTCAACAAGAAAAGAATGCAAGAAAGGTTTAAGCCTTATACCTTGAGATTTGAACCTCACCCTTTAATCAAGAAAACACCTGGCATCATGCTTTAATATTTAAAAATGCTATATATATATATATATATATATATATATATATATATATATATATATATATATATATATATAAAATAAGGTTAAAAGGTAAAATTTTAAATGAATTAGAAATTTTATTTATAATAAAATTGGGTTTTGGAGGCTTAGGTTATAATGGTAAAATTACTAACACAATTGTTTAGTAGAAATAGTAACATTAAAACCTAATTAGGATTTTTGATAAATTTTTAAGAGTTCTGGATGAGAGGAGGTTTTTGGAAGAGCTCTAATCATGAGAAACCTTAGACAACTTGGATGTCATTTTGAAGGTGAAAGCTAGGATTTTAGCAAGGTTTTGGTGGTTCTAGAGAGATTAAAGAGTTGTCTTTGGCATTTTGCGAAAAGAGGTAGGCAGATCTAGAGATTTCAAGTTACAAGTAGACCTATAGCATGTAGGATATTGCGCGAACTTTCTTTTTGATGATTGTTTAAGTTTTAAATGGATTGTATACTATTTTCTAACATGTGCGTATCATTGGGTTTCGTTTTGGGTTGAGTTTGACATGGAAAATTTGTTTTTTATCAGTTCTTGCCAGATTTTAACGAATTCAACTTTGATGCGTTTAATCAAGTTTTGGTTATTGGATTTTGTTCTAAAGATGTTTTTATGCATGCCCATCGCCTAAGTTTGGTTAAAATAGGCTTAAGATTCACATATGGTTGAAGAGAACTTAGAAATTGCCGTAAGTGCTTGTTCAATATACCCCGCGACATACCAAGTTGTGTCGAGCATCATTCGACATGAATTCTAGATAACAAAGTTTCTCAGCGTGTGCTTCGACATATCCTTCAATATGTCAAGGAAGCCTTTGGCACAAAATTCCGAGACTTGACTTGTGTGATGTTTGGTTTGATACATACGTCGATGTTCCGAAACGTCTTCGACAAGGAGGCTCGATATATCAAACAATGGTTCGATATATCTGCCAAGGAGCAATTCATGTTGAGTAGTTCGACGTAACTTTTCGATGTGCTTTTGCACAATTTTTGACATATCGAGCTTGTAACCTTCGATATGCTAAAGGTGACAGACAGTTTCACAACTTTGCAAGGTTTCTATCCCCGTGCACTAAACAATGTCACCTGGAATTATGTTATTTACATGAAAGACATTTAAGTAAATGTCATAAACATGAGATTTCCATTTACTTAAATATTTACATGTAAATAAAGTTATACCCCCCATTTGGATTCAATAAAAATACATTCAGAACCTAATTCCTTACCAATAAAAAGTCAACTTTTAGTTTCTAGTGTTAATTCTGAATTTCTATGTAAGCCTAGTTTGGTAAAAAATCACTATTTTTAGTGTTTGGAAAATTTATAATGCTTGTATTGCTGCATTATAATTTTGTATGATAGCAAATATTATAAGAAAGCTAGAAAACATGCTTTTATGATGAAAAATAATATGTTAAGGTCTGTAAAAAATAATTATTGAAAAGTCAACGTTTTTCCCTATACTGAGAGTAATTTCCACACATGAAATCGCAATATCTCCAAATTGCCGAAAGTTAGTTTGGTGAGTTCTTATGCATTATAGATATGATTGATTTTAATTATGCATGCTCTTGACTTTATCTTGATTAGCTTTGGATTGTTTATTTGTGCTCTACATGTGATCCGATTCTTTGAAGAGAATGTTATTCCTCAAGAAATGACATTACAATGGGTAAACTTATACATGATGGAGTAACAAACTTGTGCTTTACACGTGATCAGATTGGTGGAGGAATACGTCTCCAGAAGAGTGTGGAAGAATCTGTGTAACCAACTTCTGACTGTGAGTTGTGTCAAGTGACAAATGAGCTTGCTCAGTTAGCAGAATTGCCAAGTAAGCTTGCTAAGTGTGCTCTATCATTCCCCTGCAAGCCAAACAATGCTGGAAGAACAGTGAGGTTTGTTCCAAGCAAATGAAAACGAGGAGATGCCAGTGGCTTAGTAAGAACATCAGCAAATTGATCTTTGCTTGAAATAAATGCAATTTTCAAGGACTTGGCAGCCACACAATCGCGAACAAAATGGTAGTCAATATCCACATGCTTTGTGCGAGAATGAAGAATCAGGTTGGCAGTAAGGTAAGTGGCTCCCAAATTGTCACAATATAATAATGGTGATCTTGCTAAGAAGACACCAAGTTCTTTCAGCAGTGACTGCAGCTATAACTTCACAAGTAGCATTGGCCAGAGATTTATACTCAGCTTCAGTGTTTGAACAAGCAATGGTAGACTGCTACTTGGAGCTCCAAGGAATGCAGTTATGGTCGAGGAACACACAAAATCAACTAGTAGAGCGACGATCATCAGGGCATCCAGCCAATTCTACATATGGGTAAGCCACAATTTGGTGGGACAAAGAGGGTTGTATGAGAAGACCAAAATCAAGTGTGTGCTTGAGATAGCACAAAATATGCTTCACAGCTTGCCGATGTATATCATGAGGAGAATGCATATATTGACAACTCAATTAATGGCAAAAGATAAATCTGGCCTTGTGAAAGACAAGTAACGTAAACTCCCAACAATGCTTCAGTAGTAAGAGGGATCATCAAAAGAAGTGCCACAAAATGCAGAAAGCTTACACAATGGGGCCATTAGAGAACTAATACGCTTAGTGTGAAGCACTAGCCTAGATGGAAAGATTTGTGACGTACTGTTTTTGAGATAAATGCAAACCAGAGGATGTGTGCAGAACCTCTATACCAAGAAAATAGCTCAGTTGGCCTAGATCCTTAACCGGAAAATCAATACTTATAACCAATATTAAGTGCTGAACAACAGCTTTATTGGAGCCAGTCAATGATATCATCAACATAAACTAGTAGATAAATGATCAACTTAGGTTTGATGAGAATAAAAAGAGAAGGATCAGATTTGGAAGAGACAAATCCATGGTCAAGGAGCCAAGAGCAAAGGTGAGAAAACCAAGCTCTTGGTACATGCTTTAGCCCATAGAGTGCTTTACGGAATTTGCAGACATGATTGGGGGAGTCGGGAAGAACAAAACATAGTGGCTGAATCATGTAGACGTTTTCATGCAATTCAACATGAAGAAATGCATTCTGAATGTCAAGTTTGTGAAGCGACCAGCCACGAGAGACAGCAAGGGAGAGAACAAGATGATGGTCATAGGTTTAACAACCGGCTTGAAAGTCTTGGTGTAATCCAGTCCTTTGAGCAGATGAAAACCTTTTGCCACAAGACAGACTTTCCGTTAACCATCAGCACGTCTCTTTTTGCGAAATACCCATTGGAAAGCCAACAAGATTAGAGGATACGGAAGCTAACACAAGAGACCATGTGTGATTAGTAAGCAGTGCATCGAATTCATCATGCATGGCCTGTTGCCACTGAGGATCTTTGAGAGCAGTAGAGACAGATTGAGATTCTGCAAGAGAATTGTTGATGGTAGTGAGTAGTGCTCGAGGAGATGGCCATCAGATAGTTCCATCAGAAAAATTCTTAGGGCAAGTGATACTGTGTTTGGAGCGAGTAACCACAGGGTGAAGGGAAGGAGGAGAGATGGGAGAAGAGAGAACAGCTGAAGAGGAATGAAGAGATGGGGAGTGGGTTGGAGAAGGTATAAGCTGATGTGGGGAAGAGGTGCCAGATGAAGAATTAATTGGTTGATGTGGAGTGGAGAGTAGGGGCTTAGTGTTTGAGGAAAGAGGTGTGAGTATGAACCACGGTTTGACATTTCGACGGCACCTTGCGAGGTGCTGCCGAAATTTCGCGTTTCGCCCCCTAGCGGCACGAAATAGGGGGGCGAAACCATTCACCCCAGATTTCATTGGGGTGCCGGCAAAACGCAGCAAAATTTGGCCCACACCCCAGCGAAATCTCGAGCAGAAGCTGATTTTGGGGAAAATCTTCCCCAAACCTCAAATTTTTTTAAAATTTTTCTGAAATTTTATCTCCTTTTCTTACTCCAAATCAAGTTCCAATATGGATTGAAGCTGAAAACATTGATCTCCACCAACATTTGAGTGTTTTAGAGCTTTGAAGCTTTTGAAACAAAGGTAAATGACGTTTTTTCCCCTATTTAGTGTTGTAATTAGCTTAGAATGTTATGATTTTTGGATATGATCTGTAACAACACCTGATCTATCGATGGGTGTTGTTACTTTTTTTTTTTTACGAAAATTATAATTTTTAAGATTTTTTTACACGAAAATTCATTTAAAATTAGAAATAAATAAATAAAGTTAATATTATATGCTCAAAAAGCATGTAATAATTACTATAATACTAAAATACCAATCTAATCAAAATATCTTAGGACTTAAATTAAATTTGGGTATTTAAAAAATTAGTTATAGAGGCGGTGCGTCGTTACAGAGGTTAGTACGCACGACACATGTCATGGAAGCGATATGTTCATATACTTTAAAGACGACGGCAGCAGCATTTCCAGCCTCCTAGACACTCCACTTCTTATTGATCTTTGTAGTTTATACTTTGTTTTTCCTTTCCAATTTGTATGACTTCGTACTTTGTAGTTTGTAGTTTATAACTTCGTAGTTATACTCTTGTCTCTTGTATTTTGCATTGTGTATGTATGACTATGAGTTTATGACTTTGTTTACACTTTGTAGTGTGGTCTAATAGTTAATATTTAATAGTTGTACTTGTATTTGTTCATAAATTAGAGACCTATGCTTCTTTATTCTTTCTATGTTTACATATAAATTGTATAAAATCATGTGTAATATGTTTTTTTTCCTATTTTAGGCTATTTTTGTACATTTCGCAGGTTTTCGCCAATGTGCCGCCAATTTCGCCAAAACTGCTTTCTGTCCCCATTTCGTCGAGGTGCTCCCGGCATTTTGTTTCGTGCCCCTGGCGGCACCAAAAAGTAAAACCTTGGTATGAACGCATGAGTAGAGCGTGGATTTGAGGTGGGTGAAGATGTAGACATGGGATAAGAGAAAGGAAAAGATTGCTCATCAAAGATGGCATCCCTAGAAACCTAAAGACGACGACCTGATGGCATATGGTAGCAGTTGTAACCTTTGTGATTAGAAATGTAACCAAGAAATACACATTGCTGAGAACTAGGTTCGAGTTTGTGACGATTGTAAGGCTGTAAATGAGGCCAAGATACACATCCAAAAACCTTTAAAAGTGATAATCAAGAATGAAGTTAAAGAGAAGTTGGATAAGGAGAGGTAATGTGCAATGTAGGACTTAAGAGTCAAGTGATTAAGAAAACAGAGGTCTGGAAGGCTTCTGCCCAAAATGTTTGAGGAACTGAAGCATGAGAAAGAAGGGCAAAACCAATTTACGTTCGAAGGTGCCATTTTGTTAATGAGCATATGGATAGGAAATTCTATGAGTGATGCCAAAGGAATGAAGAACAATTTGCAAAGATCTGAATTCGCCACTCCAATCCGATTGGAGAAATTTTATCTTAGTATCAAACATATTTTCAGCAATACTTTGAAATTGTAGAAACACTTTAGTAACTTCAAATTTACAATGCAAGAGAAAAAGCCAAGTAAATCAACTATAGTCGTCAACAAAGGTGAAGAAATATGAAGAAGAAGAATTATATTTTATGTATATTCTGAATTACAAATATACACAGCTGATTTATGTTTTTATAGTACAATTAAGAAAAGAAAGTAATCTCTAAAGATATTCTAATCCGTAGATCTTTCTAAAAAGGAAGCAATATCCAAAGATATTATTATCCGGAGATCTTTCTAAAAAATAAATCTGTCTAAAAACGTACAAAAGTACAGTAGATCCTTAGGCAATTTCTGTTTCTAAGTATTCCACTGAAATATAGAAACTCAAACCTCTCCAATTAGAAACTCAATTTCGCAAATCATTCCACCTTGGTGGGATCCTAACAGTCTGCAATCACTCAAAATAATCAAGATTTCATCACTCCCCCTCAAGTTGGATGGTAGATGTTGACCATATTGAACTTGCAAATGAAATCAACAAAACATTGCTGAGACAGTCCTTTGGTAAAGATATTTGCAATTTGATCTTTCGTAGGAACATAAGCCATACAGATGATACCATCTTCAACCTTTTCCTTGATAAAATGTATATCCACCTATATGTATTTGGTCCTATCATGCTAAACTAGATTTAAAGATATATTGATTGCTGCTTTATTGTCACAGTAAATTTTGATTGGAGACTTTACTATGACACATAGTTCTTCCAAGAGTTTCTTTAACTAGAAACCTTCACACATTCCTTGTACAACTGCTCTAAATTTAGCTTCAGCACTACTTCTAGCTACTACGGTCTGTTTCTTCCCCATGTTACTAGATTCACCCATACAAAGGTGCAGTACCTAGTAGTAGACCTCTTGTCCTCTGTTGATCCTGCCCAATCAGTATCGGTATAGATTTCTACTTCTTTGCCATCACTTTTCTTGAATAACAGCCCTTTGCCTGGAGAGCCCTTGAGGTATCTTAGAATTTTGTACACAGCTTCTAGGTGAGCTTCCCTTGGTGAATGCATGTGTTGATTTACAGCACTGACTGCAAAAGCAATGTTCGGCCTAGTGCGTGATACTGATAGATAGATTAGCTTGCCAAAAAGTCTCTGATATCTATCTTTTTCAACTAGATTTCCAACATCCTCTGGTTTCTTCTCTACTTCGATGGGTGTGTCATTTGGTTTACATTCAAGCATACCAGTTTCAGTTAGAAGGTCAAGAACATAGCTTCGTTGAGAGACACTAATCCCATGTTTTGATCAAGCAACTTCCATTCCAAAGAAATATTGCATTTGCCCTCGTCTTTTACTTCAAATTCAATGCCTAGGAATTTCCTCAGTCTTTCAAACTCCATTATATTATTTCTAGTTAGAATAATATCATTAACATATAAAATCAAAACTATCCTCTTTCCATCTTCAAATTGTTGGAAGAACATAGTGTGATTTGGTTGCCCTTGATAATATCCTTGACCTTTTATCACCTTTTTAAATTTATCAAACCATGCTCTCGGTGACTATTTGAGACCATACAAAGATTTCTTGAGTTTACATACTCAGTTTTCTTCACCCTTTTTTACAAAAACCTAGTGGTATTGACATGTAGACTTCTTCCTCTAGTTCACCATTCAAAAATGCATTCTTAGTGTCAAGTTGATGAAGAGGCCAATCTGAATTTTCTGCCAATGACAAAAGAATCCAAATGGTATTCAATTTAGTAACTGGTGCGAATGTCTCTGTGTAGTCAATGCCATAGGTTTGTGTAAACCCTTTTGCTACAAGACGAGCTTTATGCCTGTCAACAATCCCATCAGCTTAATATTTCAAGGCAAAAACCAATTTACAGCCAACCGGTTTCTTTCCTCTTGGTAAATCCATCACATCCCAGGTTTCATTTTTTTCCATAGCTCGCATTTCTTCCAGTACCGCTTCTCTCCATTTTGGAACCTCCAAAGCTTCCTGAATATGCCTTGGAATTTCTGCAATATCAAGACTAGAGGTAAATGTACAAAACTCTATAGATAGGGGCATTATAAGATATGAATTTCTGGATAGGATGGAGAATACATGACTAAGTTTTTTTGCAAAGAGCAATGGGTAAATCCATATGAGAAAATTCAAAATTATCTGAGTTGGAAAAAGAATCAAGATTGTTTGGAGAATGGAATTCATGGACGCTTGGATCTATCACCGGTTCCAACTCTCTTGGTGCCTCAAGAGTGAGGTTCTCCTTGTCGCTTAATTTTGGCTTCCTTGAATAAATAAGTATCTCATTGTCATTTTATTTTCCTACATCTCCCCCTAAATTTAAGTTCTCTTCTGTACATGGCAAATTAGTGTGAGGTGATAAGATAGATTCAAAATTTGAGGTATCAACTGAAAAAAAAAATCAGGTTCCAAAAAACGAGCTTCATTCAAATTCTCCCCTTGAAGAGAAGGTTTTCTAAAGTAAGGAGTGCTTTCAAAAAATGTAAAATCAAGACTAACAAATACCTTTTTTGTGGATGGATCATTGCACTTGTAGCCTTTTTGAGTACGAGAATACCCAATGAAAACACACTTAAACTCTATAACTTCAATGATGAGAATGCATATGAACAAAGGCTTGTACAACCGAACACTTTGAGGGATAGGCTAGGACTGAAACAATAGATATGAAAAAAATTCTGGAATTTTTGGAGAGGTGTTTAAAATGAAATAACACTTCTAGGAATTCTGTTTATGAGATATATGGCTGTTAAAATGTCATCTCAATATATTTTGGGCATGTTGGTAGTGAAAAACAAGGCACGAGCAACTTCAAGAAGATGTCGATTTTTGCATTCAGTAACCCTATTTTGTTGGGGAGTGTTAATGCATGACCTTTGATGAACTATCTCGTTCCTTTGAAAACAATCATAAGCATTGAAATATTCTGTGCCATTATCATTATGAAGGATTTGAATTTGAGTTTGAAATTGTGTTTGAATCAATGAATGGAAATTGATGAACACAGATCTGACAGCAGATTTTTCTTTCAACAAATAAGCCCAGCAAATATGAGTATGATCGTCAATAAAAGCAAGGAACCATTTTGTGTAAGTACTATTAAGAATATGAGACGGTCCCCACACATCACTGTGAATCATGGTGAATGATTTGGACGGCTTATTAATGGATTTTGGGAATTAAGTACGCTGATGTTTTGCAAGTTCACAGATTTTACATTGCAGATCAAAGGACTTTGTATTTGAACAGATAGGAGGAAATAAACGTCTCAAATATTGAAAATTGGGATGATCCATTCTAAAATGCCATAAAAAAATTTCACTATTTTCAAAAACAAAAGCAAAGTCACAAATTGCAACTCAACGTGTTTCACCCATATTAGCCTCATCAAATTAATAGTCCCTCGCATTCCTTAGCACTGCTAATCGTCTTCCCCAATGATAGGTCCTAAAAAATACAATGAGAGGGAAGAAATTTAGCATAGCAATTGTAATGCTTTGTCCACTGGTTAATGGATAATGAATTGCAAGATAAATTTGGAACATGAAGGACAGACTCTAATGTTATATAGTTTGAGATTCGAATACTTCCTTTTCCTGTAACAGATGAAAGTGACCCATTTGCAATTTTAACTTTAAGATTGCTAGCATAAGGTAAGTATAAGGAGAAAAGGTGATAAGAATCAGTCATATGATCAAAAGCACTAGAGTAAATAATCCAAGGTGTTTTAAATTGAGAGGTAGTGCTTAAAGCTCTCAAAAAATTACCTCTTTGAGCTAATGAACTTGAAGGATTGTTAGTGGAAGACTGACAGGATTTTGTAGAGTTGCTCCAATTGTTCAGAATTAAATGCACTACTTAAAATATGATTATTGCCTTTTTCCTCCTGAAGTTTCTCAACTTGATGATCAATTGCAGCTTGATAGCCACGATTCCTATTGTTCTACCATGGTTTCCAGTTAGCTGGCTTCCCGTGTATCTTCCAGCATGTATCCTTTGTGTATCCAGGTTTTGGCAATGCTCACACCAGGGACAACCTTTCTGTTGTCTTGGACCAGGTCCAACCAATGGTCCTTTGGACATCAAGCAGATATCTCAGGTTTAAATTAACATTCTCCTTCAACATCACCTTTCGTCTGTTTTCTTCTCATCTTACTTTTTTTTTTTTTTTTTTTGGAAAGTAAGCCAAAAAATTATATTAACAAGAAAGATGTACAGTGAGTCACATAACAAGAGCAAGACACCCCACCTACCAGCCTAGCTGGATGCCCTCATCATAGGATCAAAAACAAACTGACAAGGGAAACATAAGAAAACACCACAACAAATGATAAAGCTCAAACACACAACATAAGACCATGACCTGGGCAAAAAGATCTCCCAAAGCTATAAACCAAATCCCCAATTCAGATCCCAGTCGCCCACTACTTTCCTGTTCCTTGGCGAGTCTTTAACCATGAGGTCCTTGTTATTTAACCTGGTTTGGACATCCCCACGCACGTAGCTCCACACCACTTCAGGAGGAAGGTAGCTGTTCTTGAATACTCGTCTATTCCTTTCGCTCCAAATATGGTAAACTGCTGCTCCAAGAGATACTTTAGCAATAGTTCTAACTGGGTCAGACTTTACAAACCTTTTGCGTGCCCATACAATAACTTGAGACCAAGAGCGGGTCTGGTACACAAATCCATTCAAAGCCAACACCTGCTTCCATATGAAGTTACTAAAACTACACCCAAAAAATAAGTGGTCATGGTTCTCATTATACCTTCGGCAAAGAATACAAACTTGCTGCTATATAATGCCCCACCGGGAATTATACACAAATCTCATCTTACTTTTGAGAAAACTTCATGTAATGAAGGCAAAGGACGACGGCCTAGAATCCTTCTTCTAACATCATCCAAGACTCGGTTGAGCCCAGCAAGAAATTTATAAACTCTTTCATTTTCAAGTTTCTTCTTGTATCGAACACTGTCAGTAGAACACTCCCACTCCTCTTCGAAACTCAAGTCAAGCCCTTGCCAGAGAGCTAACATCTCCATGAAGTAATCTGTGACTTCTCTCTCCCCTTGCTTCATATGCCACAATAGAGTTTTAATTTCGAATATCTGAGAAGAGTTTTCAACGTCTGAATATGTCTCTCATACTACATTCTAGACGTCTTTCGCTGTTGGCAAGAACAGATACGTCTTTCCAATTGATGGTTTCATGGAATTAATAAGCCATGCAGTCACCATTGAGTTCTCTAACTTCCATCTTTGCAGAGCAACAGCATCGGTTGAGGCCAGCTTCTTCGTTTCTCTGCTAAGGTAACCTAGTTTACCTTTGCCATCAATCACAAGTTTGATTGTTTGAACCCACTCAAGGAATTTTTTTCCATTGAGTTTCTCCACCGTAAGTTGAAAGGAAGAATTGTCAAGTCCGCTTGATCCCATGGTGGAGATAGCTTCTGTCTCACCATCGGGATTTTCAAACAACATTGAACCCCTACTATTGAAGGTAGTTTCTACCATTGAAGACGAGTTAGAGAATGGATGGTTCTAATACCATGAAGAAATATGAAGAAGATGAAGAATTATATTTTCTGTATTTCTGAAGTACAAATATACACAGCTGATTTCTATTTTTTTAGTACAATTGAGAAAAGAAAAGGAAAGAAAGTAATCACCAAAGATATTCTGATCTCGAGATCTTTATAAAAAGAAAGTAATCACCAAAGATATTCTGATCTCGAGATCTTTCTAAAAAGAAAGCAATCTCCAAAGATATTCTGATATGGAGATCTTTCTAAAAATTAAAACTATACAATAGATCCCCAAACAATTTCTGTTTCTAATTAGTCCATTGGAATCTAGAAACTCAATCATCTCCAATTAAAACTCAATTTCACAAATCACTCCACCTTGGTTGGGATCCTAAAAGTCCCCAATCACTCAAAGAATCAAGATTTTATCAAAAGCTAACATAATAACAATAACAAGAATGTGAAATCACAGGAGGAGGGCCCCAAACATCACTGAAAATTAAATGAAGACGTCAAGAAAATCTTGAGGAAGGAGGAGGATATGGAAGAATGTGCCTCACGACAAGCTAGGAAAACTAATTCCGTTGTAGCAAAGCTGTTAGGTAGCTGAAATAAGGGGAGAACACGTTGAAACATTTATCAAACATGTCTAGAGGATGTTTATGAATGTTTTCGAAGTGGTTTAAGGTGTTGGTTTGGTGTTATTTGATTTTAGTATGAAAATTCGCAAAGTTTTAGAAAACTCAAATTTTTACGAGTTTCTACGGATGCCTGCAATCACGCCCGACCGCCCTACCAGGTCACTCATCGACGCTCGAGCGCCATTGAAGGCGTCCATCCTGTGTTTTTTTTTTTTAATTTTCAAAACCTGAAAGTTGACAATTTTTTGTAAAACGAGTGCTCGGGAGAACGCTCGAGCGCAATCCCAAGCAGCTGATTTCTGGAAAATTTGTTTTATACGAGCGCCTACAAGAGCGCTCTAACGCTCTCGACAGAAAATCTAATATTTTGAAATAAGCCTAGTTTTTTATTATAAAGTTGTTTTTATTGATTTGCAACTTATGTACCAATAAGATTAGAGTGTTTTGAGAATGTTTGCACTGGCCGTTAATTAAATTGAATTTTTATAAAGATTTTGGGTACGTTTTACTGAAATAGCTTTTATACGAGTTTATCGTTCCAAACTCTTTGCTTTTTATCTTGGTTTGATTTTATTGACACTTGTATTTGACCTATCTAAAAATGTTTCCAGGGTTGTTTTGAAAGAATTGTGAATATTTTCCTCCGTGTACCTCAAAGTGGTTATTTCTCACTCATGTAGCTTGAGTTTGAGCATTGTTTTCCTCCATGTATCTTGAAGATGATTTAAGATGAATTATAAATGTTGTGGATTGTTTTTGGGTATCAAAGATCATATGTTTTCAGAAATTTGTTTTGTGTGCCTAATGGGCATAGTTTGGTATGAATCCATAGTTTAGCTAGGAGTAAAAATAGTATTTTTTTTTTTGTTTAGTTAAACCTATTTCACATATGCTCCTGTCGTGTACCTCGACAGGGCCTTCCTGTATCTGGTCATGCTACAGCAATCCCACCCCTTGTGTATCTCGATGTGGTTATTTTGGGTTATCCACCATGTACCTTGGTTTGGTATTCTCACGTTGTTGTAGTTGATTGGATTGTATGTGCCAGCTCTCCGTGTATTTCGGTTGAGTTATCCGTGATTAGTTGATGACTGTGTATCTCAGCTTCGCACCTAATCCGTGAGGTGGCAACCCTTGACTCAGGCATTTAGCTTTTCAGAGATGTATTGTTCTCATAAGTCTTACGATATCACATCATCGCGAGGATTTGATTTGTTTGATTGGAAATTATTGTTTGATATTGATTTAGAAAATGACTTGCAAATGAATTATCCGTTACTGTTTTATATTTGAAACACATGCTATCTTGAAAATTATATATGATAAAATGATTTATTCATGCATGTGTTATTTGCTGGGATTTGTATCTCATTCTTGCTTTGTTTTGTTTTGTTTTCAGACTTTTCTAGAGAGGACGATACTGCTGGGGTAAAGCCACACAATACTAGTGAGGAGTATCCATCTGACGATTACATAGAGGCCGATTACTATTGCCTTATGTAGGATTTTTTATTCATGTTTTAAGGAGTTTATTTTTCTGTAGTTAGGGAGTTATTTTATGATTGGTGAGATGAGAGTGAGTGATGTAGCAGACCTTCGTGTCCAGAATTTTATAGTAGGAGATTTATATGTTTTATTTGAAGACTTTTTCAGAATTATGGAGTAAGAAAGATTCAGATTAGTTTTGTTTTAATTATCTTTTGTTTCCGCAATCTAATATTGATATAATTGTTGAATCATATTGTGGCATTGGCTTGCTATGGGCTCATGCATAGTGTTACCGTGAGACGAGTTATATCTTTAATGAACAACTCGGATCCGGGGCACTACATAAGGAGTAGATGGTGAATGAGCAGTAGAAAAAGTGTATAGACCGCTCTTAGTTGGACCGCAGAGGAGGATTGTCTCTGATTTGGAATCATTCACAGGAAAATAATGAGATTGAAATCCAAAGTAGACAGAATTATTAGAACAAAATTGCTGAATCAAAACTATAATTTTGTAATAGAAGGAACATGTAGCAAATTGTGAAGAGATTGCTAGAAGAAGTAGGCAAGGAGGCAACGCCAATATGGTGGATTGGAAGTGAAGAACCGTCTCCCACTCGAACTTGCTCATCACCATGGTATTTTGTGGAATTGAGAGAAAGGTTAGACAGGATTGATATAAGGTGGTTAGTGAAGCAGTATCTGGATATCAAGTTGGGTTAGAGATGGAAGGGCCAGAGGAATAATGAGCAGACAAAAAAGCAAGAGGCTCAGCTTGGTATGAAGTGATGATAACAAGCAAGTGCTGTATGGCCAGGCTTATAGCAAACTTGGCAAACAGATTTGTGGGGGGTGAAAAAGTTTGAGGAATAAACCCCACAACCTCTATTGCCATGACCATGACTTCCCCTTGAAGGATGATGGCCTCGACCATGGTTTAATGAGTTGAAGTTGTGTCTAATAGTGACATTGGCTGAAAGTTCAATTGTAGTTTGGTGAGATAACCGAGCTTCATAGGTAAGAAGATGATTGAGAATTTCTCCATGGGAGAAAGGGTCAGGATGGGTACATAAAGAGGCGACATCAGGGTCATAATCAGTGCCTAACCCAACGAGTAAACGTGTGTTGAATTCCAAATCAGAAAGGGGTTTTCCAGCAGCTTCAAGATTATCAGCAAGAAGACCGGTTTTCCGAAAGTAATCGGAGATAGAATCACTCCCTTTCTTGAGAGTAGCATTATGATGATGAAGATGGACTAATCATGCTTGAGATTTGGTTGCAAAAAGACTCTCAAGAGCCAGCCACAGGGACCGAGAAATGTCATGTATTTGAGAACTTGAGCAATGAGATTCTCAGAAAGAGAAGAAATAAGGGTATTGAGCATAAGTTGATCTTATTGAAACTAGAGGGTGTATGCAGGATTTGGGGAAGCATCATCAAGCAGAGGTGGTGGTTAAGGAATCAAACCATCGATGGAAACAAAGAGGCACTGACCATGAAAATATGGAAGAGTCTGGGCACGCCATAGAAGATAATTGTCATGAGTCAACTTGACAGTAACAAGATTAGGAAGGGAGGAGATTATGGTGGAAGAAGAGATGGGTTGGTGTTGATCGCTGATGATGGTGGAGGGAGTTTCTGGTGAGCGATTGTCTTCAGAGGAAGAGGTATCGGCCATTTTAGTGGACACCATTAGTCACAGGTGGCTCCAATAAACAGATTATTTGAAGAGAATGTTATTCCTCAAGAAATATGGAATGTCATCTGGGGATTGGTTTCCGAATCTCCCAAAATCGTCATATGGAGTTAGCTTTTGGAAACCTATAGCTAAGTTGGTGGCTTCAGTTGAAAAGGACTGCAGGTTTTTAATTGGTAATGGGAGGAAGATAAAGTTCTGGGAAGACACTTGGAGCAGAAACAGGAGGTTGAAGGATTCATATCCATGCCTCTACAATGTCTGTAGAGATAAGGGAGCTTTGGTTAGTGACTATTTAACAATCACTAATGCTGGTGCTGCCTGGAACATACTATTAAGAAGAAATCTGTTCGATTGGGAGTTGAATAGCTATGAAGAATTGCTTCAGGAAGTGTATAGTGCTCGGTTAGAGGGTCAAGAGGACTCTAGATTGTGGACGAGAAACAGCTCTGGTCTTTTCTCGGTCAAGATAGCATTTGAGTCTCTAAATTGCTCTGGGTTGAATTTTCAAGAAAGCAAACTGATCTGGGCAAAGTCAGTGCCAAGTAAGGTATCTTTCTTCATTTGGGCTGCTGCTTTGGACAAGATTTTGACAATTAATCATCTGAAAAACAGAGGATGGCAGCTACCTAACCGATGCATAATGTGCAAAGAAGATGAAGAATCGGTAGAGCATCTTTTGGTCCACTGTAGGGAAGCAAGAAAGTTATGGAACATGATGCTTGTAAGGTTCAAAACGTCGTGGGCTCAAGCCGAGAAGTTTTCTCAGGTTCTACAGTCGTGGGGGAGGAGGAAAGGAAAATCCAGCAATTCAATGCTTTGGAACATCACCCGGCAGCCATAGCATGGGGCATTTGGAGAAAAAGGAACCACAGAATTTTCAGAAATCAAGAAAGAAATTCTGCAACTCTAGAGAAGAAAATACTACGTATGATGTATGATTGGGTAGTATCGGAGAATGGCTTGTCCAATATTCCTTTTCATGAGTTTTGTTTTGGGATTCATTTCCAGACTGAGTGATTGGATTTTATTTTCTTTCTTTTTGAGGAATACATGTTTGTTCCTCGTTCTTTTGTAGTCTTAGGTACATACTCTATGTACCATCAAGACAAATTTTTTTATATTCTACTACATTAATATATATTCTCCTTGATACCGATAAAAAAAAAAACAAACTTGTGCTGTACATGTGATCAGATTGGTGGAGGAATAATGTCTCCAAAAGAGTGTGGAAGAATCTGTGTAACCAGTTGCTGAGCGTGAGCTACGTCAAGTGACAGATGAGCTTGCTGAGTTAGCAGAATGGCCAGCTTGCTGATGGTGCTCTATCACATGCATGAGTTTAGAATACTTTACACTGTTTTGAATGGATAAGGTGTGAGACTCCGATCCCAAAAGTCACTAACAGTCCTAATTCGTGACCTTTGCATGTCGTAGTGAAGACTTGCAGGTAATCCAAGACTTGACTTGAATCTCAGTAAAGCATTATAGATGAGACCATGTTATTGTTTAGAGTTGGACTATCATAGGTATGCTATGGGCATATGTGGGTGTATTCCTTTTTCCGAAAATAGTGGCTCAACATAGTGCTCCGATCGGTTGTAAGCATATAGAATTGTGCTTGCACGTAAAATACGGTAGACGAAACCTATTATTATAAGTGGTGGGGAGTGGGGTTGGAGGTTGTGGGGGATGGAGGGAAAGCTTATATAGTTGGAATGTGTGCTGGCCAAAGGTATCGAAACAATTTCACAATTGCATTCATGGAAATTTATAAGAAAGGGGGAGGGGATAGTCTTATAAATTTAAATTGTAACCCTAAAACATTCATAAAACGGTGAGAAGTAAAATATCTATAGAGGTGTGCATACACTTCCACTGCATACATTGCATGATTGTTTGCGTATGAGATTGTGTATTTTGGTGTATTTATCACATATAGGAGTATGCTTAGGAATTTCATACATCCTAGACCTCATGTAGATTATTAAGGTCAATCATATTAATTGCATATTGATCCTTGTTTATTTGCTTTTCTACTTGGCTGTTTAATTGTTTAACATGCTTTACTTTATGTTGTATTGTTATTATTATTGTTTGTGTAGTATGTTCTATAGTTATAGTTATTATTATTGTTTGTGTTCCTATGATGATCAAGAACAGAACCAGGCTTCGGTGTGGACATATTACAGTGTGATCTTCACATCGTCATGGTCTACTTAGAATAGTATTATTGTTAGGATTTATTATGACTTTAGGATGATGTACAAGTTTATTTGAGGTCATGATTAACTTGTAGATTTTATGGTATCAAGTATTAATAGGATTTATTATGGTAGGCTATTTTTATTATTCCAAATTCTTTTATTCATGGTTTTTTTGGGTCTAGCAACACCGAACAGGAGGGTATAGACCCTCCCTGATTTATTTCCTTGGCATTCCGTGAAATGTAGCGGCATGCCAATGTCTAGGAAATGTTTCCAAAAATTTCCTCAGATCGATAAAATTTTAGAGAAATTTGGTAGTATGCTGGCGAAATCTGGGAGATGCTTGCAAAATTTGGCGAAATTTCCCCATTGGAATTTATTTTCCCTAGGTTTCACCCCGAAATTTCGCTAAGCATTCCGAACGAAATTTCGATGAAATCCGAAATTTCCGACCTTGCTTTTATTAATACATGTAGATTTTATTTGTCTCTAATATGCAATATCTTGGCAGTTACTTGTATTTTTATTTTATTTCATGATTGCTTACATATCCTTGTACTCGTGAGAACGTTATCTGCTATGGTTTTCACATTGGCGTGTGTGAAGACTACAATTGCATCCCAAGATCCTAATTATCCCACAATCATTAAATATATATATATATATATATATTATTTATTATTATTATAGGGATGGTTGTATATTTAGGAACGAGGGTGATCATGATAATAATTATCGTTCTGTATCGCACAATACATATTACTGTTTCGTAAAACAGTAAGTATCGAGTGTTTATCGACTTGTATCGCTCGATATAGTCTATACAAAGGCCAAAAAACGTATAAAACGCAGGTTTTAACACTGTAGAAGAATGAACATAGCTCCTTAGTGAAAAACTCATTCGAAAATCTGTGATACCCCATTATTATCTACCTATTTTCGACCTAATTAGTACTGGAATTTCTGCAAAACAACTTCAAACAACGAATCAAGCAAGAATAATAAAAAACATCTACAGCTTTGAAAGGTATTGTAGATTTTCAATATAAATCATTATTTTTTCAAATTTAAACATGGTTTGACAATGTTTTGTATGAATCTATCAATTTCAAGTGAAATCCATATATCAAAATAGCCTTTTTTAGTAAAAAATCAAATTTTTTTGCAATATGAAAAAAAGTTGTGAAAATGCCTTTTTTTTTTTTTAAAAAAAAATTATATAAAATTGAACAGTTTGTCTTCAATTTTTTATATGAGATGCACATGGGGCTGATCTATCACCCCTATGATTCTTGCAATTTTTCATCAATAAAATTATTTTTAATAATTGTTTTTGCAGAATATTAATTAAAAATATAGGAAAAATATTTATTTTTATTAAATTTAATGTTTGGGTTCCACTTTCTTTTCCCAAGAGGGGTTGGGATGTTGGGTGATGCCATTTATATGCTTGTTGGTATATTTTCAATTATTTTGTAGATATGGCACCTAAACGCAACAACAGAAAGGGGTCGACATCGGTTGGCAACACGGAGAGATGGTTGAAAGAAATAGATTGCATACAAAATGCAAATATTGTCAGAATGAGCTTAAAGGGGGTGGAGTTACTAAATTGAAGCATCCTCTTGCAGGTGGGAATCCTAATATAGAGAAGTGCTACAACTGTCCTGTAGAAGTTTCTAGAGCTATGAGTGAGCATCTTAGAGCTGCAAGGAAGGAAAATGAGGACATTATCATGAAGAGGGATGCTTTGAGAGATAGGTTAGCTGGGAAGCCAGCACGGATGGATAGGGGAAAGAGCATCTGTGTGGATGATGATGATTCCAATGATGATGATGATAGAAAAAATGTTATGACACGAAAGGAGAGAGAACATGTTGATGAAGAAATAAGAAGATCAATTGAAGACATTCATTATAGAGAGCAAGGAGGAAGAAGTGTAGAATCTGTAGATATTGGTTGCACGCTAGGTAGAGATAGTTTTGGGGGCGTCGTCATGGAGATAGTTTGATGCGCAGTACAAGTGTCAGAAAAGCTTTTGACAAATGGTTGGGAGGCCAAAGAAGCCAAGAAAGAAGTCAAGGGGATCTACTATAGAGGAGATGGATCCTTTAATATATCGGAATAGAGATGCAAAGCAAAGTAGTTTGAAGGATGCTTAGCATCCAGGAAAATGGGTGAAGAATGTGAAGCAAGCCATTGGTAGGTGGTTTATTTACAACAATATCCCACCAAATGCTGTAAATAACCCCAACTATCAAACAATGATTGATGAGATCGCTAGGGCTGGACCAGGAATTAAAGGTCCCACTATATATGAAATCACAGGCCCTATATTCGATGCTGAGGTAGATGAGATACAGACTTACATAAAGTCATTTATGAAGAAATGAAATACTTATGGTGTAACCTTGATGTGTGATGGTTGGACTGGGCCTACCAGGCTATCAATCATTAACTTTTTGGTCTATTGTGATGGAAGAGCAATTTTTCACAAGTCTATTAATGCTTTTGACAAAATCAAGGACCATCAGTATTTGTTCAAATTGATAGACGAGGTTGTAGAGGAGATTGGTGAGAAATATATTGTGCAGATTGTTACTAACAACCAATCTTTATACAAGAAAGCAGGAGAGTTGTTGATGGAGAAAAGGAAATATTTGTACTGGACCCCATGTGCGGCACATTGTATTGATCTTATGCTCCATGATTTTGGTAAGAAAAAGATGGTGAAAGGTGTGATTGAAAAAGCAAGGAGATTGACAAACTTTATTTACAATCACAACTAGGTACTTAGCCTCATGAGAGAACACACCAAAGGAGAGCTTCTTAGGCCTGGCATTACAAAATTTGCCACAAGTTATATTGCAATTAATAGTATTGTCTAAGAAGGCTGGATTGAAAATAAAGTTTTTATTAGATAAGTGACAAGAATGTCGACCTAGACGAAATGTCATTGAAAAAAGGTTGAAGATATTGTTCTAAGTAACAATTTTTGGAAGAATGGACGATTAGTAGCTGAAATACATGATCCTATTGTGAAGGTGTTGAAAGTTATAGATGGAAAGAAACAAGCCACAATGGGTTATTTGTATGAAGCTATTAGAAGGTCTAAGCTTGCTATTGCTACAGCTGCTCCTGATCATCACCAAATGTATTGTGCAATTATTGATAGAAGATCTAACAAGCAGCTCATTCAAGACATCCATCGTGTTGGTAATAAACGTAAATTTGTTGTCAATTGTCAACTTCTTATCTTGATTATTACACACTATGAAGATGAAGCAATTAAGTTACTAATTTTTTTATTCAATTAGCATTTTACCCCCACCCGAAGTATCATTACACTGAAAATCTTGTAATCGATACGGAATTAGTAATTTCATTCAAAAGAGTGATGTTGAGATTGGAAAGGGATCCACAGCGTGCTGATGTAGCGCTTAGTGAGGTGATTTAGGAATTAGAAATTTTAAAAATTATTTACTTCTTATTGTTTTTTGTAATGGACATTCACTAATAGTGTTTTTTCAATAGGAGAAACTATTTAGAGATGCTATTTATGGCTTTGGAGATCCAACTACTACTAGGGCAAGGACTACATGTGAGACAGGTAATAGAAATTAAACAATGAAAGTACTTATTTTCATTGTTCAAGTAAATTGTATAATTTGTATGTAGGAAGGATTCATTTTTCTTTTTTTGGTTATTTCTGCAGCTGAGTGGTGGTTCTTGTATGGAACCGATGCACCAAATTTAAGAAGAATTGCATTAAGACTTTTATCACAGACAACTTCATCAAGTGGATGTGAAAGAAACTGGAGCGCTTTTTCTCTCATCCACACTGAATTGCGGAACCGTTTGAGTTATGCAAAGTTAGAGAAACTGGTTTTTGTACACTACAACATAAGGCTAAAGATACGACATCTTCAAAAGCAAAGCAGAAGGGGAGAGGGCGAGTTTAGGCCGATTGACCTTACACACATATTTGATTTTGATGAAAATGAGCTTCTCATGGAGTAGTTGGATAATCCAGAAAAGGTAATGCTTGATGAATTAGATGATTGGGGGGGGGGGGCCTACCAGACCAAGTAGCTATGTGGCAAACTTGGCCAACAAATTTAGTGATGATGAGGGAGGAGGAAATACAGGAGCTGCAAGGAGAAACCGTGCTGGGGTGAGCAGCAGTAGTACTGGAGTGGGCCATGATCCTCTTGATGATGGTGACGAGGATAACGACGACGACGACGACGACGATGATGGAGATGATGATGATGTTGGATGTCGTGAGAATCCATCACCACCAGGTCCACCATAGGGTGGTACTAGTAGTGGCTATGGTGGTGGTATTCACATTACAGAGAAGGCTAAGGAGCAGGAGCAGCAGTATGATCGTGGTAGTAGCCATGGGGCACATCCTCCTCCTTCTGTTCATAATCTTTACCATCGGAAACGACGTGGGGGTCATCCAGGACCAGGTCAGAACACGATGATGTGATGAGGCCACATGGATGTGGTTTAGATGCCATTACACAAGGAATAGATTTGATTAATGTTGGTCTTTCAGGCATATTTGGAGGTGGACCACATCGAAGGTTGAGGTCATCATCTTTTGGGTACGATCAGGAGATGTCGTCTTCTTCATATGATTATGGTTATGGCCAGGGGGGAACATCTTATCAGCCTAGTTATATATATGGATATGGTTATGAGCATATAGGCTATGGGCATGGCCAAGAGGGAACATCATCTTAGTCCTCATCTTATGGGCAGCAGATGGATCGGTATGGTCACTATGGTAGTAATGTTGGGGATTACCATGGGCCTACTTCAGTACAGTATGAGCGATTTAGAAAGGAGTATTAGGTATGGTATCAAAATTTTATGGATTGGGCTTCTTATTGTCAGCATGTTCAGTACTTGCATAACGTGCCATTGGCCGATTATGAAGAAGCTGAAGCTGAACCTACACGTCACTCCTTCTGGCATTGAAGATAGGGACCATGGGGTAGCTTCACATGTTTGGATTTTGGAACTAGATATTTGTATGTAATGAATTATGGAGAATGTTATGTTATGACAGTTATGTATTGTTAATTTTGATGTTTTAAGTGTTAGTGACTTAGTGTGTTGCTTACAGTATATGAATGAATTTTCTAACCTTATTTATTGGTTTATCTAGCCTTTTTATAGCTTTTATTATAATTATCATTCATTTTCGAATATGCCTATTTGCTTCTATAATGCATAGCTATTCTGTGTGTAGCCCACTAGCCCTATAATGCTAGAAACATATTTATTAGACATATTTTTAACTTATCTTTCTAGCTAGATAGGTTTTGTTCTATGTATCCACCGTATCCACCATTTTAGTGCGTATTCATGCATATCCTCAATACGTTTCCATTTTTTTATCGTCCGATACGGCACGTCGATACGATAATTTGAACCATGGGCATGATACCCCACACACACACACAGACATGACTTGGAGCAATTACTAAAAAAGAATTGAGCGCATACCAAGGAATTTTGCATGTAGAATGTATGAAATATCAATGCTTTAAGCAAAATCAAGAAGGAAATCAACCCACCAAGCGTTTCAGTCGATTCCACCGAATTGATCCATTGTTACGGATAAGAAGCTGCCTTAATATCTTCCTCATATCAGGATTCGGGTCTGCAAGAAGTCTCCCAATGACAAAAGGATATGCACTCTCAATAACATTGAACCCAGGGTCCAAAGCTTTCGCAGTCCCTTCAAGTGACCCCAATGCTCTTACTACCAATGCATAATCCGGAGGAAGAGAAAAGTTGAACTCATACATAACATCATATAGTTGGCTCATTATAGCCTGAAATAAGATGAAGAAACAGGTCAAACATGGATCATGTACAACAGTAATATAGTGAAATAACTTGGAAGAATATAAAGAATGGAGAAATAAGTCTAGAACATGTTGACTAGGAAATTCTATGGCCCATCTTTGATTTTTTGGCACTAATTCACATGGCTCTACACAAACTAATTATGGAGCAAGACTAACAGAAATGGTCTTAGACAATAGGGCACATTTTAACCAACTAAAAATGATAAAAAAGTCATACAAGAATAGAGAATTCCATTGAATAGAAAATTTAGCATTAGGAATAAACAATACAAATAGTTATCTACTTGACGAAACCATTAAACAATCTAATAAGATTCTAACCTTACAGAATTTTGGTGTTCTTGATATTTTAACCTCCTGTCCCCTTAAAGTTGTAATCTGACATAAATAGCCCAAAAAAAATGTATTTCGTCCTGTTAAAAGAAACTAAGCAACATAGAGTAGGGCTTGCAATTTGTGAAAGCATAATTTTTTGTAAGATTCTCTGTTATCAAAACCGTTCCTTTAGAATTTCTCCATTCAGACATTACACTACCTAAATGAACTTCGTCTATCATATTTAACAGGTTTTTACTTTTAGATGGAGATTCTAAATTTCGAAGAAAATAATACAAGGTGGATTGATGTATGCCAAATTATGATCATTTCACAACAATCTTTGAAGCACAACCAAAGAATTACAAAAGAATCATGGAGCAAACAACATGCGTAAGGCTTCAATAGGGCTTAAAGTTCAAAAAAGGAAATCAGAACCAATTATGCCTGCGATTCATTATCAGGACTTCCAATGCAATGAATTCAGTACAGAATGAGGGGGGGGGGGGGGGGGGGGGGGGGGGGGGGGGGGGGGGGGGGGGTGTGATTTCAGTTTTTCTTAATGATACCTCCCTTTCTTTTAAAGTTTTTCAAAAACTTAAGCTTTGGATAGCATGCGTATTTCTATTTCTTTTTTTCTTTTTGTTTGGTCATTTTACTTGACTTTCTAGATGCTTTTTGTTTCGAAAGTATGACATGTCTTCAAGATGTGATGACGGTGGGAGTGAAATCGCGAAATCATAAGTGACGTGGATGCCAAGTTAGCAAGATAATATGATCTCATGACCTTAAATGCTGAGTCCCAGACTTCTCAGCATGCTAAATATTTCCATATTCATACTAATATACCTTGGATCTGAACAAGGCCAAAAAAATGAACTCAGAATTGCAGAAAGCCCCTGGGGGATAACACACCAAATAACCAAATTGCAGAAAACCCAGAAATGAGCAAAAAAGTAACTTGAAGGCATTAGAAGTACCTGCTCATATGTGCTAGGCACCCGATTTGTTTTTTTTTCTGCAAAGGTGGTCACCAAGGACGGGTTCTCCTCATCTACTCAGGTCAAAGCGTAAGCTAGTGATACTCTCGGCTACTGGACTTTCACCATCTGGGGTGCAGCAATTCACCGCTTTGCCTAGCAGCACAACGCTTGTATTGCTCTCCCACAAACCCATTTTCACGGTTTAGGATGCTCCCATTTCGCTCGCTGTTACTACAGGAATCGCTTTAATCGCTTTTGCTTTCTTTTCCTCGAGCTACTAAGATGTTCCTTTCTGTTTTTTTCAGCTCATTTATTTCTATTTTTTTCTCACTCGACTATAGATGGAGATACCAATCCTAAGGCTGAGCCTGTGTTTTCAGAGTCTGTGTCCTCTCGTCCTCACTCTAAGCCCAACCCCAATCTATCTATTTAGATTTGTTCACTGATGAAGGGTTTGAATCGTATTATCTTGACTCCCTCTCCTTTTTGTATGATCATCTTCTTCGTTCTCGAAGAGTACGAAAAAAACAGATAATTAGACACTACCCTAATCAATGCCCTTCTTGG